>OY757312.1:31570562-32170562 GCA_963583905.1 Stenurella melanura | reverse complement strand
CTATATTCTTTATCTACTGTACTAACTTATTTAATCACATCCTCGCCTTCATGATATGCAATTTGTATTTGTGTAAAAATTTGAATTGGCCCATATGGGAATGTATAAACGTCGCTCAAATGCGTATTATTCTATTTTGCATATCATCGCCATTTGTTAGCGTCTAACTAAAGCATCTTCATACCAAGTTGTGCACTCTTAAGAAACACTGCAATCGCAGGCTTCCAGGACTAGAAATTCATGACGCAGGCATGAGAAACGTCAAGAATTTTAATATGTTGTGTTCCGTGGTCAATAAGATTACTGAACAGGTCCAGGTTTACATACATTTCTTATTACCTACCTAAACTTTCAGGGCCACAGTGTTTTGTTATCCGCATAGACATTCGAATTTTATACTGAAAGGATGAAATAACTTTGTGAACAATACTTTTAACAAATATTTATCGCACTTCTAATTTTATAGCTTATCTACATACTCATCACATCTCTCGACGCTTATATAATTCTATCAGCAGCAAATTAAATCGAAATATTCCAAAATAAAAAGCGAATTATTAATTTTATACCCTGTACCAGTACAAAAGTTTAATTAGGACTTGAATTACTATTGTCTGAAGTGACCTTTTTTAAAAGCTTTTATGAAAAGCTCTTATTTAAATTGCTTTATTTGTTAGTATGTATGATTTAAATATTGCAATCAAAATTTCGACTATTTCTAACTAAGCTAGAGCTTTCAAATTTGGCACACGTGTGTAAGTCCGGTGACAATGCAACGCAGTATAGCCATTATCGGTCTGAATCCAATATGGCGGACGTCCTAAGATGGCGGATCGCCTTTTTCTTTACAACCCCCTTAAGAGGGGCATCAAATGAAAGGAATTAACGAGTAAAATATGGTAAACTGTGTGACGTTATTCTAAATTCAATATGGCGGACGCCCCAAGATGGCGGAGTATCTATTTCTTCATAACCCCCTTGATATGGGTATCAAATGAAAGAGTTTGATGAGTAAAATATGATAAAGTATGCAACATCATTCTATATCCAATATTTCGAACTTCCTAAATGGCGGATTCTTTTTTGTTCACAGCCCCCTTGATATGGCTATTAAATGAAAGGGTTTCATGAGTAAAATATGATAAACTATATAACATCCTTCTAAATCCAATATGGTGGATGCCCTAGGAGGGCGGATTACCGTTTCCTTCACAGCCCCCTTGACATGGGTATCAAATAATAGGGTTTTTTCTGTCTATTTGTCTGTAAAATAAGTCAAGGCTAAAAAGTGAAAAATAAAATTATGTAAAAACTATTTTTAAGAAAGACCTTTTATCTCGGCTATTATTAAAAAAATTTTTACGAAAAAGTAAAAAGTTATTTTTTAAAATTCATGCATCTGGAAACCAAAGGGTTTGGGTGCGGTCAATTGATTAACAATTCATGAATTCAGATGCATGAATTTAAAAAAACAAATTTTTACTTTTTAGTAAGTACATTTTTTTTTAAATGGAAGCATTTTCTTAAAAATGCTTTTTTATATAATTTTGAGCAAATCAATACGATTATTCCTACTTAAAAACTGCTGAATGATATTTATATTGAACTGGCATATTTAATGCATTGCATTCTTTTCAGGCATATACGCTCAAATATGTAATTATTAAGATATTTCCTTTATTTACTGTATCAACCTATTTAATAATATCCTCATGATGATGGAATGCAATTTGCATTTGTGTACAAATTTGAATTGGCGAATCCTGGATTGCATAAACGTCGCACAAATGCTTATTATTCTATTTTGCATACCATCGTCATTCGTTAGCATCTAACTGAAGCATCCTCATTCCTCATACTACTCTTAGGAAATACTGCAGTTGCAGGTTTTCAGGACTAGAAATTCAGGACATCGGCATGAGAATTGCCAAGAATCATAATGGGTCGCTCTTTATCGTTAGTAGGGTAACAAACAAAAAATTGTCAGTATTTAGAACTACTTTATAGTCCACGCTCTCACGACACAAATGTCTATGGAACAATAATAGCAACATTTTGTTTGTAATTCAAACAAGAGATATCCAAGTCCACTTTAATATTTTAGTTATGTTTAGTTAAATAAATTAGAAGGCAAATGTCGGTATGTCGTATGCCACTCAACTGAATACCGAAAATTTATCATTAGGGAGTGGTGTGACATGCTAAAAATAAGGCAAGGCAAGGTAGGCTAAAACTAGAATAATTAATACAATACCTTAAACATAGATTAATTATTTCGTTTTTTTGATAGACACAATGTGATTAAGGATGGGCAATTTGGTTTTAGAAAAAAACTGAAGTACTGAACATGCGGTACTGGATTTAATATTTGAAACAGTTTCTAGTTTAGATGCAAACAAAAAATGCCTGGCAGTTTTTCTGGATTTAGCTAAAGCTTTTGACACCGTATCACATCATATCCTATTAATGAGACTGGAAAGTATTAGTGTACGAGGCATTGTTCATAATATTCTAAAAAATTATTTCACAAATCGAACTCAATAGTAAAGATTGAAAATTGTGTAAGTGAAGCACAGACCATTACCATGGACGTACCACAGGGAACAGTATTGAGTCCAATCTTGTTCCTTGTATACATCAATAACATAGCTGGTCTAAAAATGCAGGGTCACATAACAGCTTACGCAGATGACACAGCTTTGATTTGTGTGGAAGAATCTTGGGAAAATGTTTATTCGGTGGCCGAAAGCAGTCTAAATATAGTTTTTCCATATGTGAATATCAATATGCTTAGCTTAAACGTCGATAAAAGTAAATTTTTCACTTTCACCCTCTCAGCTTGTCAACCAGCACGGAGATCTCTTACCATTCATAAAAGAAATTACCAACAGAATAACGAAAGTTTACGTCCTGAAATTAAAAAACTAACAAATTAAAGTACCTCGGAGAAATGGTTGATTATCATCTGATATAGAGTGAACATTTTGAATATATTACAAAAAGTCTTATACTAACTCATAAATTCTATTAAAAGGAATCCTGAACAGAAAAAAAATATTTATTGTTTATGACTCGTTGGTTGCATCTGTTATTGGCTATTGTATTGTAGCTTGGGGCGGTTTATTTAGGAATTGTTTAAAAAATTTGCAAGCAACGCAAAGCAGTGTATTAAAAATAATATTAAATAAAAGTAAATTACATAACACCACCCTGTTATACAAAGTGGCAAACGTTTTTAATATCAGAAATACTGATGGTTATTATTCTTTACTATGGAATTGTAAATCACAAGATTCCATATATATTTCTCATGATTACCATACAAGACCCGCAATAAATAAAGACCTTATTATGCCATTATACAAAAGGACGCATCACAGCGATTTATTTTCTACTATGGTCCAAAACTATACAACATTTTACCACTTCGTATAAAAAATTAAAATAAATATAAAATAGAAATAAAAAAAATTATCTTCGATAACCAGGATACGATTGATAGTACTTTAAATTAACGGTTCATATACTTAGTAATATTACTTTTAAGCATTATAATAAAATTCTTAATTATTAAATGAAACATTATATTTCATTTCCTACAGATTTCTTTTTATGGCATTGTGTAGTACTTCTACTTCCAGAGTTAAATAAACAAATTATAATAAATAAATAAATAAAACAAAATGTATGAAGATGTCCCTTTCATCACAAAATTTAAATGTAAATAATTTACTGAAATAGGTTTCTCATTGAAATACATTTTCTGACAAGAAGAGAGGCATAGCGCCTACCTTATTATTAACTAGTAACACTCGTTAGTAAATCTATGAAGTACACCAAACTTTGTGTTGATATCTAGTAAAACAAGCCATATCGTACTTAGGCATCAACACTAATTGGTGTCATAAAACGGAGAAAAAAGCGGAAAATTAATATATATACATAATATGTATATGTTGTTTCTTAGGTTTTCACGGGTATTAAATGAAGTGTTGACGTGCTTCCGGGTGTTTTCCCGTGTAGTTGGTAGGCTCCTGTTGGAACCATGGTTGTCTGAACGACGTGGCGGCGGAATCTCATCTGCCGTCTTCAGGTTCTAGCTGAAAGCTAGCAGCAGCAGCAGCAGGCAGCAGCAGGCAGCAGCAGGCAGCAGCAGGCAGCTTTCAGCTAGAACCTGAAGATGGCAGATGAGATTCCGCCGAAACGTCGTTCAGACAACCATGGTTCTAACAGGAGCCTACCAACTACACGGGAAAACACCCGGAAGCACGTCAACACTTCATAATATGTATATGTATATATGATGTATTATTTTTTGTATTTTTTTGTTTCTCTATCTAAATAATTCAATTATAATAATTTTCCTACATTATTAATAACGCTGTTCTCTATTGTAATATTGTATTGTATTGTGTTGTATTGTATTGTTTTGTAATTATGTATTATGTTTTTGTAATAATAATAATAAATAAGCTATAAATAAAAAAAACTCTAAAAAAATGTTTCTCTATAATCTATATAAATTTCATTAGTAGAGTTGAGTTGCATACAGGGGCGCCGCCATTATCGTCGGCTTTGCCGATCGGCATTTGTTGGCAAGTGGGTACGTACAATTCGGCATATGCCTGTCGGAAACTTCAAGAGAATCCAAGCCGAATATACTAGTGGACAATGCCGATCGACAAAGCCGACCATAATGGAGACGCGCCTTACGACATACTGACATTTTCATCATAATTAATTTAATTCACAAATAGCCAGGACTATAGTGTTTTGCTATCCAAACGAAAAATCAGTTTGTGTAAGTTGATACAACAATTCAGTTAACAAGAAATGGAAAATAATTTTTATCCCAGTTCTAATTTTAAAACCTCTAAACACTCATAGCGTCAATCAACGTTTGCATAATTCTATCAGCAGAGAATCAAATTAAAACTCGCATCCCAAAATAAAAAGAGAATTTTATTCATTCTATACCCGGCATCATCGGTACGAAATTTTAATTAGGACTTGAACAACTATTGTCTGAAGTGACCTTTTTTAACAGATCAATACGATATCATTATTCCACATCTATTCCTTCTTGGAAACTGCTGAATGACATTTATATTGAACCAGAATATTTAAATGCATGCAGTTTCAGATAAACTTCGAGTGCTCACAAAGCAAAATTTCAGATACAGGTATTTCAGCGTCTCTTCTTTCCTCTTCAAAGATTACATTTACCAAAGTTACTGATATGCAATCTTTAATAAAAACACAGGAAATATTGATGCTTTGTAAAAGTTGGTTTTATAAAATACACAAATGCTTTCTGAGAACGTGTTACAAATCCTATAAACTTAAACGAGTCCACACGTTGTCTGGCATACTTAAACCTAAGGATGTGCTAGAAATTCTCTATAAGGATCGTAAAGAAAATAAAATTATTTGATTTAATTTTCTGTTTGAACCAGAATGTTTTAAGATCCTTGAAAGTAAAATAACCTATATAACCTCAAAATATTAGTGGCGGAGAATTGTCATTTGTCACTTGAAATATGAATTGAGCTTAATATTTATATATCATTTGGTATATGTAAGATAATTATATTTACATGGCATGTATAAATATATTACACTCGTTGTGTCTATACAGTTCGAATAAAAATTTTACACTTTTTTCTGCTAAACGATTTAAAATTTTAATTTTGTAAAACTGTTTTGAATTTGAATCTATTTGTGTCTGTTGATTGGTAAAATAATTTCTTCGTTATATGAGGTTGAGATTATACATTTTCAGAGTGCCTCACTTACCATGGGGGATATGCAATTCTGATTTGTTTTATATACAATTAACCAGACAGATTTTGAGTGTTTTTACCCTATACATATTGAACCTTCTAATTAATAAATGCAAAAATTATTCGAATTTAAATCTTATTATTGACTGCTTCTTTTACTTCCACATTCATGTAGTGGAGTGGAAGTATAGTAGTCTTCTAGTTTTCAAAAATTCTTCTTATTGAAATAGGTTTAGAGTGTCATGAATGGTCAAAAATTTAAATTTGAGGGAAAATAAATTTCTGTCTGTCTGTCTGTAACTGTTTTGTGTGTACGCTTTTTCTGGAACGGTTTAAGATATTTAAAAGTGAATTATTCATTATTTGTTTGCTTATAGTAATGAAACATATATTCTTTATAGGATTTTGCAAACAGTGGAAAGAAAAGCTATCTATGAGAACTAAAGGAAAAACTATATAAGTACATAAATATTGATGAAATCTTTGCATTCTTTCGATAACCTGACTTCTGGTTATGCTACCAAGTGAAAATTCTTATCAGCCATTCTCATTTTAACACTAACATCCAACCTAGTCCCCTACGGCTAAGCAGGCTAAACTAGTATCCACATGATCCCCTACGATATGTAAATTCAGTTAAAAATGAGAACAAAGGCCTTTGTTCTCATTTTTAACTGAATTTACATATCGTAGGGGATCATGTGGATACTAGTTTAGCCTGCTTAGCCGTAGGGGACTAGGTTGGATGCTAGTGTTAAAATGAGAATGGCTGATAAGAATTTTCACTTGGTAGCATAACCAGAAGTCAGGTTATCGAAAGAATGCAAAGATTTCATTAATATTTATATACAGGGTGTCCGGAAACAAAGTAGAAAAAAATTAACTGAAGATTCCTTAGCCCAAATTAATGGGAGTTCTTCATATAACATTTTTCAAAATACCCCTTCGTTGTCAAGTTACAGCCCCTTTAAAGGGGTAATTTAAAAACTGTTATGATTTTTTTACTCAAAAAATAAAATTTCAACAAACACAATATTTGGCGTATCTACTACATTTATTAAAAGGCATCTTGTGAATTTTTTTCACCCCCTTGAGTGTCTCACCAAGGGGTAGAATGGGCAACCCCTAATATATTTTTAAAAATATTTTAAAATCTATTCATTTTACATTTCAGAATAAAATATTTTTTGAATCCCTTGTTCATTCTAAAACTTTTTTATCTCTTTAAAAAATGCCGTAGTACCAACCGTTTTCGTGATAAAAAATAAAATTTATGTTCATGCAATGGAGTTCATTTCAATCATTACTGAACGATAATGTTTTAAAACTTTTAGTAGGCTGCTGCACATGTCTGTAACCTTCGTCTCAAATTGCCGTACAAGCTCCGTAGAATTAGTGGGGAGTTACGAATTTCGTCAGCAGTATTAAAAATGGTTTCCCTCAAAACGTCTTCATTTGGAAGTGGTGTAGAGTAAACGACATTTTTCATATGCCCCCAGAAGTAAAAATCTAATGGATTCAAATCCGGGGACCGGGGGGGCCATTTAATTGTAGCTTCTTGTCCTCTTCCAATCCAACGATTTCTAAAATATTGCGAAAGCCATTCCCGAACTTGTACGGAATAATGGGGACCCGCTCCGTCTTGCATATACCACATATCTTGGCGTAATTCAATGGGTAAGTCATCGAAAAGCGGAAACAAGTCATTCTGTAAAAAATGCAAGTACGATATCCCATTTAATCTGTGAGGTAACACAACTGGTCCAATTAAATAATCGCCTATAATTCCAGCCCAAATATTAATAGAGAAGTTGTACTGTGTAACATGCGGAATGCTCAATAGCATCCTTCGTTACACTGTTAATATTTATTAGAAAAATTATAGTTATCGGAAATATTATTCCCACAAACTTTAGTACTAATAGAGTCCCTTACTGCTTAGACTATGATGAACGTACGTCATCTGTCAGCAGTTAAAGTTCGCAAATACTAGATCGCGCAAGAGCAATGGCATTTCAACTAAATAACGCCGGGTGAATCTCTTTCTCGTTGAACCATTGCACTAATTAGACGTATTTATAATTTTGTTTGACCTGTAATGGGGATGTTAGAATTTGAAAAACCTCGTGATGATCGCATGAGGTAAGGTTTTGATAATTATACCGGTAAATGCCATCTAACATTTGAAATATTGTTTTAGGTTTTTCTTATATTCTTATAAATTAAGAATTAATTTCTTATGAAACAAAACTTATTCACGTCTAATGATTTAACGTAGCTTTGGCGTTATACTATTTGCTTTAAGCAAGATTTGAGATTATGCACACCTTGCTATACTACATTTTGAATCGGAATACATGAAAACATTCTAGGCGAAGAGATTTTCTTCATTTTGTCTTGGCGACAATCTTCTACGATTTCTTAACCTCACAATGGGATTAAGGCGGCCACGTGTGAAATTAAACCCATGATCATCGGAGAATAGGACCGTATCTAGGAGTTCTCTCCATCAGGATAACAAAATAAAAGATAAGTACTTTTAATTGTTACCAATAAAAGGGATTATTTTCACATGATTGTTGAGCTATTAGAGTCAAAAATGTCTAAAATTAACATACTATATTCAAGTGAAATCTATTATATTTTGGCTATTTGTATTTTAAATTCATTGTTGTATATTAATTCGTAGTTCCTTATATCCTGAATTCGTTGTCGCAAATATTCCGCCGTAGTATTGTTTCGTAGTTGCTTTTATCGTGATTCCTTATGATTAATATCTTATTGTAGTACTGTAATGCATTTTTGTTGTTGATATAGTGAGTCGCGGTTCAATTTTTGGTTGTAACGAAAGTGTTTGAGGTTTATGAACTTTGAGATAACGTTACGAGACATATTTGTTGTAATATAGTATTTTGTCTCTCGTAAGGGACCTCAAGTTCCTAATTTTGTTGTAATGTATGATTTTTAATATTGAGATAAATTTACGAGACTTATCTTCTGTAATATAGTTATTTGGCCTCTCGTAAAGGACCTCAAGTATATCTACGTTGTGTAATATATGATTTTAGTATTGAGGTGAAAGTTACGAGACGTATCTTTTGTAATATATTTTTGGTTCTCGTACACGCCTCAGATTTGCTTTGCCGTTGGGGCACATTGTAATATAGAGTTTCGTGTAATATAGTAAATTTTGTAATATAGTTTCTTTTGTATATATTTCTGTCCAATATTTTGCTATGCAGTATCGTTGATGCTGTGATAGTTTATTTGTTGTAATATAATATTTTTGTAATATAGTACTATGTATATATGTAACTTTTGTCTTTTGTTTATCTTTATCTTTGATTTTCTTTGATTACCCTTAGTAATCAATGGCGCCCAAGCTTTGAACTCCACCCCCTTTAGCTCTCCGTATCTTTACTGTGCTAGCCAGGTTACACCAGTGACGCTAACCACGTCGCTCGTAGGGTGGCCCACACTTGAACACTTGGGCAATATTTAAACATCGAGTGAAAACCTTCTTTTCTTAGCCACAACTGACATCGTTTAGCTACCACAGCGTGCGGATTTTCATCGTTCCATAGGTGCTGATTACGAAAATTTATAATCCCATGACGAGTAAAACAACACTCGTCAGTGAACAATACTTTTTTTGTGAATTCTAATGGTTTCCTTAAAATAGTTGTACAAAAAGCCTTCCTTACTGGAAAATCACGTGGGAGCAATTCCTGAACCCTTTGCAGATGGTAAGGGTGCAGTCCTTGCCGCTTCAAAATCTTCCATATTTTCCATCTACTTACATTAAAATGAAGAGCAGCCCGTCTAATACTCATTTCAGGATTCTCTCCAAAATATTCTAATATCTGTTCTTCTAAGACAGGTGCCACTTCTACTTCACGACCAGTATCTCGATTCCTTTTTTCAAAAGAACCCCTTTCTCTGAGCCGTATGTGGATATTGGTAAAAGTCGCCACATTAGGTGTAACACGGTTAGGAAACCTCAGGTTGTATTTTCTTTGGGCTGCTAGAGAGTTTCCTTTGCATTCACCATAAATGAAATGCATATCAGCATATTCTTCACTACTATAAATATGTCTAGGCATTTTAAAAGCTTACGACATAGAAAAAATAATGGTTTTAAGTAAGAAATAAACTATGTAATTATTTCCAATAATTGACATGAGCCTACTAGATGTGGTAGACCAATTCCAATAAATACTTAAATGTTAATACTACTGTCAAATTGAAACTTGAAGGCAGCCTACTAAAAGTTTTAAAACATTATCGTTCAGTAATGATTGAAATGAACTCCATTGCATGAACATAAATTTTATTTTTTATCACGAAAACGGTTGGTACTACGGCATTTTTTAAAGAGATAAAAAAGTTTTAAAATGAACAAGGGATTCAAAAAATATTTTATTCTGAAATGTAAAATGAATAGATTTTAAAATATTTTTAAAAATATATTAGGGGTTGCCCATTCTACCCCTTGGTGAGGCACTCAAGGGGGTGAAAAAAATTCACAAGATGCCTTTTAATAAATGTAGTAGATACGCCAAATATTGTGTTTGTTGAAATTTTATTTTTTGAGTAAAAAAATCATAACAGTTTTTAAATTACCCCTTTAAAGGGGCTGTAACTTGACAACGAAGGGGTATTTTGAAAAATGTTATATGAAGAACTCCCATTAATTTGGGCTAAGGAATCTTCAGTTAATTTTTTTCTACTTTGTTTCCGGACACCCTGTATATAGTTTTTCCTTTAGTTCTCATAGATAGCTTTTCTTTCCACTGTTTGCAAAATCCTATAAGGAATATAGGTTTAAGATATTGATATGAAATTTTGTACACGTATGTATTATATCGAGATCACGAACTGGATTGTTTTTTGAACATATCCGGTGAAGGGTTGGGAGGTAAATAGGAGTAAATTAGGGAAAATAAGTTAAGCAAGCTGGTCAGAGCACTACTTGATATTTCGTGTATATACTCAAAGCCAAGGCCTCGTATATTTTATAATATTTTTAAATTCCCCCACCACCACCATAACATTATAAAAAGGGTTGATAAAATTAAATTAAGATTTTTACTTGAAATTTGGTACATGTATGTATTATAACGACATCTGTAATTATATTATATTTTGAGATGACTCTGTTGAAGGGTTGGGGTTGAGTAGGGGTAAATGAGGGAATATAAGTAAAGCAAGCTGGTAAGAGTACAAAAACTTGAGATCTGGAGTATATACTAGAAGTCAGAGCCTCAGATTTTTTTATAACATTTTTTAACCAGTTCATTATTAAAGTGGCTGATAAAATTAAACTGAGATATTCACTTGAAAGGTATTATAACGACATCTGGAAAACGATTATATTTTGAGATGATTTCGTTGCGGGGGTGGGGGGTAAGTAGAGGTAAATAGGGAAAAATATGTAAAGCAAGCTGGTAAGAAAATAGGAGCTTGAGTTTCGGTGTATATACTAGAAGCCAAGGCCTCAGATTTCCTTATAATATTTGTTAATCCCCTAACCACCTCCACTTAATAATACTAATAATATTTATTGAAAAAAAAATATAAAAATATTTATACATTTTCCCAAAAGAAAAGGGCATTGCTAAGCATATTTCATCCCTTCCTAAAATACAAGCATAATAAAAGAAATGTACACCAATTATAACAAAAACAATGTAAATACATACTGTTGAACATAGCGGTTAATTCTCTTGTTGATTTCTTAACACGTGCGCCTTAATTTTGTTCTTAAAACTGTTAGGTGTTTTACTGGACATAAATATATTACTAAATAGATTAAAACATTTTGGACATAAATGCAAAAAACAGGATTCAAATTTCGTAGCTCTGTGTTGAGGAATGGTGAAAATGTCAAGACTTCTAAGAGTTATGTCACGTATCTGTGACCTGGGTATTAGACATTCATATAAATAGGTTGGCATTTTAAATGCTATAGTTTTGAGTAATAATGTTGCAAATAGTGCAATATTTCTATTTTCTGTCTTCAGGATGTTGTACTTATTGTAATAAGGTGTAACACGTTTACTTCTGTCAATATTGTATGAACATCTTAAACAACTATTTTGTACAACTTGTATATTATTTTGAAAATATTTTGTTAGGTGCGGATAATAGACAGTATTGCAATAATCAGAATTTCTTAATATAACATAACTTACTAAGTTCTATTAGGTATCCGCCGGTAAAATGTATTTAAATTTATATAAATATCTGAATTTAGCATAGGATTGTCGACATTTTTCTATAACGTGATTTGCAAAATTTAAATGTTACACAACTTGTAAACGGAATTTCACTGCGATTTATTCTTATTTAACGAATCACTCTGAGAGTGGTCAGTAGTCGCCAAATGTTGCAAAAAGGCATTGCTGACGCCATTGTCATAAATGTTGTCACGTCCTTCAGACGTAACGCGTTAAGATCATCAGCAACATCATCTTTTGACTTTAGAGAAAAATAAAACAGAACATTATTTTAGAGTACCTGATAATTTTTAGACAAAGAGATGGCATCAGTTATAATTTTAACTCGACATTTTGCTATTTTCATATAACTCCTGGACTGAAATAAATGACGTTAATATTATTGCATTCGCAATACAACAGTGATATCTGAGTTAATAATATTACCTAGTCCAATACAATTACACACTACAGTTGGCAGGAAGTGAATAATGAAGTTTACTGTAATTTGGACCGGCTTAGACAGTAATTTAAACCTATAACTGACAGGAGTATCCAGTGAGTAACACTGCAATGGAACATTTTTACAATAATATAATTTGATTCTGAGTATCCCGGGAATTCATGCAAATAACTCAAACCCATGCAGATGGCGTAAAACAGTAACAACACATTAGACAAATTATAAGGCATGGGCATATTTTTTTATTTTAAATGCTGACTGCTGAATACAAAACAAGGAAAGCTAAGAAGTGGAAAAGCAGATCATGTTTAATTTGGTGATAATGGAGTGATAAGAATACTTCATGTAATATGAGAAAAATATGGAAGACTGGAATTTGGTCCACAGATTGGAAAACCTCAGTATTTGTACCAAACCCTCTGCCGCGCCTTGTGACCTCAAAGTAACATTCCAAATTTTTCTTTATTATAATTTAAATATATGATTTTGATCCTAAATGGCTTACTGTGACTTTCAAGGAACATAATGGATTCTTATTTGTATACATAGAACGCCACGTAGAGATTAGTTTTGAAATGTGTGAAGTTATTTTCCATGTGACTTACCAGTAATGGCTGCTGATCAACATTGACTCCAATAACAATTGTTAATTACCAACAAATTGGGAATATTTTTACCAGTGAAAAATATTTTGTGATTGGAATTAGTTGTTCTGTGTGCGCATCTGAATAAAAATTATTGTTATTTACACATTGATAGTCAAAAATAGGTATGTTACTTCAAAGTTACAACGAGCGATAATGAATTAAATAATATTTAATTTCTTTCAGTAACATTAACATGGATCCAGCAGGGTTTTATGGAAAAATTATTGTTATTTACACATTGATAGTCAATAATGTTACTTCAAAGTTACAACGAGCGATAATGAATTAAATAATATTTAATTTCTTTCAGTAACATTAACATGGATCCAGCAAGGTTTTATGGAAAAATTATTATTGTTATTTACACATTGATAGTCAAAAATAGGTATGTTACTTCAAAGTTACAACGAGCGATAATGAATTAAATAATATTAAATTTCTTTCAGTAACATTAACATGGATCCAGCAAGGTTTTATGGAAAAACTTCTCATGCAAAGGATTCGTCAATATTTACTAAAATAATAGAGAATCCAGAGGACTCTGAAGATTCACTTTTGAGTGATAGTGATGTAGAGGACTTTGTACTTGTGGAGGTGTCACGTTCTTCCCTTCAATTAGATCAAGAAATCAAGGATGAGGGCAGAATATTACCTGATTCAGACGTGGAAGAGCTCAACCATAACAAAGTAAATGATGCAGAGGTCCACAGTGAATGGGAGACTGAAGATCATCTTCCACTGGCAGATATTATGAATCAGAGAGATAGAGTAAAGACCGAGAAAAAAAAAACAAAAGACAAAAAAAAAGAGGAAAGAAGGTAATAAACTGGATATCTAGAAAAACAAAGCAAATTCGCTCAATTTTTCCTTGGAAAGGTAAATTACCTGAGGGGCCTGAAAACGTTGGTACTATTTTGGAAAGCACATTGATAGAGACATTTTAGAACATATAGTGGAACAGAGTAACTTATATTCGCTTCAGTCTGACTTGACAAAACCTCTGTCACTGTCTATTGAAGAACTGGAACAGTTTATAGGCATAACATTCTTGATGTCCATTTATGGCCTGCCACGCACAAGAATGTGTTAGCACCGAGACACTCAGGTGTCAAAAATAACAGAAACCATGACAAGAAATCGCTTGGAGCAGATCAAATCTAAAATGCACTTCAACGACAATACACATCTAGCTGAAAGCAATGATAAATTACACAAAATTCGCCCATTTATCGATAAAGTTGTAAAAATTTTTAACAAAATCCCTATGGGAGAAAAGTATGCGTAGATGAGCAAATTATACCTTACAAGGGTCATCACTCTATAAAACAATACATGAAAAAAGAAAGCAAAAAATGGGGACTCAAGGCATTCGTGCTATGTGGGTCTGATGGAACTATATACAACTGGGAGCTTTACAGTGGCGTTGTAAATCACGATCAAGACCTTCCAAATGTTGGTATCAGTGGCAATGTGATCTTGCGTTTAGCCAACATAATTCCTCGAAATGAATATTACAAAACATACTTTGACAACTGGTTCAACAGTTTGCAATTACAAATAGAATTGCATAAAATTGGTATTCAAGATTTGGATACTGTGCGTTCTGAGCATTTAGAGGGATGTTTATTCACCAGTGATAAAGAAATGAAAAAAGGCAGAGGATCTGTAGAAGAAAAGAAGGCCGTTGTAGAAGATGTCGAACTAGTGGCAATAAAGTGGTATGATAATAAGCCAGTGAATTTACTAAGTTCCTTTGTTGGAGCTCATCCTACAAAAAAGGTCAAACGCTGGGATTCCAAGACCAAGACTAATGTAGCTGTCTACAATCAGTTTATGGGAGGAGTAGACTTGGTAGATTCTCTAGTGGCCTTGTATAGAACAAGAATTCGAAGTAAAAAATGGTATCATAAACTCTATTTTCACCTTATGGATTTCCCAACCAGCAAAATATATTTTATAAAGGTTGTATGAAATGCTATAAAATATATTTTATAGGAGCTTCAAATTCCTATAACGCGGTTAAATACCCCTATACGATATTTATAGAATCGAAAAGGGCACACTTTTATAAAACACTTTGGTAATGTAACAGTTCTATAAGAAGTGTATACGATAGCTTTAAAACCATTTTATACAACAACTATAAAAACCTTTTGTAGTATGTATTTGGTAATATTTATACAACAGTTTTGAATCGGCATTATAAAAGTCTTACACAAATATTCTATAGTGATTTTATACTGCATTCTGCATATATTTTAAAAACCCCTATAAGTATTTAATACAATTATTTTCTAATTGTGCTATAACGCAGATATTATTTCTAATAATATACCAATTTAAAGAAACATTTTATTTTTTAGTGAAGAATATTGGAACCAAATCATTTTAAGATTGGCGTATAATGCGGAGATTCTTAATTATTTGTACAAATAATGGAGTAGCTTAAACTCGATAGGTGCTGCGGTTCGTATAAATGGTAGATAGTATTTTATCATTTTAAGAATCTTGGTTTTGTGTTAAAATGAACCAAATTTTATTGCGAAGGAAATTTTATTGATAAACTATATGTATGTTTCTGACAAAAAAATTATGCGCCTTAGTTTTTGCAACATTTCCTTTAAAATTATAAAAAAGAAATAAATAAAAATATAAAAATTTTGCTTTTTTGATCTATGCTATCAATTTATAACTATGTAATGTTCTTGTTAAAAATTAATCTTCCAAAAATACCAAATAAATCTCGTTTTATATTTAAGTTTAACGCTTTCGACTACATTTTACATAATGGCGGCCGTCCCTGAACCAACAAATCTTCATTTAAACATGGCGAATTATAATACAACGATTTTATTCCACAAAAAGGCATTACAACATATTTTTGTGTAAATTAGAACGGTGTACGATAAAACAGTTTTATAGTCATGCATATTTAGGCATTATAAGAATATTTATTATATGAAAGCATCATGCGCGCCAACGCGATGACGCTGTTGAACACAGCCATTGTATAGATATGCGGCGATCTGCACTATACAATCTTTCTTTTCTATGACGTCTCAATTCGTAGCGTTATATAATAAACATAAACATAACCCTAAAATATTTGAACGAAACTACCGCAAATATTTTGGCCGTGATGAGTAGTGTTTATGGTGTGTTATTTTGCAAAATTGTAATAAAAACGATGTTTAATAATTGAAATAGTGGAAAATGGAAGAAGGGAACTCACCATCGTTCCAGACAGTTGGGAACAAAAAAAAACTGCTAAATTTTTTATGTATTTCTTATGCATAAATTGTATGAAGTAGTTGTATAAAAACAAAGTCATTATTATCTAGAATTAAAACTAGTTTACATTTTATGTCACTTATTAAATATGTCTTTAGATTTCCTAAAATGCCACTTGATTTATATAAGTATATTAAGGTAGGATGATCTTATAGGTAGTTCAAAAACGTTTTCTGTTTGTACTGGGTATCCATAAATTAGCAAATTATTACATTTTACAATATGCTCCATACACATACTATATCATTTTTTAAAGTTAAGAACCATTTGTCATTATTTTTTTAAATTTAATGTAAATTTTTGAAATTCAATCGCTTTAAAACGTCCTTGCAAGCCACTATTATTTAATTTGGGGTATTCATTTTTTGTATAAATCTCATATTTATCGGCATTTAGCCTTTCACCTAATCTCTTAGCTACCTGTGCTAAAGGGCAATTTCTATTTCTAAGTAAATTTTTAATAAAAAATAATCTGTTTTCAAAAGGGTAGGCATTAAATGCCGACAAAACACCAAATTTTCTTACTTCATGAATTAAATGCGTGAGGTTATGTACATTACTGGTTATATAATCTTCACCATAAAAATCTCTGTACATTTCTTCGTAATTATCTAACAGTGATTCAGCTAAGGGCAATAATTTTTTATATGAATTTGAGGGGCATATAGTAATATTACAAAAGAGCAAAAGAAAATGTTGATAAACGTCACCAGGTAAAATTTTCTTTAAAATTAATATGCTAATATACAATAAGAAAGTTCGGTATTCAGTACCTTTCCAGTAAGCAAGCACATCTAATCCATGAACAGCTCGATGTATTTCGGAAGGCATTTTACAATTTAATAAAAAGTTACATACTAGATTAATATCTCTAGCACACCATTTTGTTGAATAATTACCAAAATTTCCATCCCTCCAGCCCGTTCATTATTCCTAGATCAATAAGGTGTAAAGAATCACCAAAAGGAAAATCTTCTACGATGTTAATGAGAAGATTTTCTAAGAGTGTCTTACTTTTATGGTGGCATCCATATACTCGACTTCTAAATCCTTAATCTTTACGTAAATTACATCCAGCTCTTGGAAAATAGACAGTATGGGACAAATGTGAATACTCACCTGTAGTTGTACACTTATTGCAGCCATTCTTACTATTAAAATTTGTTATCCCTAAAAAAACAAAAAACTAAGTAATAATCTACATTTCAAATAATAAATATTCTTAATGAATGCCCTGGCAGGATAATCGCAAGTAAAACAGCGAATTTTAACGTGAACTTTTTTGTTGCCTTGTGTACATTTTAAAATGATGCCATCGTTGAGCACTTGCTTTGCTTCGATAACAAAATTTTGCAGTTAAATTTTCAAGGAAGCAGGTTTTCCAGTGCCACAATAGATTCCTATAACTAGTGGCTTAACTTCTGCGATTTCATGAATGTTGCATAAAATTGGCCAAAACTCACATCTGGCAATTTTATGTATTGGGAGACCATCAATGTTTATGTTAAGAGAAATTGATTCTATATCAGAAATATTTTCCAATGAATACAGTAGTTCTGTAAGTACCGAGGTAAATCCATTGTGCTAGTAAGTACCATTTTCTAGAGTAACCAAACTTTGGGGGTTTTTAATAGTGTTCTGAGATCTTTCGGAAGCAAATTTGGAACCACCTGGTTCCATATATCAGATAGCTCCCTTAATGCCGAATATGTTATATTTAAAGAGGTTTTCCAAGTAATGAGCTGCTTTTTAATTTTAATTTTTTTATCATTTTCAGAAAGAGATTGTATGTTTTCTTCGTCATCAGTACTATTGTTAGATTCACCACCATTTAACGTATCAAAATAAGTGTACATAAATTCCAGTTTTTAAGCATCCTTACTATAGTTGTACTGTTCATTATCTTGGGTGTTGGGAGAACTTATTATGCCCCTTATGTCTTATGTCAGAAAGTTACTTTCAAGAATTGGTAATTTTTCTTGACGGCTCTTTTGAAATGTTCACTTTTTAAAAAAATTTTCCACTGAGAAAGCATTGTTTATACGCGTTCAGTACTTAGCAATAAATTACTTTCAGGTGGAAAAGTAAGATTACGTTTGGAATTTTGTTACGCGGAATATAACATGATTTTGTTTTCTCAAACCACAATTTTGTCCTATAACACATTTATAAAAGAGGTAGTCTTTTTGTAAAATAAACATAACTATAAAACTATTTTATAAATTAGCGCATATAAAGGATAAAAAATTGTTTTATTAATTTCCTTATATAACCTTAATAAAACATATTAATACAACTATTTTATAAGGTTATAATCAAAAGCCATGTGTACAACTATACTCTTTCACGATATGTTTACAATCCTTATATATAATTTTTTTTAATGTTGTATAACGTATTACAATACTTTTATAAAAATTTTAAAGAACTAAAAATTATTTGTTCTATAAAACATGTTGTAAAAGCCATTATAAAACAATTTTAGACAATTATTTTCTTCAGGAACAAAATTATCACAATTATGTGCTCTATAAAGTCAAATTGTTCTTAAAACAACGCTATCCGATAATTATAAAATAATTCACTTCTTTTAAAGTTCCATTTTGCTAGTTGGGTTGTGCGTAGTGAACAGCTGGCTATTATACCGAAGGGACTGTGATAGTTGCGAAGTATCGAAAAAGGAACAGCTAAGCTTACTGCGATTCAAGACTGACCTTGCTAGCACACTATGTACCACGGTGACCAGCATAAAGACAAGAAAAAAAGAGGCAGTCCCAGCTCTTCAAGTGTACAACACGAAATCGAGCAAAAACAGAAGAGAGGTAAACCGGCAGAAATGTCAACTTTGGACACGCGTACAAATGGTAGAGGACATTGGCCGAGATTCCAGGAAAAAAGGGGAAGAAGTAAATTTCCAGGATGTAAAGGTGCACCCAAAATTTTCTGTGCCAAATGCAAGGTGCATTTATGCTTAACTCCGACACAAAACTGTTTCTTCAATTTTCATATCCAATACATTTCTTTAGTTTCTTTTCTTGCCCACGGTAACCTACAAGTTACATACCCCTAAGATTCAGGGGGTGCGTGGATTCTGCTCTTAATATCGCATGTTGTATCACTTTGCTAGATTTAGTTAAAATTAAACTTACAAATTTTTTTTCTCATGTTTTTTTATTTCGAGCGGTAGAGGGTTAAATAAAAAGAGAGCGGCATATGTTGGATATCTAGGCAAAGCATTTTACGCTACCAACGCCGACGGAGAAAAGGGAAACACGAAAGCAAAGAAATAACTTGCCAACCGGAAATCTAATGGCTATCTTGTTGTTTAACGTCTGGTTTAAAATGTTTTTAGTCAAAAGTATTCGGTTTCTTGAACGAGATTTGGACGAGAGAAAAAAAAACAAAATGAAAAGAAGTGATTCTGAGTTTTGTTTGGATTTAAATAAGTTACCGAAAGATCGCCTGTGTGGTAATTTGTGTTTTAGTCACAAAGATGAACTATGCCCCTCACTTAGGTGATGTGGCCTGTTAGCGGGTTATTGTGTAGTTGGGTTTCATAAAGTTTTTATGAGATATATTTTATGCATTTCACCAGTGGCTTTATGTCCGTATATACGTGTAAGAGTTGGATCTATATACTTCTGTCAGAGTATGTGGATACACAGGATTTTGCTCGGTTAAAATAAGAGTATATGGCATAGTGTTAAAAACATAAAATATTTTCAAAAGTTAGGGAACATCTATAAATCTACAATATAGTATTTAAATAAGACTTCAATTAGTATTTAAAATCCTAAATCACTATAAAATGAAAGTCACCAGCCGTCATTTTACTTCCACATCACGTTGTGGAGTGGAAGTATGATAACAGCAAAACAAATTTCAATAGGCTTGGAATGCCATAAAATGTTGAGATTCTAAATTTGAGCAAAAAAAATTTCGCTCTGTTGGTCTTTGATCAGTTTGTGGGTGCGTTTGCTCAGGAACGGTCTAAGATATTGACTTGAAATTCGATACATATGTACCATGATGAGAACTGAAAGTAAATTTTGCGATAATTCTGGTGAAGGGTTCGGGGTTAAATAGGGGTTAATAAGGGAAAGTAAGTAGAGCAAGCGGGTAAGAGTACGGTGACTAGGGCTTTGGTATACATTCTAGAAGCCAAGGCCCCATATATTTTTATAATATTTTCCATCCGCCTACCAACCATACACCATTATTAAAGGGGTACATAAAATAAAATTGAGATACTCACTTTAAATTTGGTGCACATATCTATTATAACGACATCTGGAATTGAATTATATTTTAAAAGGATTTAGTTGAAAGTTTGGAGGTTAAACAGGGGTAAATAGTAGAAAATAAGTAAAGCAAGCTGGTAAGAGTATATAAATTTGGGATTTGATGTATATACTAGAAGCCAAGACCTCAGATTTTTTATAACATTTTTCCTCCTCCTCCAACCTCACTTCATTATTGAGATATTCACTTATAATTTGGTACAAGTGTGTATTATAACAACATTTGGAACTAGATTATATTTTGAGATTATTCCGTTTTGTAATAAATGCCATAAAACGAGACGCAGTTTCTCTCTTTTTTCCTCTTTACTCTAGCTTGGAGGGGGTGCACTTTTAGAAAAAAGTTGACAGATGAAAAAATCCTGATCTCAATTTGAACGTTTGGCGGTTTAATCCTGGGTTACCCTATATGTAATGCGGTAATATAGGAGTGTAAGCTAATCACATATCACGTTTAATCATTCGACAATACGTCCTGATTCGTATACCAATTAATAGCACACCACCTTATTATTAGTGACCAAGAAATAGTATATTATTCAACCAGCGGTAATGTAGGTAACAACTCACGCAGATGAAGTTTACAGCACGAGCTGCAGGCCAATGCTGTAATTCATCAAATGAATTATTACCATTATCGTAAGCTGAATACTATACTCTATCTACGATTATAACAATAGATATTAACATAGTAGTTCATCTTTACTAACACGAATGCGTCGAAACTATTCAACTAAGTCAAATCACCTTCCACCGCTCACAAGTGAATAATTATTACTCACGCTATTTGTATATGGATACTATTACTTGTTCAAAAGCAGTTTATTAATTAATACATAATCTATTAGAGTAGATGAAGAATGTATTTCTAATAAAATGAAACGACGTGAAATAAATCTGAAAAATTACTATTCGATACTGAATTAACATTGAATTTTAGTATATAGTTATCTAAATACTCTATTTATTAGTCTTAGACACAATATTTCACTTTGATTTATCTTAACTCAAACTAGTTAATAAAACCCATTGAACAGATTCGTTAAAGATCCAATAAAACTAAAATAATATTAGCATTGACATGTATTTCCAATTTTACTACCAATAAAATTGGAGGTTAAATAAATACAAACTAAATTTTCGTTCAAAGCCTGCACCCATTGTTTACAGTTTATGATTTTCATTGCACACATTTCATAATCAGTAATTGATGCATTGTTTCAGAAGTTTCTGCTAAAACATTTTAACAACAATTTATGTTCGTAAATCGTGTTATTGGGTCATTCCCATTTTCAAAACGTATCATATTTTATTCCCTAAGTTTGGTATTTATAAAGGGTGACGCGTTTTTAAATTTGTGATATTAAATTATCATAAAACTATTTCTTTATTCGCGTCAAAATTAAAAGGAAACAGTTTTGAGATATAGTAGTATTGAGTAGATACAGGCATACTATTTCGTTCATGGAGCAATTCAATTACCATCGTAACTTTAAGTTGCAGACAAAAAACAAAAAAAGTTCGTTTAATCTCCCCAATAATTAATAAAAAAAAATAGGAAGGTCACTGCAGTGGGTAGGAAAAAAATGACTAGACCATGTTTTTGCGTTTTGAGATCCCAGGAATTGTATTTTATTATATTTATTTAGCTACTTAGCTATTTTAGTACACGAAATGTAACAGTCAAAAAATATTTGTATAAATGTGAATAAAAAGATAAAAGATAAAAGTAAGAACATAGTTAATATATTAGATAGCTGAATAATTACATGTCAAATATTTACATATATTTTTAGCAAAAATATTCTTTTATATCATTAGGCAGAGCATTAAAAAGATGAAGTCCTCTCTGATATATAGAACCTTGCATAAATGATTTTTTAACTAATTCAGTGTCATAATTATTTTTTGATCTGATACTATAACCATGTACATCTAGGCGTTTTTTAATATTTGTAAATAAGTCGGAACTTTGTCATCAATTATTTTATATATTAGAACTAAATTGTTTTTTATACTCTGCTCCACAGACAACCAATTAAGAACGCTTAACATAAGCTTTACGGCAGTACAAGTACTACAATTTAGTACAATTCTGATTGCCTTATTTTTCCATAGTTGCAACCTGCCGATTTCTTCGTTGTTGCATGCTATTAAAAGGGACGCGTAATATGTAAAATGGGGATATATATGGTGTATATAAGTAATTTGCTCCACTGCGACAAGTTAGTAGCAATTCTAGGAAAGACGACTATTTTTCTCCCAATTTTCTTACACATGTAATTAACTTGATTACAAAATATAAGTTGTGGGTCCAACATAACACCTAAATACTTAATTTGGTCTACTATTTCTATAACACACTCATTTATTTTAATTATTTAATTGCTACCCAGGAATTTATTACATAGAGATTTTGAGCCTTTAACCATAAGTTTGGTTTCATCAGAATTTAGCTTTAACTTATTACCACAGAGCCAGTCGGACAAAAGTTCGTTATTAAGAATGTTTGTTATACTATCGAAATCATTACCGGTCACAGTGATTAGAGCATCATCAGCAAACAAATTTATGCATGCATTTTTCAAAACACAATGTATATCTTTGACATAGATAACAAATAGAAGGGGCCCCAGGACACTTCCTTGAGGAACACCGTACGTACTCTCAATCGTATTTTACATTTTCTTTATAATTTTCGTCCTGTGATACCTATCACACAAATAGTCTTCTTACAATTTTAAAACAGTACTTGGAATGCCATATCTGTATAATTTTTTCACTAACAACCCTCTATCTATAGTCTCAAAAGCTCGCTTTAGGTCCACAAACACGCTGAGAACTACATTTTCCTCACTTATTTCCTTCTTTCATTTGGCGCAAATAAGAGGAGAGCCGTTTCACACTAATGGTTTTCTCGAAAACCAGATTGACCTAGGACAAGAATGCTATTTATTTCAACATGTTCACGCAACTGATCACTCACTATAATTTCCAATATCTTATCTACAACGGGCAATAAATTAATTAGTCGGCATTGCTCAGGTTTCGTGGGGATGTTACTTTTGGATTCGGTATTATTGTACTAATTTTTAACAATGACGGCACACGCCCTGCCTCCAAGGATCTATTAATGATATTTAACAAAGGGTAACCTATTATATAAAACAAGTCTTTCAACAATTTAACACTGAGTCCTTGATCACCAGTACTTTTATTTTTTAAATTAAAAACGATTTTCTTTAATTTACTTAAGTTTATTTTCCGAAATGTAGAAAATTTAATTTGTTCAGTATCTGGTGCTATTTGTAAGTCACACGGTTTGTTTTCAATGCTGTTTGCAATGTCTTTGAAACTTTCATAATAAAAGTTGTTCAAGTTTTCTTCTAGTGTATTAAGAATGTTAGGATGCTTCTCGAAAATAATTTTGTCCACGTCAAAATCTCCTGTCTGCGTTTTACTGGTTAATTCTTTAATAGTACACCACATCCTTTTATTGTCTCTCTTGCAATCATCAATGTTCTTTTCATAATACTTTATCCTTTCTTATCATATTACTGCTGTAACTATGTATCTTTTTTGCTTGTATTCTTCCCAGTGGTTACCTGATCTCGTCAACTCGAATTTTCTATAAGCCTCGAGTAGGAATACGGAAAGGTGGTTTTTAAAAAATGTCTGTATGTATGTGTGTATGTATAGGAATATGAATCTAGCAAACAGATGTTGGTGAAATTTGGTACATGAGCTGATGCAGATCAGGTAACCCTGTATAAAGCATAAATTCAACCATGCAAGTAAAATACAGTCCCCTTACTTTCCATAAACATTCATGTTGAATTGACAGCTTTAAGAGTAGGGACCAAGTTAACAGAATAAACCAAATCCCAATCCGGTAATTGTCTGTTTGCGTTCTTTCAAATAACTTCAACGTTTAAGTGCTTTGATCTAAATTTTATTCTCTCGGTTTGCTCCCTTTCGGAAAATAACTAAAGTGGTCGAAGATTGAAAGCTGTTAAAAGTAGCATAATTTAATGAGTAAACCGACTTTTGTAGAGCTTTAAGAAAAAAAGTCAAAGGTTTCGAAAGTACAAAAATATATGGAGTATGCGCAGGATATTGACTGACGTTTATTTGTGTATTATAAGCTTGAGACGTACTTCTACAGAGTGCAGTTTGATCCATGCCTTGCTCACAATTTTTGTTTTATTTTTAAGTCACAATTATATCTATTCATATTAGCTATTAACTAAGCCAAACTTGTGTAATAATAATAGTCCTGATAATGTTCTATCAGCAAGAAAAATAGCAGTGCATCAAAGACATAAAAGACTATATAAGAATTTAAAAAAAGCGTCTATTTAAAAAAATATACTAAAAAGTAAAAAAAAAATATTTTTTTAAAATTCATATATCTGGAAACCAAAAGCTCTGAAGGCGAAGAATTGAGCAAAATAACTAAGCAATAATACTATGTGGCCATCCTCAAAGCTTTTGGTTTCCAGATGTATGATTTAAAAAACACGTATTTTTTACGTTTTAGCACATTTTCCTTAAATAAAACTTTCTCTAAGCCGGAAATTGAGTAAAAATTGGAACAGCACCGATTTTAAAAATTCCTTCTGCGTGATGTTCCTTGAATCCTCGGAATTCATTCGTCATCACTAACATTTTCCAGAACAAATGAGAATGAATATTTTGACCTTGAAAATCTGTACTTTGGGATTTTCGAGTTCAGTGATAATGAATCTGAGGTCTAATTTGGTAAATTTAAAATGGCGTCAATTCCCAGGTAGACTTGTATTTTTTCGATTTTGGGCTGAACATGAGTACTCGGGGGTTAAGCTAGATGGCGAGGGATTTTGATTGGATTTTTGGCCCATAGGCGATATTATTGTTGGCTTTATTTTGGGATGTACTTGAACACCCTAAGTTTACTGACAAATTAGTGAACCACTTGATTTTATAATTAACAATTACCCAAATAGCACCAAACTTCCGGAGGATGTCCGTTTTAGGTCCTCTCTTGGTCTGAACGTCCGACGACGTGAAACGAACGTTCATAAGACGTCTATTTTCGGATGTTTTTAGGATACACTAAATTAACGTTCTGTGGACGTCCAATTCAGGTCGCACGTTGGCCTACTAACATTCATTTTTTCACGAATGCAACAAATTAAAAATGTGATGCCGTTAAAAAATACAGAAGGAAAGGAATAATAAAACTTGAAAACTGGTAAAAAAATCGTGTAGTGTAACTGAATACGGTGAAAAAAAGTACGCAGAAATGTCCTGAGAATTTTTATATACACAAAAGTTTTTGATATCACAATACCTATTTTCTTTCGTGCTGTACCAACTGATTGCAATCACTAAACAGCCAATTAAATTGAGGTATTTTGAAAATTCTTGATCTCTATTGGTTGCTTTCTGATTGTGTTCCCTTTGTTCAGCACGGAAGGAAATAGCTAATAAGAATAAGATATACTTATGGTAGTAAATGATGTATCAGCGACATAATTTTAACTCCAAACTAAATAATTTTTTTATGAATATGAGTACAATATTTAATTACACAAATATTTCGTCATTCTTAAATAATTTAATAATAACAATCCTCTTTGGGTAAAGTTTGATTAACACCTTTCCAAAACTAATAAATAAACTGCCCTGCTATTTTATATTTTTTCCATGTATTGATTTTTCCTAGCTCATCTTTAAACTTATCATTTAGTATCAGAGAAAATTATTAACTTATTTTGCTGCAATATGTCTATATTTTCTAATTACTTCTCAACTAAGTGATAGGTAAATTTAATAAAACCTATAGAAGCAAAAGAATGAACATAATAAAAATTAGTATTCTTATTCCATGCCACTGAATGCAGTGTATAAATAAAAAAATAACATTGCAGCCTTAACAAAATGTGCAGCAATAGCCACAGAGCTGGTGAACAATTTGTTCAAAGTACTTTAAGGCAACTGAAATTTTATAAAAAAAGAAAAAAAACCTGAAAAACCGAAGTGCACCCCTAATTTCAAAAAAATTAGGGATAGACCTCGGACTGGGGTTGGTTACCTAGATAGTCGATACCTTTTTCAGGTACGAAAAAATTATCTATAAAATTTCAGCCAAATCATTTACCTTAAGACTATAAAGAACTCGATTAAAAAGCCTGTGTGTGTCCACTGAACGTCCTCATCTGGACCTATAATGACCCTAAATCGGAAGTTCTGAGGAAGTCCAAATTTGTAACACGGTACCTCCTCTGAACGTCCACCATACGTCTAACGACCTAAAATGGACATCCTTCGTCCGTCCTGAATGTCATCAACGGACATCTTCTGGACGTTTTGTGGATGTTTTGGTGCTATCTGGGATAGTGAGTAAAATAGGCACTTTTTCTAAATATCTCCGTTCCCGCTAACTTTTAGAGAACATATGCATTAGGAAAATTGTTCGATATGAAATTCGCTAAAAAATGAGCACCGATAGAGGTCGCTAGGCGCAATTGTTAACTTTCAAATGACCTTCAAAACTTTCAAGACACGTTCTATACACTATTTCTTTACTCAAAAACAACTGCACATAGAGGGCTAAATATTTTTGAAGATGGTGTATATATTGTCCCGATAATGCACCGCTCTTGTCAATGTTCGTAACCAAAATTTTAGGAGAACGATTTTTTTTTAAAGTTGTATACTATAATTGGGAAAATTGTCATTAAAAGACAGACTTTAATTATAACTAAATATAAATACATAGTTAACGCAGGAAATCAATTTTTTCAAACATGTTTTATTGCATTGTTAGCCACCATATTTTTATGCTCAAGTAAACAATTTTGTTTGTAATTACTTTGTTGCTGTTTCCATATTACAGCAAATACAATACTATATAATAATTATATGACTTGCTCTGGAACAACAATTTATTCTTAAAAGCAAAATTGTCACAAATAGACCTTTAATATAACTGTTTGGTAAGATGATAAGAAATAACTATAAAATAATTCGAATACATATTTATTATAGTGCTAAAAATGCAGCTGAATATCACTAAAAAATCGTTATAAAACGATTTAGTTTTATAAGCTGAAATATTTTATAACTTAGTCACGGAAATATTTATAAAATAATTTCTTCACTGCATTATAAGATATTTTATAATTTTGCTGTGGAAACGCTTTAATGATAATTCTATAAAATAGTTCAGTTGCAGACAACAAAACAGTATTTTCTGGAACTGTAATATAATCAATCGGCATTTAGAAGCATTAATAAAATAACAACAAAACAAAATAATCGTAGAACATTTAAACAATAAAACAAAGCTGGTTGTGTGGACATCGGATTCGTTATCAGCGACCACGAAAACCCCCGAGTTCCCACTTTCAGGCCAAAAATACGAGTTTTTCCTGAGAAATTGACTCTACTTCCGGTCCGTCATTTTGAATTTCCCCTAACTGGACATCGGATTAGTTTTCAGCGACCTCGTAAACCCCCGAGTACAGATTTTCAAGTCCAAAATATCCATCCTCAGTTTGTCTGGAAAATGGCCAGATTTTCGGTCCGACATTTTGAATTTCCTAACTTCCCCATTTTGTCCGTCCGCAAAGATGTTAGTGGTGATGAATGATCCTAAGGCTTCAAGGAACACAACGCAGAAGGAATTTTTAAAATCGGTGCTGTTTCCCAATTTTTACACATTTGGTACTTTTCTCCGGCTTGTTTACTGGAGTATTAGTTAAAGGCCAGAATTCAATACACTATTACGATTCGAATTTTTTAAATAAGTTACCATGAGACATCAAGCAGTTGCCAGAAAAAATGCCATTTTGTAATCAAGCAAATTTCACTGAATGGAGCATACCATTCATTTTATGAGTTTCTGATGTCGCACGTAGTAATTTTCAATAGTAATTTTAAATCTAAAAAAAAAAAAAAATCAAGCTAAAAATAGTATCACTTTTCATATATTAAAATATGCCGTTTTAAAATTAAGCAATTAAGCAAGAATTAAGCACTAAAAAATAACTATTATTAATGAAAATGGGCGCTACTCATTGAGTGTGTATAAAGCAAACACCCAGCGAGACGTACAATGAATTGTTTTGTCACAAGTCACAATGATTCACGTCATGAGTTTCTCTGTTGACAATAATATTGTTTATAAAAATATGATAGTAAGAAATATTTAAATGCAGTGTCAAAAAGAAATTCAATTTCCTGTATCAGTTGAAGTCGTTGGAAATTTGACACGTGTGGCCATATTACTAAATAAAATTGAGACAAAGCAACCCACAAGGGAATTGCCTCTTATTGGTCTTGTAGGATATCCAATATCCTTATTCTAGGCTACCGATCGTACACAAGGAATAGGTTGAGTTGAATTAATCTAAAACCACTACAAGTTTGAGTAGTTATAGTGGTTTATATATATTGGAAAGGAAATACACCTCCTAGCGTACAATCAAAAGTCTCAACTACTATCCAGTAATCTACTGCCTCTCGAAAACTGGGTCAGTCAATGATCTCGTTATAATGGATATTTTGAAAGAGAAATATAGTTACGGGGTACTGGCATCTTTGTATCTAATGTTAAATCTAAACATAGGAGATTCAAAATATTTTACCATAAATAATTCTTTTCAATCAACTTTAAGACAATTTTAAAAAGATGGTGCTCAATTCCACCCGTATGTACATTTTATATGTTTGCTCAACTACTTCTCTGGAATAGCTACAAGAATTTGTAAGGAAATCTTTAAATTTGTGGCTCAGTGGTGGTCTCCTATTATTTTAATTAAACCATTCTACATACTTGTTTAAAAGTGAATTATTATTTGTTTGCTAAAAACAGAAAAAACCGTCTTTGAGAACTAAACTGCCACACAAAAGAAAATGTTTTTGCTGCTTTGAGGATCTGACCATGCTCACTATATGTTTTTGGGGTCGCTTAATCCGAATCCGAGGTTTATTTACCTCCATCACATCAGGATATTGCCATAACCTCAGAAAACCCATAATTTAAGCGATATCGACATCTTTTTACATAAATGATACTGCCCAGCTACGCGGGCCATTACTTCCAATCGAAAGCTAGCAAAAATCTGTAAAAATTCAGGGATACGTAGAGAGGCATAAGAAATCGTTTGGCGTAAGTCTGAGGTCGATGCGTGTCTTGGTTTCCGAGATATGGCCACTCCAAGTCACCGGAAGATGAAAATATAATTTTTTTATCGCTTTCCAAGGCTGTATCTCGAAAACGAAACGAGATACAGAGCTGCGGTTTACTCTATTCGATTTCTCTCGCCTTCCTACATGCTTCTGAATTTTTTAGATGCGTTACCTTAGAAATTTTCGAAAAAATGAAAGTTCCGGCAAAAATCTGAAAAATTCAGACGTATGTAGGAAGGCAGCTCTGTATCTCATTTCGTTTTAGAGATATGGCCTCGGGAGGCGATCAGATCATTCAATTTTCACCTTCCGGTGACATCGAGCAGCCATATCTCGAAAACCGTGGTGCGCACTAACCTCCAATTGGCGCAAAACAACTTCTTACGTCTTTCTACGTACCCCTGAATTTTTCCAGATTTTTCTTAGCTTTCGTTTGGCAGAAATGGCCCTCGAAGCTGGGCCGTGTGGCTCGAGAAGTGGAATCCTCGGACCTCTCACTTTCGCGACCGATATCTCACTTAAAAATCTCCGGAAAAATATCATTTAATTTGCAATCGATCTAGGACAAAAAGAAGGGTGCCATCTTTATCTAGAGAAAGTTACAGCGATTTATGTGAAGAGATGTCGAAATCGCTTAAATTATGGACTTTTTGTGGTTATGGCAAAATCCTGATGTGATGGAGTTAAACAGTCCTCGGATTCGACCCCAAAAACATATAGTAAACATGGTCAGATCCACAGGCCAGAATTTTTTTTCTTTGTGTGGCTGTGTTATCTGTAAAGAAAATTTTAATGAAATATTACATTTTTTTACACATAATGTGTCTTTTTATTTCTCATAGATAGTTTTTTCTGCTGTTTGAAAATTCCTATAAAGAATATGTTTCATACTAGATACATTATGAGACGAGAAAAAAACTGAAAAAATTATTTCTATTCGAGAAGATGCCAGCCCACGTAACAATTGTAGTTTTAAAATTACCTATAAGTTATCTTAAAAACTTATTTTCAAGACTACTTATAAACTTGAATAGTTTGGAAGAACTCTATGAAACCGATTTAAAACCTGTATAAGAGTACAGGGGCCCATCTAGAGAAGAGCCTACATTCCTCTTTTTAAAGCTAGTAGTAGAACTTTCAAATTTTAATGAATTATCTAAAGCTTTACTCAGAGACTATCTGAAGAGCATTATAAAACCAAAATTGGTTTAGGACAGGCACTATATCAAAACTTAAAAGACACACACAAATGCTTCGAGTGGACTTTTTGTATTTAATGAAGCAAAAATAGAAACAAATAAATCTGTTCTACATGCACTCTGGGCCGCTATAGTTATATATAAGTTATAAAATGGACAATTGGCGGCTACTAAGAACCGTTCAGAAAAACACTTAAAGATGAACTATTTGTAAAAAATTGATGGGACTACTTATAGTAGGCTAAAATTTTTAACGAGGCTAAGTTTACTGTAAGACATGTATCACAGAGTTCTTAAAAACTCGTGCGCTTCCTAAAAACACAATTTCTAAAAGATGTATACATAATTATTTTGTTTTACATAAAAGTAAAGAGAGCTTTAGCATCTGCCCATAATATATGCTTTAGTATATGTAAAGTGTTTTTATAAAACATTTCTATTAGACAAATTACACTTTTTTATTAAATCTGAATAATACTACTTCAAATATGTTTTGTCTTAAAATGCCTTACACTACCAATTGCTCTTTAAGTATGTCGATTTATTCTTGCAAAAGTATATCTTAAGCCTCATTGGTTTTCACATATTTTTTAAAACTTGTAGGCTTATCTTAAAACCAAGTTTAAACCATTTGAGCACATAACACAACCGCTTTAAACCCTATAGAATTTATGGTGCTCGGATAATATAACCCAAGAAATCATTTTGCTGAGAAAGTTATTTTCACTACAACTTACTTTTATTATAAATTCACCCACAGGCACGACATACACAAATAAAATGCTGATGAATATGTATATATCTTATCACAGTTTTAAAACTACCTATTTTAAAACATTATAGTCTGGGCAAAAGTAAACCAAATCCTTTTATGTTTAAGATTGATTTATTACAGATGTTTACTTGCTTCATTAAGACTGTAGCGAGCAGTTGGTTTTATGAAGGTTCGACCTTAAACTTAGTGATTTCAACGCATATTGGATTTATAGCCCAGCATTAACAACCACCTCAAATTAATTTCATAAAGCAATGATAAAACATTTGCTTAATCTCTATAAAACTTGATCCTCCTAACTTGAACTTAACAGCTACAAAGCTTTCTTGAAGGCTTGACAAATATCTTGATACGTCAATCTAAGCCAATAAAGACTAAAAGATATTTAGTTTTAATGTAACTTCTTGAAGGCCTTTTAAAAACTTTCTTTGAGACAAAACTATCTTTAAGTGCATTTGACATTTAATAAATTTGGCACAAATCAGCGGTTTATGAAGTAGCCATTATAAAACACTGATAAACCCTAAATAAATTTAAACTGTTACTTGGGAGGGTATGACAAATGCGCCGTGAATAGTTTAGTGTTATAATTGGTGGTTAAATATTTTCGATTTCCATGATATTTGGTGCATGTAGGTATTTATTTTACTTTGTAGAAACTGCATAAGAGGCCGCTAAACAAGTCTAAAAAATGCGTACGATTTTGTAATTTTTTCATTTTCAAATCTTAATATATTTATATATTTATTGTTAATGTTACACGAATTCGAAAAATATTGTACATTTTCAACACGCTTCTATTAGTTTGACCTGCAACATCGCAATGGAATCTTACAACTGACTCTTTATTCAGTTCCAGTTGTCGTATTGACTTGAAATTTGGCATATTTATATGGTTCACATGACAATACTATCTAACATTTTTTATAGAAAAATCCAATAAAGCGCTTTAGAGATGGAGGACAATTTATTGTCATTTAATATCCAACTCTACTAAGAATTGATATTTACAGGTATTGTTGAAGTCGCAAATTACAAATATGTGATTTGAACACGAAAATTCAAAATGGCGGCGTCAATATGGTGGATAAGTTTTATCATTTACCGTCTGATTCGATTGAAACTCGGTATCTGAGAATCATCGAGGTTGCAGGCTGTAGACTTTTGGTCAAAATTTAACAATTAAATATTTTTAACATTGGAAATATTTATGTTTTCGTATATGAGGTAGAGTTACCGGTTTTTGTTCAAGGTCAAAAGATAGTGGTGTCGCGGCACAGTAGAGAGAAGACCAGTAGGTTCACTTACTCTTGAGATTTATTATAATCGATTTTATTTTTTATGAATCCACTGCGCACCCGATATTTGTACGCTCATCTACATATACACTGATCACGCTAGAAAATGCTAATAAACTGACCAACACTTACAATGACACCAAATTATTTTTGTTCGAAGGTATTCTTGATAGATGAGTTATTTTGCAATTGAATTTAATGTTTAGTGATTTATCAATAAGTAGCGAATTAAAATTTGACCTGCGCCTTAACTTAAATTTATTACATAACATCCGCGTCTGACGTCACAGACTGAAAATCTATGACTTTATATTATTCAAGCAGAAATTTGTACACGGCTGCCGAAAAGGCTGCGCTACTATCGATTAGGCTGCTGCGCTTGCCAATTACATTACCTACCGTGTCGGTAGATTGCCTAAAAGTTGTACAGCGATGCTGACGGTAGAACACAAAAGTGTACAGCTTGCTACAATAGGTGCGTGCTTGCAAATAAATGATGTGTTAGAATTGCAACTAACTGATATAGGTTGTCTGCTGTACAAATTGCGTCTTTATTTCAAAGTAATGTGTCGCGGTCGACTGAGACTATCATATGCAATGGCTGATATACGCAAATGTAATATGGGTTGCATATATCACAGGGGGTCAAGTTACCAGTTTTCATTTAATGTGGAAGTACAGCGGTGTCGCGGTCGAGTGAGACTGCGTATATGCAACGGCCGATATACGCAAATGTAACATGGGTTGCATATATCACAGGGGGTTAAGTTACCAGTATTCATTGAAGGTGGAAATACAGCGGTGTAGTTGATCGTGCTATTTCCGGACGAGACGAAGCCGAGTCCGGAAAAAGTTGCAAAAGTTGAAAAACTTTATGTTTTATGTATGTCCCGATGATTGCAAGGATTGCGAAATCTGTGAATTTTTTCTATGAGGGTGTATTCAAGATAATTCATTTTTGACAACATTGCAAATTGTAGAGGACCTAAAAGCTAGAATTCAACAGGCATGTAATAGAGTTTGCCGGAAATACTAAGTAATGTTTTGAATGCAGTGTCTCGCCTCGTTCGATTGTGCACAAGAAATCGCGGTGGACATCTTGAACACTGATATGATATTTTAATAATTATATTGAGGATTAGATAAATATTAATGTTCTATGTGCTGTATTCATTTTTATTACTAATTTTTTTTGTTAACTGAATTTACTTGCTCTTTTTAATTGTGTTAATGTTTGATTTTAGTAAGGATTTGGCAAGTATGATGCTAGGTAAAAAAAATCGGTTCAAAAAATGTTTTTTATAAGTAATATACTTGCTTACTTCCAATGAATAAATATGGCATGTGATATATGGTTGAAAAGGGACGAAAAGAATAAAGTTTAATGGCGTCATTCCCCGCCCATAAAAAAAATGTTTTAACTCTAAAGAGCAAATCTCAAAAAACGGTGGTTCTGAAGAAATTTAGATAAAACCTCGTTCAAATACTCTATTTTGCAAAAAATTGTCGCCTTAGAATTTTCGTCGTATCTGTTCAATAACAGAGATATTTTGCTTAAACATATTGCGCATTTTCGATATTTTTCATCATAACTCTTAAAGTGGGCCGTGGATTTTATTTAAGACATTTGTTTTGAAACCATTTTGGTGCTTATAAAAATCAGCACAATTTTCGTAAAAATAATTATTTTGCGCGATCTATATTAAGTGAGATATGCTTGAGGGCCCGGATAAAATGGACAGCCTATGTATTAACATTGATTCTGAATTAAGTTTAGAACTCCCTTTCGATTCGTTCTTAAATAGGTATATTTGCATTCTAATTTAAAATTATTTGTCTATTATCAATTGTCTTTATTCTCCATTCTCTATTCTCGGTTAAAATGTAAATAAGTCCGCAGAAAGTTTAATTGTTATAATATTTATGAAAATGCTTTAAATAAAAGTACGTAATAATAAGTCGCAGATACATATAATTAATGCGAAGCCTATGCATTCAAGATATACTATCCTCGTCAACTTGAAAAGCAATAAATTCTACTAAACTGGCCACTTACCTTAATTTAGAGATCTCATATATCTTTTAGAAAGGACATTTCTAATGGAAAGAGATAGACCTTTACTTTATTTGCAATGAGCTTCTAACGTGTCCCTAAATTATTAAATATTTATGACTTTACTCAGAACTAAGGTTTTGCTAAAAGTGTCGTTGTCTTTATACACACAATAAAAGAAACGTTTCTGCCAAATTTACGTTGGTGTTATTTATACTTTTTACTTCTCTCGCGTACCGAAGTATTGTATTCGAGAAAAATTCACCCTCCGAGATTTTTTTGGATTTTCACGTTTCAGATCATGGAGGTTACGAAAATATAGATTTTTCAGTTCCACTAGTTTGTCTGTCTGTCTGTTGGTGCATTGACTAAAAAAAAATACTTTCTAATATACAGGGTGGGCCCGTCTAAACGAAATAAATAATGAAAACATTTTTTTCTCCTTAATATTTCCACGTTTCATGACATTCTAAACTATAAAAAAAACACAGAATTGAACATTTTTAACCACTACTGTACTCCACTCCACTACCTGGATGTGCAACTAAATATGTGACAAATGGTAATAATATTTGGATGTAGTTAACACAATTGGCAAGGAAGACACCTATTTTATTGAAAAATATACAGGGTGGTCATCCTAAGAAATAATCCAACTTTGATGTAAATTTGTAATAGTATATTATATGCCAAGGTGAAAAGAGTTCCATTGTTGTCAAGAGGTAAGGTAGTTGACCAAGGCATGAAGCTGCGAGGTCAACTAATTCTCGAGACAGCAATGACATTTTTCAACAAGGTTTGTACATTATTTTATTCATAATCATCCTCCTTAATGAACAAATAGCCAATAAACCGTTTACTAAATTGTTAAATAGTATTTTAAGTTTTTATTCAATAAGCAATAAACAAAAAATTTTTTATGTCAAAGAACAAATGTAGCATAATTTTTAATATAAATTTTTTTTGGCCCTGTCAGAAAAGAAGAAATTTTCGGACGGAAAGTAACGTTTTCCTGCCTAGGCTGGAAAGTGATCATCAGAGATTGCAAATAGTATATTGTATATCTAGTAGTAAAAGCAATACATTCCCAGATGACGATGTAAATTGTTGGTCGAGGCGTTAAGCCTCGGCCAACAAGTATTGAAAGCCGGGAATGTGCCCTTACTACGAGGTACACATACTATTTTTTCTGAAATTGCAATCAATATTATTGTAAATTAAGGATTTTTTATAAATGCCATAACATTAAACCAGTACGGGAATGTCACCTACTTTCCCGGCCTAGGGCGGAAAAACTTTCTCGGACTGGTTTTTGATGGTTGCTTAGCAACGGACTAACAAAAAACTTTCCTGGTCTGTTTTCTGATGGTTACTTAGCAACGGACTAAAATACTAGAATAGGGTATTTTGGGATCTGAAATTGCGCCGATTTCATAAAAAAGCCTTTCCTATCCCTGTTATTGTCTTGTTATTCGTGTTGCTATGGAAACAAACTTGTATTAATTGTTGGGATAAGTGTCAAATACATAAAAACACGTAACTATTAGGCAACTTCTGGAAAATATGGATTCAGATTTTGGGGCGCTACAAACAGAAATGGTCGAAAAAAAAATTGTATGTTACATTGCCGAGAAACATTGTTTTGCAGGTCTCCTTAAGCTTTCAGGTCTCGCCTGCGACTCGCCCTAGAATTTACTTGGGTCAACTTGCAAAACACTTCTTTCCGGTCTTGTAACGTTAATTACTGTATTTAGTTTATTTGTTCAGCTAGTATTTGTAGAATTAATTGCTCTGTTTGTGTTAATAAATAAACATGATCTACGTCTTATAGTTTATATTTCCAACCACTGAAAAAAACCAATAAAAACACTTAGGTTGGGATATGCCCACTTTCCAACCCGAAAACTGGTAAGGAAGTGGCCATTTTCCAACTTGAAATGTCACACTTCAGTTCAATTGTCGAATGAAGTTGAAGGGTTATACTATCCAACGTTTGACATATGAATAAATATCTTTGTCCACGACTATTAAATAATGTACTCATTATGTATATGTGTTTCTTCAAGTATAATGGTGTCGATTATTCCCTACAGTGAATAATGATTTCATTATTCACTGATTGCAGTGAACAATGAGGACAGTCAGTTGTTTATAAGAAATGACATTTTACTAAAAATTTAAAATGTCAAAATTGCAGCAACCAAAAGACAAGTGTTGTCTCTCTAAGTTTTCTAGGAAACACTCAAATGGTACATGCCGAAGAGGTACTGTAATGAACACTCAAAAACTACATTAGTAAGTTTTTTTCAAAGCATCATCTATTAGCAACACGCGACAATCCCGAACATTGTTTTTGAAGCCATTTATCTACGTGCCTACAAACTGTATTATTCTATTAGTAAGCCATGACAATGTGTCAAAGCGAAATTCTGTAACTGATTTGAAACGTCAAAATTTGTACGATTTCAACGCCAACGTTATTTGCAACAATTTTACATATTAGATACCTACTCAAGAAGAGTAATATAATTAGATAAATGGATACTGAAGTGAAGACGAGATTTCTTGGGCGCCGCCAGAGATAAAGAAAACTGCAAAAATCGCATCATTAAACTTGTTGCCCGAAAAATAGAAAAAATTATATATGATGACATATGAATCTTTCTTAAATAGGAGAAATGAAATGAAGATGAATTAAGTAAATATTAAATATTTATTAGTCGTGGACAAAGTATAGTATTCTACTCGCATATAATGGCTATTATTTAATCTGGTGATTTAAAACACTCGCCTGCGGCTCGTGTTTTAAACTTCACCTTCGTGAATAATAGCCATCATTATATGCTCGTTGAATAATATACTATAATTCACAATCATACAGACATAATCAAATTGTCACTTTTCAACTTTTGACATGTGACAATTTGATTATTTCTGTACGATTGTGAGTAAACACTCAAACGAAATTACTGGCGAAACTTGATTGCATTCCTGGCAATTTCTGGCAAAATATCGCAATATTGTATTCCCAGGGCCGTCGAGATAAAATCGGGGCACGGGGGTAGTAACATATGCGAGCACCCACTCCCACCTTTTCGGTATAATTCTGAAGAGGGGGGGGATGAAATTACCTACAATAGAACATTTATCTCAATGATTGCAATTTCGAAGATTCGGCGATTCCTTGCGATACAATTTTTTACTTCGATTGCAACTTCAAAAATCGAGGGGGTATTATTCCTTGCAATGTAATTTTTCCACATAAAAAATGTATATATTACCTTCTCTCCTTAAATTCCGTCAAAGTAATCTTAATGATTCATATATAAATTTAATTAATGAAAAGGAACTTAGTTCCATGTCGACATCCCTGACAAGTTATTCGTGGCATTAGGTCAATCCTAGCAAGTTCACTGGCAGGACTCTTTATTCCTGGCAAAACGGCAACACTGTAATTACCTTTATTCATAATAATACAGAAATAATCAAATTGCCTTACATGTAAAAGTTGAAAAGTGTGATATTTCAGTTTCATTCGACAACTGATACTGAAATTTCAGGTTGAAAAGTGACCACTTTCTTACCAGTTTTCGGGTTGGAAATTAGGCATATGCCAACCTATGTTTTTATTGGTTCTCTTTCTGTTGTATGAAACATAAAGACATACAGCATGTTTAATTACTAACACAAACAGAGCTATTAATTCTACAAATACTAGCTGAACAAATAAACTGAATAAAATGCTATTTGTATACAAATCTTGGCGAAAAGTTTCATTGCTGTCTCGAGAATTAGTTGAACCTTATGTGTCGACAACAATGATAGTCTTTCCACCTAGGTATGTAATATAGTATTACGCAGGGCTTTCATATCTGGCATCTTTTGTTTAATATGGAATTTTTGCTGTCAAGTGACCACTCTGTATATTATTTAAATCGGGTTTTCTTTGAGATAATAGTGATAACTACATTCCGATTATTTTTCTCATATGTCGTTTCGTAATTAATTATTTTTTAGAGTGAGCGACCTGTATAAATAAAGAGGTTCTGTGTAAATACCTTTACTGATTTTTTTTTATGAAGGGTGATATAAGTAGATATCAACCTTTTTCTTTCATATTAATCACTTTACTTTGTTGCTTTAAACAATATATGAAAAGTCGAGAGTGAGATCGTGCAGGCGTTAAAAAATATTAAAGGCTAAAGATAAAACAAATCCGTTTAATTTTTGGGAATATTTTACTTTCTATGGCACGTTGCCCAATTGAGTTTATCATAAAAATGAAAAACAATGAAATTGTCATCAAAAAAGTTTATAATCATTTTACGTGCAGCAAACCGGTTAGAATAAGACGTGCTCCGAAGTGTCTGGGCATAAAATGAGTGATCTGAATTGAAATATTCAATATTAGTTATTCATTAGCTGTTCGAAATATGCAGGTTTAAGACATTTTTTAAGTGACGATAAGACGATATTTTGGCGCCATCCACTTCAACGATATTGAAACTGTGAGAAACTGTGAGGGAGAAAAACTCTAGAAATAATTATTACAATTGCAATTTTTTTTATATCCATGGTTTCCCCAAGAACATTAACGACCAATGTCGAAAATTCCTTTTCCTGTTAGGCGCCTTTCAATCAACGACTTCTGCGGCCGCGTATTTCGCAGGATTCAAGGACATCAATCTGTTGGTTCTATTTACACAGGATGTAGTCAGTCACAGCAACAATTATTTTTCATGAAACTTCCGGTTGTAACAAAAGTCAAATTAAGGGAGCCAAGTCCGGCCCTGTGCAACAGAATAACCGTATTCCGAGCTTGGTAACATTTTAAGGGTCGAGACTTTAGTAAACTATCGTAAAATACCAGTCATAGATACATCTGTTTTATGTTATTTTAGAGTCCAGGAAACGTGCTTTGTTAACTTTACTCTTTATTAGGTAGTCGCCGTTAGCCACTTGGAAACAATAAATAACCATCCAAATTATTTTATGTCCAATTCTCTTTTCTTAGTCGAACTTGTCAAATACGAACCCACCGGGGGTTCTAGCTAGATTTTATAGACACCAAAAAGGATAAAATCACCTAGAAAGCAAAGGGTAAGCACAGTTTTGTTTTCGATGGATATACTATAATATCGACGGAGTTTGCAAAGTGATTGGGCCACTCCGTACTCTGCCAAAGGTAATGTCTAATTAAATCATGTAATTAGGGGAATAAAACCCTAGTTATTACATGGTATTTCCGAATGTGCCGCCATTTTGAAGTTATTATTCTCGGACTTGCAACGGGAAATATTCTAATAGCAACTTTAAAAGAATCATCCTGTATAAACTATGACCTATTACAACTTAAGTGCAAGATGTTACCAATGGTTATTTATTAAACATTCAAAAACTGGAAGATTTGCAAGACATTGTGTGTCTCTGAGGTCTGAATGAAAGTTTTCGGCTATGAATACCTAATAAACACGAACAATTTAAATTTTTAATTTTACCTGTGTATAATAGTATGGTAGAATTCTTCTTATTGATCGCTATACCCGGTGATCGCCAGAGTCGCATACACTAGTATGTTTTACATAAACTATGCTTTATCTTAATTTATGCTAGTGGAATAGTGACAAAGGACCTATCCTAAGACCACTGTATTTGTTATGAGGTTACGGTTCGTCGATTTGTCATAGAATTTAGGCAGGAATGAGAGGATTAGTTGAATCTGTTGAACCATGACATTGTTTTTATATAACTCCATATGATGCCAACATGATTGGTGAAATGTGTGTCGACTATTGAGTGTAGTTGTTTGTGAAAACCACTTTAGAGCTAAAACAAGCTTCCCAATTTATTGGTGCTGATTATAAAAAGGTACCGTTACTCTTCCTTCCCCCTGTTTAGTGTAATTTGCAATCATTATTTTTATGTTCGTATATTAAACGTACTCAAAAACAACTTTCTTGCAAATTTAGCGTCTACTGATACAAAAAATTCATTCGACATGACGTAATAACATAATTCGCTGGTTTAATTATGTTGTTTTTTCCTATTAAATCTATTACGTAATAAACGGTAATTGAATAATAAACTTTAAATATACCCTCGCGTGTACATACATCACGAAACAAGGTCGTCGTAGGTATCTGGATGGTAATAAATAAATAAAATACCGTGGGCGTTCTCTAAAATAATTAGATCATCAATCGATAGTACTTACTACTGACAAATATTATACATGGAGAATATCCAAATTATTCTTGCAAATTTTTTTAAACTTATTAGCAACCTTTTCAGTAGCGTAACTACATTTAAAAACATGAGGCTAATGTCATTCAACTGTTGACACTTTGGGGTTAATCTCTTAAAGGAGAGATTCTAAAAATGAAACAATGAGACGTTGGCGCAGTGGGTTGGATCACAGTTGAGTTAGACAAGACGACTAGCCGCTGTACAATTGTACATCTTTCCAAATTTCGAATTGCAGCCGTGACAATCATTGTTGGTTGTTGTGTGTCCCTGTAGCATAAAGGCTCAAAGCCATACAATTATGAAATAAAGAAAAAAAACATGTATCTACCCTAAGCAATAAAACATGTGACATAAATGTCAGCTACAAAACGAGGAATGTACAAAGGTCATATCTTCTCATGTTGGTATCTGCCAGGATATTTCTTTGACACAAAATCTGACTACGGTTAGAAGGGCATATGTAACGCAGTTATGTAGAACATAAAGAATAAAGCTAACTGATAATTTAATTTTCGCCTCATCTAAGAATCCGATTAGATTATTTAGGAATAACAGATAACGTTGAAAGATGTTGCCTTATTTTATTATATTGTTAAATATCTTATCAGATACTCCTACGTGCCTTTTTCATTAGAGAAATATATGATCTGGGTCAGCTCTGTCTGACACTGCAATATTCGGCAATATCATGTATCTATATTTCAGTTTCAAAAAATATATAGAGTAGCATATACCGGGTGTCCAGTTAGTATTCCCTCGGAAGATTGTGCAAAAATGGCTAACTTTACAAAAACAAATTCTTAACAAAACCTTCAATGTTTCATCTCTACTACAATGTAAAATTATTTTCAATTATACGAGGTGTCACAAAAACGAGTTATACAAGAAATTATGATTTTTTTAAATACAATATCCTATATTTTTTAGGCGCTATTTAAGCCCCCAAGGGTCCTGTATTACGTTCTAAAATATTTTACCAATCGGATGCAGCGTCCCCAGGATATGATTTTCTTCCTGTCTTTTTTGCCAGTTTACAAACATTTTTTTGACTGCCATGCCTTCGCGATTTATTAACTGTTTTTTTCTAGAAATGTAGGATGTTATTTTCATAATGATGTATTTACTGAAAAATATTTTTGAAATAAATTATTATTGTACTGGATGTCCAAAATATTTCTTTATATTTCTTGATAATTAATTATTATTTTTCTGTTTTTTTTTTATCACTTATTTAACGTCGGCCTATTTCCGCTACCAAGGCCAATCAACGACACCAGGAGACGAGCTACCCCCAACCTGGAAATTTTGCCGAACCCCTTCTCTATCGAAGAGGGATCTTTTACTTGCCTAACATTTAATAGACAATGGATCGACTGCTTTACATCCCCTCTGAAGGATGGTATATCCACTATGTAACCCCCGCCTAAAGTTACATACCTTCTACGCATGCGCTGATATACAAGCCGTTAGAAGACGGAGCGAGAACGCTGTGTTTCCCTGGAGAGGCTTACCCATCCAAGTACTAACCGCGCCCGACGTTGCTGCATTTGCGTATCGAAATACGAGTATATGCAGACGTCTCTACGCTCGCTTTTTTCAAATGGAATGCATATATTTTTTTACATGGATGAATAAAGCATACATTTCCTCACATTCTGATATCATACTTTATGTTTCAAACGGTTTTTAAGATATGATTATTTCAAATGATTTTGTAAATTGAGGTGCACTATATTTTAGCAATAAAATCTAGCATGGCTTTGGTCTTTTGCTTTGCGTTTGGTTTTCACTTTATGACATTTCTGTAAGGTGTTTAAGATTATTGTGATTAAGTGGAATTAATATTGTTAAGTAATATTTAAAAATATGAGTTATAATTATTGTCAACAAGATTTGATATCTATGGTGTACGTTATTGGTGAATCTGACGGAAATTGCTTAGTGGCATCAAGAGTGTATGGTATAAAATATCCCGATAGCGGGTGTCCGATGTGAGGTCTACAGAAAATTTGAAAGAACGTTTTGAATGTACTAGAATTGTTGCATATAAAAAGAAGACGAGACGACGAAATGTATTAAGTGAAGAAAATTAGCTGGCTATAACTTTAGCGGTAATCGAAAATCCTGCGGCAAGTGTTCGGAAGTTAGGTAGGTATTTATAGCTCAGTAAATCTAGTGTTTCGCTATGTCTTCGTAAAAATAAATTTCACTCCAGTTTCCTGAAAGGTGGATAGGAAGAATAGGTCTGATATTTTAATAAACTGTTAAATTATATCTAATTTATTATTTTATTAAATTCTGTTAGATCACCTTGCATGGCCGCCTAGGTCACTCGACCTGACATCAGCGGATTTTTTCCTTTGGGGATTTGTGAGGTCAGACGTTTATGAAGTAGAACCAACGACTCGAGGAGATGTGATGGTAAGGATTCGTCAGTGTTTCAATAGTATAAATGTTGATGTGATATACAATGTAAGACGTTGATTTATTTAGAGTTTTCTGTGTTGCGTAAATCAAAATGGTGGACATTTTGAGCAATTGTTAGGTTAAGTTCAATATCGTGAAAAAATATTTCTCAAAAGTCGTTCACAATTATTAAGAGAAACTGGATGATATCCAAATATGAGAAATTGGATGCATTATTAATCCATGTAAAGAAATTATAGACGTTCCATAAAAAAAAAGAAATATACAACAAAAGACGTACTAGATTTTAATGCTAAAATAAAGAGAACCTCAATGTACGCAAAAATTATTTGAAATAATCATATCAGAAAAACGGTTTGAAATAAAATAAAGTGTATGATATTAAAATGTGAGACATTTTATGCCTTATTTATCCATGTAAAGAAATTACAGGCATTCTATTTAAAAAAAATTGAGAAAAATAATAATTATATATCAAGAAATATATACAAATATGTTGGACGTTCGGAACGATAATAATTTATTTAGAGAACACTTTTCAGTAAATACATCATTATTAAATAACATAATAACCCATTTTTAGAAAAAACAATTAATAAATCGCAGAGATATGGAAATCAAAAAATGTTTGTAAATTGCCAAAAAAGACAGGAAAAAAATCATAACTTGGCAACGCTACAGCCGATTGGCAAAATATTTTAGAGCGTAATATAGGGCCCTTAGAAGCTTAACTGGTGCCAAAAAAATACAAGGTGTTCTATTTAAAAAAATCATAATTTCTTGTGTAACTCGTGTTTCTGACACTTTTTTTGTTAAGACAGATTTTCTGTAAAGTTAGCCGTTTTTGCACAATCTTCCGAGGGAACACTAACTGGACACCAGTTCTGACTAAATTACAAAAGGATAATCGTAATAATATATTTTCTCGAGAAATTATAGCTTTCGTGTCAAAACGCAATGCGAAGTGAATCAGTCAATAACCCGTGGCTCTTATGTGAGCTGATTCTTTCCCTATTAGGACCCAATTTAAAATATAATCTAGTTTGAGACCCCATCATGATATACAGGGTGTCCCAATAAAAACTCCCAAGTCGGATATGTTCTAAACGAATAGAGATATTTTAATTCTGTAAAAGCCAATTTGTAGAGCATAACGAAAGCTTCATTTTTTAATATAATTGTTTTTTTAATATATCAGTATATAGATGTCGTTGTGCTCTAAAATGTTTCGATGGGAGAAACTTTGAAATGGGGTTTATGTGAAAGAAAATTGATTTTTAAGCAAATTATGTTCTAAAAAAAATGCCATAAAACTAACCGTTTTCAAGATATTTGAGTCCAAATGTTGGCATTTGCCAATATTGAATAACTGTAATCTCTTCAACATTTCAGTACTTTAAGTGGGACAATCTGTAATTAATTTACAAATTTTAGAAGAAAATATTTAAAGGATTTTTCATATCTTATGAATTAAATATATTTAAAGTAACCCTTGGAAAAAGAAAATAAAAATATTATTTATCATGCAATTCTAACATTTAAGCAATAAAAAAACAATTACGAACATAAAACAACTTTCACGAACTAATGAAATTAAAATAACTGTTTTAATGAGTGTTCAAAATTATTGCCATTTTCATTAACTCGAATCGTAGACCTATTAATTAGTTCAAATTTATAAACTTTTAATAATGTATGCCTATTAATGGCGGCAACACTAACATAAATTTTATTGTAAAGATCTGCCATGTCTTCTATTGGTTCTTTGTACACTTCACTTTTTAAAAATCCCCATAAACAAAAGTCTAATGGAGTAATGTCAGAAGATCGAGCGGGCCATCTAAGTACTCCGTTGGTACCAATCCATCTTCCTGGGTATGTTTGATTTAAATAATTAACTACGTTGTGATGATTATGTGGGCCTGCTCCATCCTGATTAAACTACGTATTATCCAATTGAGCGGGCAAATTCCCTAATAGTACTTGTAAATCATTTTGCAAAAATTGTAAATATCTTTCACCTGTTAAATGTTCATGGTAGAGGTATGGCCAACAATGTAATCATTAACGATACCACACCCAGCATTTACTCCAAAACGATTCTGGGATCTGGTATGTCTCATCCACCTAGGATTCTCTTGAGACCAGTAACGACAATTATGTGTTCTGATTACTATATTGTTGTGGAATCGACTTTCATCACTCCACATAATTGTATCTAAATGATTTGGATTTTCTTCTAAACGAATTGAAAATTGTGCCAAAAAATCTAATCTTCGCCCATTGTCCCCTGGAATCAAGTGATGAACTAAATGAACTTTATATGGAAAAAATTTGTTTACTTTAAGAATTCTGTGGCAGGTGGAACGTGCAATATTTGTTTCTTCCGTCAACTTGCGTACTGACATGTTTGGGTTATTTTCTACTTGATGTAATACCACCTTAATTTTTCAAATTAGAACACAAACTTACAACATTTTCCGATCTTTTAAAGGTCTGTCAGGAAAACGTATTTCATATAAACTTACAGCTCTTGAAGGATTTTTACGACATTCCCCATAAATTAAAACGTGTTTAATTTATCTTCATTTGTATGAGAAACCATATTTAATAATAAATATTCACAAAGAAAACAATAATTAGGTACAATAATAAATTTCTACTGACACACCAATAAACAAAATGTGATTGAAATTGAAACTATTATTCCAAAGGTAACTTTAATTGTATTTAATTTATAAGGTATAAAGGTTATTATACTCACTAGATATCAAATATTTTTAATTATAATCTAACATAATAACAAAGCAATTTTATAAAAAATTCTTTATATATTTTCTTTTAAAATTTGTGAATTAAACACAGACTGTCCCACTTAAAGGACTGAAATGTTGAAGAGATTACAATTATTCAATATTGGCAAATGCCAACATTTGGACTCAAATATCTCGAAAACGATTAGTCTTATGGTATTTTTTTTTTAGAACACAGTCTGCTTAGATATGCATTTTCTTTTACGTAAACCCCATTAGGGGTTCTTCCATTGAAATATTTCTTTAGAGCACAGCGCCATCTATATACTGATATATTAAAAAACAACATGGATTTTCGTTGCCTAACCTTTGGTACCTAATTTCAGCTAGTAGTAGTCAGAGGCATAACAGCCTCCACTTCCTAGAGGGTGTAATGCAAAGCAATATAAAGAATTTTGGAATAATATCCCACATATATTTATTTTAATTTTGAAGGTCTAGACGGCTATGTTTTTCTTACCACAATTTTTTATTATTTCTTCACTTTTATCAAGTTATTAAATGTCAAACTTAATTTCAACATGTCCACAAAGTACAGGTTTTGTCATTGGCAGTCGTGACAACTACATCCAAATAGGGGGGTGATTTGACAGGTTTGAATAGTTTAGACGTTGTCAAACTATTGTAATAATGTTTGTTGTTATAACCGTAGATAAAGTGTAGTATTCAACTTGCGATAATTATAATAACACACTTGATGATACAGTACTCGCCTACGGCTCACGCTGCACACTTCATCTGCGTGAGTTATTATCGCTCGTTATATAATATCTATTACCGATTTTTTTTTTACATGATATCATCTGTACCGTCTTGAACAATATCAGTAACTTTAATTGTTTTACTAAAAAAATGTTTAAGCTAAAATAAAGTTTATTTCAATGGCCATATAATTCTGCGACATTTGATTTTCTTTACCATGTGTCTCCAGCCCTGTAAATTATGTGGGATCTAGTAAATACACAAAATAGAGTTAGTCTACAAAACTAGAATGTTATCATTCACAGGGATGTTTTCTGCAGTTTTGTTATTGAATCAAAAACTTTACTTACAAAGAAATCTGGCCAATTTTTAGCTAATGTCTACTATTGGGCAAAATTTTTCTGCTCTCCCCGATTATTTTCTGAAAACAAACGTTTTGGATAAGAAATAGATTAGACAAAATTATGAGGATGTTTCGGGGAGAGAAATGAAGATTATAAGCAATACTTTGTGAAGTGCGTTATCTATATATGGTCTGAGTCGGAAACATCAAGGCAATTAAAGGAAGGTGTTTTATTAACAGTATACCAAACTGCGACATGGTGGATAGAAAGACATTTTCAGTAAAATATATCTTTGTTTTATAGTGTTTATTACTTCATTTTTCCTATTTACGTATTGTGAATTTTATTCATAAACATGTGATCTTAATTTTATTTTTCGTTACTATCTACTTTCTTTTGTATCTAAAAATTTTAATAATTGTCAATTATAAATTAAACACTGCTTTTAGATGAATCAATCAATATATTATAAATACTCTACATATGTTTCGGCTTATTACACCTTTATCAAGAGTATTACTAGTGAATACTCAGTATTCACTATGTAATACTCTTGATAAAGGCCTAATAAGCCGAAACATATGTAGAGTATTTATAATATATTGGATTGGTTCATCTAAAAGCAGTGTTTAATTTATACTTAACAATTATTTTCAAGATGTTTCACAAGGTACCTACCACAAGTTCAGTTCAGTGTATCTAAAAATTTTTCCCACTTTCACCAAGTCTGCCAGAACCTTCCTGCTCTACAGTTAGGTCCAGTACCTGTCGGATAGTGCATGAAATAAATAAACAAGCAACATTATACCTTTCGCAGATTTACTGCACTTTTTATATAATTGTTGCATATTCTATAGTGTACTCTTCGCATTTTATTGTAACTGAAAATTAATGTTTGTTTATATTAGCGCCTTGTTTATCTGCAAGATGAATCCGCCAAAGCTTGGTCCATAATCATATCGCATTTGCGACAGATTACTGCTGTTAAGATATATGAACATTAGGGACTATTGCCTAATTACCCGGTTTTGCAGTGTAGCAATACTGAATAATTAGATTAGATTAGGCTACCATGCTACCTGCCTAGGATATGCTGGCGGCATAGTAATAGTTGTCAGGGGGCGATTTGCGAACACGATATCAGAGCGTTCACAAAGAGCCCTAAATATTGTCGACAGGTGGTGTAATGAGGAAGGACTCTCCATTAATCCCCACAAAAACCACAGTCGTCACTTTCACACGAAAACGAGTCTTGGAAGGCCTAAAACCCCTAGTGCTCAACGGCGTGGAAATTTCATTTGTCAGTGAGGTAAAATACCTAGGAGTCATTTCTGACCAAAAACTGACATGAAAATCCCACATCGAGAAAGTCACACAGAAAGCAACAATAGCCCTCGGAAGGTGCAGGTATATCTATAGAAAAAATTGGGGATTGAATCCCAAAATGACTCTATGGTTATATACTAGGGTAGTAAGCTCCATGATAATCTACGGATCAGTAGCTTGGTGGACTAAGACAGTACAGGTGGGAGCAATGAGGCTGTTAAGTGGCGTACAAAGGCTTGCTTGCCTGTGCGCCACGGGAGCCATAAAAACTGCTTCAACGGTTGCACTGGAAGTCCTTATGGTCTTGCCACCACAACACATATTCATCCAAGGACAAGCTCGTTCAGTGCTGCATAGGCTAATGCAAGGCCCTATATAAATAAGGTAGCAGCACGGAACAGAGCACCAAAAGTTATACTTAGAGCTGAAGGCGGATCCCATTCTAGGACCGCCCACGGACATTACAGTCCCAAAGTATAACTTTAATAAGAATTTCAAAATCAAAATACCAGACAGGAAAGACTGGACAAACGGTCCTCCAATACCGGCACAATCAGTCTGGTATACAGACGGTTGGAGTTGGAGCTGGGATTTATGGGATAAGGTAAAAAACGAAAATCCCTGTAAGTCTAGGAAAGTACGCCACAGTATTTCAGGCTGAAGTGGCCACAATATAGTGGTACGCAAAGGAAATTATAAGGCAAGAAACTGTAAATCAGTCTATTGCCATTTTTTTCGATAGCCAGGCTGCACTAAAAGCAATCGGTTCCATGTAAGTCGAATCGTGACTTGTATGGGACTGCATAAATGCCCTTATAGACCTAGAAAGTCAGGATAAAGTGACCGTAGTGCGGGTACCAGGACAGAAAGGAAATGAAAAGGCTGATGAATTGGCCAGAAAAGGCGCCGGTAGTGCTCTCATAGGACACGAACCCTTTTGTGGCGTGGCCTAGGCATGCATACGAGCATCCATTAACAAATGGGTGCAAACCAAATCTCTCTAATGGTCGAAAAATTTCCCACGACAGAGACAAGCATAAGAGTTCATTAAAGAACGATCGGCCAAATTTACGAATGACCTATTAAGCCATTAGAATAATAGTGGATCTTCTAACCGGCCACTGCCGACTTAATAGACATTTAAATGTAATGGGTCTGGCAGAGGACGCAACATGCAGATTCTGCCAAGAAGCAGAGGAAACTTCACCACGTATTGTGCATTGCGAAGGCCTTGCTAGACTGAGATTCCAAGTACTTGGTGAGAAAAGCCCAAAAGCTGATAGCTACACTAAGGGGCCCTTATCAAGACTGTGGAGTCTCATACAAAGGTCAAAGCTGGATAAGGAGCTCTAAGGAAAACAATCAGGAGCACCACAATAGATCCATGGGGGTCGCGGTGGTCAAGGCCAAAGAGCCAGCTCCTCCTTCCTAATCTTATACTGGATAATACAAATATATGAATTTAGTAATTTTAAATAACTAATAACTGCTTTAATTACTGATCGACTTTGTTAAAAAAACAATAGGATTGTTCCTTTAGATAACATTAACTTACTGTCCAAGATTCAATACAATCCGACTTTTCGTTCTTAAGTTATTGTGCTTACAAGAAACGTGACGGGCGGACGGATGGACGGACGGACAGACAGGCAGACAGATAGAGGGATGGATAGACGGACGGACGGACATTTGATCAGAGTTTTTTATCAACACAGTCATATGAAATGTTTTTCTCTACGAGCGATATTACCGGTTTTAGAAATGTGCCTATCGAATACAATATATTCATTATATTATTAATTGGCGCTATACGCTCAACGCAATGCGCAAGAAAAAATGTAGCGTTTTTAAATAAATAGGTAATTTATAAGTTAAATTTAAATTTGTGTGCAATTATTTGAAAGTAATACTTTAAATTTTAAATAAGTAAATGCTGTTATGCATTTATAAAGTAAATAAAACACCAAACCTTCATTATTAAGAGTACATATACAAAAATCAACTCGAAAACCTGTTTAATGATATTGCAGGTATACCGCGGCATGTCAAAATGCGAGATGCCAATGAATCATCGGATTTGAATTGCCAACAAATAGGCATTACATTGCGTGGTCAGTGGGCGTGGAGAATGTTACATTTTTCGTTTGCAGTTAGAAGGGGAAAATCGCTGCATTCACCTCAAAATGTCCTAGTATAACTACATAATGAAGTTACATTTCAATAAAAAATAAATTCGTTTTAATATCTCATTTCATACTGTCCGGTAAATGTCTATTTCCCGGACTCACTTGCGGCCGGTAAATCGAACATTACAGTCTCTGATGCTGTAATATAACATATTACGGTATCAGATACTGTTACCTAGCAACACTATCATATTATTGTTATTAGTAAGCAAGTATATTTTTGTCTTAACTTTTGACTTTTCACTTAAAAATATAAGAAATAAAATATTTAAATACACAGTTTTAGCAATTATTTAATACATAAAAAGTTAATTTTTCTCTGAAATCTCCGTAATACAAAACAATGCATAGATTATGGTTTTATTTATTTTACAGTGACAAGCTAAAGACAGTCACAAATTAGCTATGAAAAACCATTGCTACAACATCGTTAAGGTGATGCGATTGTTAGATTATGAACTAATATTTTTTAAATCTCAATGATTATAAGTTTCCATTCATTTCAAAATGAATTATAAAGACAGTATCAAATTAAATATTACATGATACACGTCTAGTCGTCCAGTAGGTCTCATTGCAGTAGTCGTTTATATTCCGGACTCGGCTCCTGCGTCGCCTGGTCCAGAAAACAATTCGTACTGTAGTAAGTCACCTACCGGACTAATAACGTAAATTATTATTTTACAGTGCACAGAGGAATCCTTAAGAATTATCGTCTGAAAGCATTAGGACAAAAAAAGAAGTGAATACACTGTATCTTAAAATATAACATCACATGAATTTGTGACACCGTAATTACAATTATTTGATGATACTTAACAAATGTAAATAAAAAACATATCCTTTTTCGATAGTTCGCTAAGAAAATTTCCAATTTTTTGTACGGATATCTATAACTGTTTATAACGATATATCGAAATAACTTAAAGCTAAAAAGTTGTCTGGTCTATTCCCTGCTTTATAATAATAAAAGTAATGCTTTATATTACTAAACCACTAACATAGCATTAATATATCTTTGAAACAGGAACGTTTCTGAATAGCCTAAAGACCGTAAAGGTGATACCTATTTAAAAAAAGGATGCCCAACTATTAGAAAATTATAGTTCTGTAACCGTGCCCTTTGAACTTTCAAAAATTTTCGAATATTGTTATTTAGATAGGCTAGTAAATTACTAAGAAACTTTTAATTACAAAAAACCAACATGATTTCTCTAGTGGCATTGCATTCTTTTTTAAATAAAATTATAGTATTCATTGATGCGGGAGAGTGTCCTGTTGGAATATTTTGTGATCTCAGCAAAGCATTCGACTGCATCAATCCATAGTCTATTAATATCTAAATTATTTGATTATGGTATACGGGGTCTGTCATTAACCTGGAACACCACATTCCTCGAAGATCGGAGGCAATATGTAAGTTTAAAATATAAAAGCGATAACACCGTATGTAATCGGACGTCTCTTTCTAGGAAATGGCCACCTTAAGTGCTGTAAAAATGTTTGTTACTTTACTATACTTATCTTCAGAACTATTTCATTTTTATCTTAATATTATACTCAGTATGTCACACTTAATGTGAATGCAATATTGTATTTTCGTTATTTTTAGAGGTAGACAAATAATGTCTGGTACAACAATAAAGGTTCATAAGCTGCGTCTTTTGAAGTATTTAATTAACTTCTGCATTATCTAGATGCGGCCTGCTACGACCATTTGAATAAACCGAAATCATAATATCTTGCTTCGCGTTGGCGATATGGAAGAAAGTTATTTGAAGAAGTTGCTCAAAATTAAATTTTTACACCGTATGTAATGTTAATTCAGAATGTTTAAATTTAACGGTAGGTGTTCCACAGGGATATATTTTGGGCCCTGTGCTTTTTGTTTTGTTTATTAATGACACTGATTTTTGCCATCAACAGCATTGATTTTGCCATAATAGCCTGTATCTCAATACCGAATAAACTCAATTTATCAGATTTTACGATAGGCGAAAGGAATGTGATAACTTAAATATTAAAATAAACAATCAAAATATTTCTAATACTGAGGACAATGTTAAGTTTTTAGAGGTACATTTGGACGAATGCCTAAATTGGAAACATCATTGCGAAACTTTGATAACCAATGCCTCCTCTATAGTATACCTGTTCCAAAACATTAGGTGGGTTTTATCAAGAAAACAACTTCTTAATTTATACAGGGTGTAATTAGTTTCATGTCATTAAAAAAAAAACTGGTGGTAGGGAACGACAAGACAAACAAAAAAAACTTATATAACATGGGGTCTAAAGCTCATAGTTTTGGAGAAAAAAAAACAAATAAAAATTTTCAAAATACTTGATAACCTAGATTTAGAACTGCTGGCATATTGGGGTAGGTTTATGCCTCGCGTCTTGTCGCACGAGATACTCTGACATTCCTGCAAATAAGCATGCCGACAAAGCTGTTAAAAGCGACCGACAGAGGACATCGTCATGTTTTTTGCTTCTTCGCGGCCAATTATCCTATTAGGCGTGCTATCTCTCCCTTGTAATATTCTCAAGTAATAATTTCCGTTTTGTCCTTACTTGGTAAAGAACGTACGCATCACGCGACGTACCGGTTCTTTGATTTTGCCTGTTGCTTTTCTTTTTGAATTTTGTGCCACTTATGTTAATATTTATTTTATTGACTTATCGTTCAAGTCGTTAGTACTTGGTTACGTAAGACACTACTTCTCGTTCGTGCATTTTGTGTTACTTTTTGGATTTTGGACCAAGTTTTACTTCCACATCCACGTAGTGGATTGGAAGTATAGTAATCGCAAAAAAATTTTCAAAAATTTTTATTCGTGAAATAGGTTTAGAATGTCATGAAACGTCGAGATTTTAAATTTGAGCGAAAAAAAAAATTTCTGTCGGTCTGTCGGTCTGTCTGTCGGTCTGTCTGTCTGTAACTTTTTTTTGTCCGCACGTTTTCTCCGGAACGGTTTGAGATATTGACTTGAAATTTTGTACACGTATATATTATAACAAGATCTGGAACTGGATTGTTTTTTGAGGAAATCCGGTGAAGGGTTGGGGGTTAAATAGGGGAAAATAGGGAAAAATAAGTAAAGCAAGCTTGTAAGAGAACAGACACTTGAAATTTGGTGTATGTACTAGAAGTTAAGGCCTATATTTTTTTTATAATATCTTTCAACCCCCCACCACCCCTGCCCCATTAATGGGGTTGATAAAATAAAGTTGAAATTTTCATTTGAAATTTCGTACACGTATGTATTATAACGACGTCTGAAATTAGATTAGATTTTGAGATGATTCTGTTGAAGGGTTGGGGGTTAATTTGGGGTAAATAGGGGAATATAAGTAAAACAAGCTGGTAAGAGTACAGAAACTTGAAATTCGGTATACGTACTAGAAGCCAAGGCGTCAGATTTTTTATAATATTTTTCAACCCCCACCACCCCTACTCCAATATGAAAAGGGTTGATTAAATAAAATTGAGATATTCATTTGAAGTTTGGTACACGTATGTATTATGACGACATCTGGAACTAGATTATAATTTGAGATGATTCCGTTGAAGAGTTGGGGGTTAAATAGGGGTAAATAGGGGTAAATAGGGGAAAATAAGTAAAGCAAGCTGGTAAGACCACAGAAACTTGAAATTCGGTGTATGTACTAGAAGCCAAAGCGTCAGATTTTTTTGTAATATTTTTCAACCCCCACCACCCCTACTCCAATATGAAAAGGGTTGATTAAATAAAATTGAGATATTCATTTGAAATTTGGTACACGTATGTATTATAACGACATATGGAACTAAATTATAATTTGAGATGATTCCGTTGAAGGGTTGGGGGTTAAATAGGGGTAAATAGGGGTAAATAGGGGAAAATAAGTAAAGCAAGCTGGTAAGACTACAGAAACTTTAAATTCGGTGTATATACTAGAAGCCAAGGTCTCAGATTATTTATAATATTTTTCAACCCCCACCACCCCTACTTCATTATTACAAGGGTTGATAAAATAAAATTGAAATATTCATTTAAAATTTGGCACACGTATGAATTATAACGACATCTGGAACTAGATTATTCTTTGAGATGATTCCTTTGAAGGGTTCGGGGTTATTTAGGGGTAAATAGGGGGAAATAAGTAAAGCAAGCAGGTATGAGTACAGAAACTTGAAATTCGGTGTATGTACAAGAGGCAAAGGCCCCAGATTTTTTGATAATTTATTTCAGCCCCCCACCACCCCTACTCCATTATTCAAGGGGTTGATAAAATAAAACTGAGATATTCACATGAAATTTAGTACGCATATGTATCATAACGACATCTGGAACCAGATTATATTTTGAGATGATTCCGTTGAAGGGTTGGGGGTTAAATAGGGGTAAATAGGGGAAAATAAGTAAAGCAAGCTGTTAAGACTACAGAAACTTGAAATTCGGTGTATGTCCTAGAAGCCAAGACCTCAAATTTTTTAACAATATTTTTCAACCCTTCCACTACCCTTACTACATTATTGAAGGGGTTGATAAAATAAAATTGAGATATTCACTTGTAATTTGGTAGACGTATATATTATAACGACATCTGGAACTAGATTATATTTTGGGATGATTCCGTAGAAGGGTTAGGGTTAATAGGAGTGACTAGGGGAAAATAAGTAAATCAAGGTGATAAGAGTACAGAAATTTGGGATTCGGTGTATATACTAGAAACCAAGGCCTCAGATTTCTTTCTAATATTTTTCAAACTCCACCACCTCCGCTTCATTATTAATGGGATTGATAACATCAAATTGAGATATTCACTCAAGATTAGTACACGTATGTATTGTAGTGACATCTGATTGAGATGCCTCCATTGAAGGGGTGGGAGGTGAATAGTAGAAAATAAGTAGGGTGAACTAAAAACTTCATTTTTAACGTATATGGTAGAAACCAACTCCTCCAACTTTTCTATGACATCTGCCCCAAATATTATTAAAATTCTATGACCAATAATTTCCACATACTAGAGTGCAAATATCGTCAAGATGTTTCCTTTAAAACGACTTGGATGAAGAATCTGGATGTGGAAGTAGTGATTCCTTAGGCAGCGGTTTTTTTTTTGTTTTCTTTATTGATAACGTTAATTCACAGTTTAGTGTGGTGTTTTAAAACGCAGATTTTGGACATTATGGGAGATTACACTTATCCAGAGCTCGCGGATATGGACTTGGTACATGGAGAAAGTGGTGGAAATGCAGCTGGTGTGGAAGAACTTTAGAACAATTGCAACGACGTATTTTAATGTGCATAGAGACCATAAAAAATGATCCTAATTTACAAAACGTGTTGAACGGAGTAAGTATGTTATTAGTTCGACGTACCGAAATGTGTATACGTGGTAATGGAGGTCATTTCGAACAATTTTTGTAAAAAATTCAAAGGAATTGTTATTGGGTATTACCTATTGGGCATTAAGGTATGATTATTATTACTAGTATTCGTTGTCTTGTTTTTATCTGTTTATTATTGTTTACATTGATTTTTATAGAGACCAATGATTTGATTTTTAGTTTTCGATACCTGATTGGGAAAAATTATGCGCTCAATTCGTTAAGAAAATCCGATTTTTTCCTGACTTAAAATACACAACTATTTTCTGGTATCGTATCTTCGGACGTCTAACTGTTCGTTTTCCAATTTCATGAAACAATTACTAATTTTTTAAGCTTTTAACATAATGTTACAAATGTTAGTAAACCACTTTTAAATTTTATAAATTCTTATAAACGACAATAAAAGCTACAATAGCTTTGTTCCAAATTAAAAACACATGTAAACAAATCCTATTTAAACCCCTGCGGCCATGATATGCTTGCGTTGTACCGAAAGAGAAGGAATTATTTACATTTTCATAATTAGTGATATAAAAAGTTCGATATAAATAATTCCATCAAAGTGCCGTACTTCTACCGACGGGAACACAAGTCGGGTATTACAGTTTTTTATTATTTCTAATATTCGGAACTATAACATCCATTGATCCTGAAAAACAGTGGTTCTCAAATCTTTACACCCTGTATTATGCCCAAGTTGATTCATGTTTAAGATATGGTAACTGTTTTTGGGGAAACTCCACCATGTCTTCAAATGTATTTATTGCTCAAAAACATGTCTTGCGATGTATATTTGGTATACCGAATAATCAAACGTGCAAGGACATCTTTATAGAAAATAGAATTCTAACTTTGCCTAGCATATATATTTTCGAAATTTGTATGCATGTTTTTAAAAATAGAAATAGTTTCATTTTAAATAGTGACTACCATGAAGCCGACTCTTAGTATAAGTTTATATTATGTTATATTATATTACTTAACTAGTGTGACTTGTCTATTATCGTGCAAATGATCAAAAAAAGACCAATAAACATTTGAACGTATTTTGCAAATAGTTGCGGAGATTTCCTACTTCTGGGTATAGATGTGTACCTATGCCTATTAACAGCTTTTATATAGACCGGTAGCACGGGAAAGATTCTGGTGAACAATTAGCTAACGTCTGCGTCTCATGGAGGCGTTTCTTAAGCACGTAAAATCGACTACTACATATTTTTTATCATTGCCACTGGCGCAAAACAATTTTTAATAGATTTTTTATTTTGTAAAATAAATGCATAATTTTTATCAATTAGTTCACGTCTGTGATGTTAATATTAGTTTATTTTAGGGAAAAAAAGTGACGGGAAGCGCAATCGCAGACGTGTAGGTGGCGCACTAGTCTTTGAAATCGGCAATCGCATTTGTATCGAAAACCGGCTTTTAAAAACAATCGGTTCACGTCTGCGAAAGGCGTCACCGTTATATAATGACTTTTTAAGTACTTGGACAGTCTCCCAGACAATTTGGCCGTGTATGTGATATTTTTAGACATTTTCGATTTTGCTATGGATTCCGGTAATTTTGTACAATAAGCTCACTTTTCACACAAATAGATATTAAAATTTATTGATATACCGATACTTATGGACGCATTCGCAGACGTTGCGCGCGTGTATAAATGTAAGTAAATAAAAAATTTATTTGTAAAAAATAACACACATTTTTTACCGATCAACTCACGTCTGCGAATAACTTGTTTATTGCTATAAAGGTATAATAACATTAAAAAAATGTTCACAGACGTTTAGCGTCCGCATAAATATTTTTAAAATTAAAATTAAGAACTTTGAAAACCATATACACAGTGGAACGATCAGTTCACGTCTGTGTGTGCAAACCGCGTTAATAATTGATTTCTGCTTACTCATTGTGAATTTTGCAGACGCCTACGACTTGCATATATTTCAATAAAATTAATGTATCAGGTGCTCACGAACGTTCCACACGTTATGATTTTAGCTAGTGTATTCTATGGGTCTTGCTTTGTCATGGAATGTATTATAATTACTGTGTACACCTATATAATTATATGAATTGTGTGTAAATACCGTCTACACTACACATTAATAGTTTGAAACATCTGTGTAGAACATATACCGAAGAATCGGTTCAATGAGAGCACCCGTTATACTCCGCCACCTCCACCGATCGTTGAAAGGTATTCTCTGGTACTGGCGGTACAGCTCCTTCTTGGTGATGTTGTCATTTTTCCTATTAGTCCTCAAGCGTGCTAAGTTCAAAAAATTTAACAAATAGAGGAGACAAACTCCATAAGCGTAATGTATAAGCAGTGGGAGGCTTTTAGGCTTCTCATCCTTCTCACACGGTTCGTTCTCTCTTTGTCGCACAGTACATGAGGGGCGGCGACGATTGACGACAATTGACACTATTTCTTTGAAATCATAGCGCGTCGGGTAAGGTTGTGTGGCTTTGTAAAACAGAATGGAGAGAGAGGGTACGAGGCGTGCGACAAGGACGAAGAGCCTCCCGTCTCCAAGGCAACCAAACCACGACTCCCGCCAAATCTACGGCTTGTCTTCTCAATTTATTAAACTCTTTGGCTAGGCTACAGTAATGGCGAGTGATGATACAGTTAGTATTTTAAAGTGTTTTTTGTGTGATAATCTGGATGGTGTTAAGCCATTTTCGGTGGTAACATTGAAAAAATGTATTGATACGCTTCAAATAAGAAGAGAGCACAACCTGCAGTATAAAGAGGTGAATCTACCATCAGAACCAAATCACAGCGTCGGTTACAACTCAAGGCCATGTTATGCTGCCTTCACTGCTCTGCGAGCCGAGTACAAGCCACAGGGGAGTCCTAATATTTTGTAAGTACATACAATTTTTTTAATGCAGATTTTTTAATTTGTTTGAAAAATATTATCACGGCCCGATTTTTTGTGTCAGGTAGCTATAAATTAAAATTCAATAATTCTAAGATATTCTGCAGGAAACGGTAAGTATTTCATGAGAAAAATCAATAGCCTTCCATTGAATTAGCAGCATTGCAGGAGCGTATTCGATACACAGAGGTCCAATCTACACAACGCCACTCAAATCACCCCGATCTGACTACCCCAGCATCCAGCGGTGACGCCCTAACATTTGTTTCACTTTCTATGTATATGTCCCCCTATATCTACCATTACATTCCCGATTCCTTAAACATTTCCAATGTTAAAATACTTTATTAAGAGTTGTATTTCAGTGAGACTTATTAAACAATTTTATCAACTTCTATAAAATTAAACATGTGCAAGGGGCACCATTTGCCGATTGTGTGTTATTACTATTACATTCTGTGTTTACATGAAAGTTATTGTCGAAACGTTAATACACGCATACGAGTAAACTGACTACAATTCTCAATTAATTGATTTTAATACGTATAATTACAAACGTTTTTCAGGAAACTTAATGTTCGACTGATCTTAAGCTCCACGTACGATAAAATAATTGCAAAATAATTAAGCAAATACAAACTATTTTTTTTTTACCAACAGATGAGGAGGACAATATAATCGCTGTGGATAAGGATGAGGAGAGCTGTGTTGAACTGGATGATGATGAGGAGGAGGCTCTTGCACTTCCTGAAGACCAACTCGATCTTAATCTCGACGATGACGACGAATGAACATAATGTTTTACTCGTGTTGAAGATAAGTTACAAATAAATGTTTATTTTTGTAATGCAGATATCTTTGGTTATTAACACCCATTGTGGCCTAATCGTTTATTTAACAAAATCCTGGCGACAACGAAAATGCTTTCAACAAGTGACGTGGGTGTTTCCGCGCCCATCCCCCCTTTTCTTTACCATATCTTCATAAGAATTGGTTTTTACTTGCCATTATCACGGTAGTAAATAGTTAAATATTTGTTTGACCGACTATAAAATCAAACAAAAGCTCTTTCTTTGAAAGTATTATTTTTAAGCGACCGCAAATAAAATTCATGCGATCGTACTCATATAAGCAACTATACATAATATACGCATCTGCGAATAATCTCGTGGCCTAAATGTTACGTAGTTTGCATAAAAAACCATTCGCAGATGTAAACTAATTGTTCAAAAAAATATATTTTTTTCACAAAGTAAAATCTTACAGACAAGCGTCTGGGTTTGTTCTACTCGTCTGGGAATAATTTGATACAATAGTTCGAGCTCAAAGTTTTTGATAATGCACTTCGCAGACGTTAGCCAATCGTACAAAATTATCGGAATCGGTAGCATAATCGAAAATGTATAAATATATCACATACACGGCCAAATCATCTGGGAGACTGTTCAAGTACTTAAAAAGTCATTATATAACGGGTGACGCCTTTCGCAGACGTGAACCGATTGTTTTTAAAAGCCGGTTTTCGATACAAATGCGATTGCCGATTTCAAAGACTAGTGCGCCACCTACACGTCTGCGATTGCGCTTCCCGTCACTTTTTTTCTCTAAAGTAAGCTAATATTAACATCGCAGACGTGAACTAATTGATAAAAATTATGCATTTATTTTACAAAATAAAAAATCTATTAAAAATTGTTTTGCGCCAGTGGCAATGATAAAAAATATCTAGTAGTCGATTTTGCGTGCTTAAGAAAGGTCTCCATGAGACGCAGACGTTAGCTAATTGTTCACCAGAATCTTTCCCGTGCTACCGATCTAATAGGAAAGATGGTAAGTGAAACATGATACCCATTACAATAATATTGTCCACAAAAGCCAGTTAAAGCGCTTTAAGTACATTTGTTTACCATGAATCTCTCGTATTTTAATAATTTAATACATCTAATAATCTTTAATATATCTGACATTCACAAACATAATTTTTATGCTTCACGAACATATTCGGGGAAATAATTGGTTTTCTGCTTTCATTATAAAGCGTTGTTCGTTCAGCATAGAACAATTATGGCTCTTGTATCGATTTCCCTGCAACAAGTTGTGTTGCTGGCCTTTGTTTTACAGTAATATGTCACATACATTGCTTAATTGGGATTTCCTGCAGATATGGCTGGAAATAAACAGACTTTAATGGAGTTAGAAGATAAAAAAATATATGTTTCATTCCTTTTTCATTTCATAATTAAGTATTCATATGGAGTTTTATTCAAAAAATAAAAAATAATTGAATTTGTAACTGTTTTACGAAACTAAAATTAAAATAAATTATTTCATGTACGTGGTCGTTCAATAGGTATGATTAATTTTGAATAGGTAGCTGTGGCTAGCAGGATATGATAATAAATGAATTTGATTCAGCACAGGTATAGAATATAGCTATTACTATGGGGGCTTTACGTATAGAATGTGATGTATTACACACTAGTTAGAGAATATTCAAAAAAGCCACTACTAAGAGAGTGTAAAAATAGCTTTACTTGGTTTGTTAGTTCTTGACTCACTTTTTAAATTAGCAATCAGTTTTCCGTGTTTAGCAATATCAATATTTTTATAAAACTTTAAAGTATTCAATGCTGAAGACAACTGTCTTCAAGTGTAAAATAGACAAGACAAAACATAATTAAAGCAATACAAAGATAAAATAAAATTTGTGTACACAGTTTCTAAAATTTTAACGAACAACAAATAAGTATTGACAAATACCAACAATCACGTTAAAATTACCAGTTATTAAAATCGGCCTCCATGAATTCCTCAACTGAATTTTGAACTCGTTCAAGTTAGGTTGCTTCACCTGCATTGGTAGAACATTGTACAACAATATACCATAATAATTTGTTCCAGTGTGTGGTTTATTTAACCTTAAAAAGTTGATATTTATTTTATCCCGGTTTCGTGTTGGGTAACTATAAATTTGGTCATGGGTAGTGAATTTGTCTTCATTCTCTTTTACATGTAAGAGTGACTGCAAGATGAAAGCACACGATAATGTAAGAATACCTAACGTAATAAATTCAGATTTGCAGTCATCTCTGTATTTAAGCCCAGTAATTATTCTGATGGCATTCCTTTGCATACCAAAAACTGCCTTGCTAGCTGAAGAGTGCCCTCAATTTAAAATAGCTTAAGAGATAACAGAATATATCAGGCCATGGTATGAAGTAAATAATGTTCTGTGGGAGATTGCGTAGTAAATACATGTTTTTGCTTACTTTCCTACATCATTTACATGTGTTTCCCAAGTTAAGTTGTTATCAAGGTAGACTCCCAAGACTTTTATATCATTACTAAGCGATAAATCATTGTTGTCTAAATTGTTTAGAGTAAAAACCAATTTTTCAATTTTTTCCGTCAACTGATTAGCTATGAACCAATCTTGCACTGGATTCTGTTACGAACTTACTTCAGATATTAACTTTAACATTTTTAAATGATTTTGTTAATGTTGTATCATCCGCGAATAAAACAAAGCCTGCATCCAGGGCAATGCGTGGCAGATCATTTATATAAATCAAGAATAGTGTTGGCAATAATACAGATCCCTGAGGTACACAGTATTTTGTTGGAAGTAGATTTGAGTTTGTGTTTTGGGATGATACATATTGGAAACGATTAGTCAGATAGGAACTTATTAAGTGGGCGCTATTGTTGCTAAAACCATAAAAGCTCAATTTATCGACTAGTGTTTTATGTGAAACACAGTCAAAAGCTAAAATCTAAGAATTGTGAAAATGTAAGCAAGCCCTCTTCAAAGCCATCGCTAATAGTTTCAGTTAAAGAATGATAGCTAATGTTGTGGAATGCTTTGCTCTAAAGCCGATCTGATGCGAATTGAATTAATTATTTGTCTCAAGATGGGTAGTGATTTGATGTTTTAATATTATTTCCAGGATTTTTTCGAAAAAAGGAATGATGACAATTCGCCGATAATTTGACGGATCATCCCTAGAATCTTATTTATGGATTGATATAACTTTTGTAACTTTCAATATGCCTGGAAAGATGCTATCTCTAATGCACAGGTTAATAAGGTTTGTTAGTGGAACTAAGATGATATATTTCATTATTATTAAAATTTTCATATTGATATTATAAGGATCACTACCGTTAATTTTTTTAAGCTTGCTTATTACATCGGTAACTTCATTATAATTTACCTTCGTAAAGCAGAATTTTTTTGTGGGTTTGTTCGAGCTTACATTATTTAAGTAGTCATTATATTTTGTTCACAAATAGGAAGGTTACCTACTATACTACCAGGAACATTATTAAAACATTCATTCAATTCGTTAGGATTTACAGTATTTTCAGCGTCTGGCGGAAGTTAGGGCCCATGGAAAGTGTCTGGCAATAATGAATGTTGGTTTTTAACAATATTCTTTCAAACATATATGAAAACCGTAGGTTGGTAGGGTTTTTTAGTACCTTTTGTACACTTGATTTCAAAAACGTGGTACACTTTCTTTTAGCTATGTAAATCATTCGTTCTTTGATTGATATTAATAATCTCACAAATGTCACAGTGGCGTCATTATTAAAAATGGATCGACATCTAACAGATATTCAAAAATTTCGAATTGTTTCTAAAATTGAAGATGGTTGGTCCATAAGAAGACTTGCTGCTGAATACAATGTGAGTAAAACCACGATAATGAGTGTGAAAAAACAATGGGAAACCAACCAAACGGTATCCCGTAAAGTTGGTTCCGATAGGTCCAGAAAGAGCAATAATCAAGAAGATGAAAATCTTATAAATTACCTAAGAGGAAACCCTTTTCAGACTGCAGTAAATGCAATTTCAGAGACAAACTTCCCTGCTTCGGTACCTACTACTTGCAGAAGAATAAAACTAGAAAGCGACTTGAAGAGTTGTTCAGTGGCTAAAAAATACAAACTTTCAGAGGAAAAGAAGCAGGGTCGGATTATTTTTGCACTCAACTATATAATCAATGATGAAAACTTCTGGGGACAAGTTGTCTTTTCTGACGAAAAGGTTTTTAAATCCTGTAACGATGGACATGTTCGCGTATATAGGCCTCCTTCCACTAGATACGACGAAAAATATACTTCCGATCCACAAATATCAGGAAGGTTTTCAGTCAATGTCTGGGCTTGGATAAGCTTAAATGGGTTAGGTGCGTGTTGGAACAATGGTGGTCAACTCAATTCCACTAAATATATTGAAATATTAGACAATATTATGTTGCCGTTAGTAATAGAGGTGTTTCCGGAAAATATTTTTATTTTCCAACAAGACAAGTGCTCCATACATACGGCCCATCGTGTCAGGCAATGGTTCCTTAATAAACACATAGAGTTGTTACCGTGGCCATCTAAAAGTCATGATTTAAATTCAATTGAAAATGTTTGAGGACTAATGGTGAAACATATAAGAAATTAAATAACCATCCAAACAATGCCCAAGAATTGGAAGAGATAATTGAAGACGCTTGGTAGAACTTGTCGCAAGAAGTTGACCTTGCAAGAAATCTGATGTTGTCCATGCCTGCAAGACTTCAGGCAGTTTTAGACGCTAATAGCAATGACAAAATAGTAGTTAATTCTGTATTACGTAGTTGAAGTTCATTTATTTTATTTTTCATTGTATTTTTATGGTCAGTTTGCAATGTTTAATTTTTTTTAATCTCAAGTGGTATTTTTGTGTTCTTATTTTGAAAATAGAATTACCATTATTCAGATAGTATTTTAATTACAACCATTAGTAGGATTATCCGCAACAAATATTTTTTTTTAAACAATAATATGGCAGCCATGAAAATGTTTTGAAAAAGTTATTTTCTAATTATTTTTAAAAATTCCATTTAAATAAAATAAAAAAGAAAGGTTTAATAAGTTTAAAAACACTAAGAAAACCGGTCTCCTCCAAAAAACCCAGGTCCGGGGTAAATCACTTCTTTTCCACCCCCCTCTCGACATGCCTGGCCAGCCCTATTTACAGACATATGCACACAACTAAACCATTAGATTTTCGATTATAAGAGTTGTACCAGTTTTTTTTTTAAATCAAGTGTACTTGTTATCTGTAAAAGGGTCCCGCTTGCAGGCTAACAAATATGCATACGTTCTTAACTACGTATCACACTATTTATTGTCAAAATATTAGGTTTGCTAAAATGACGTAGGTTTGGCGGCTCTGGGATCTTTATTACTATTTTACGTTGCATAAACGTATTAAATACACTTAATGCCCCCTGTGTAAGTGTGTTATTTTAATTATACATATATAAAAATTTTTATCTGATGACATTAAAACATCAAGGAACATCTGTGTTTTCAAGGCAAAATTGAAAAAATTATTGATAGAAAAAAACTGCTATGAAATTAATGATTTCTTCACATAAATTTTACTGTTTTTTTTTTCTTGCATTTCTGTTTGTTTTCGTTTGTAATGACTGTTTATTTTGTTTTTTAGAATGTGTGTATTATATATAATATTTTTATATATTTGCTTTGACTATATCTATATTTTTGAAATTTTTTTATGTACTATTTTATTTTGACTTGCGTAAAACATTTTCTGTTATATACACCAATAAATATTATTATTATTCTTATTATTATACTCAAAATTATTTACTTTTCAAATGTATATTTAAATACTGTGCAGTTAATTATAGGCCTATTACTATTATATATTATATGTATACCTAAATCTACAAACGGTATGTCTGCAAACATGCAAATTAAGATATCATCACATGTTATTACTTTCTATATTTTTTGGCTTATTTTCAGTGAGGATTCAATTGTTTATTATTTTTAAATTACGCATTTTTAAAAGTGGGTCAAACACTCACGCTTGTTATTGATCACGAGTTGAATTTTTATTTTAACTCGCGTTTTCAAACAATATAGAATGTGTGCATATTCGAAAAAAGTATAAAAAGGTCAGTATCTTAAAATTCTTAATACTTTGCAGAAAATTATACATATACGTTTCATATAGGTTTTAAATAAATCTATAGAAACTATTGCAAAGATAACTCAAACCTCTATCATATTAGAAATATACAGGGTAATATTTACTACTTCCAGGTAAAAAGCAAGTAATTTCTTGGGTTCGATTATGCCACGGAGTCCCGGGTTCGAATCCTTTCCAGACCGCTGTTAAGGGGCACAACATGTCCAGTCGCTGTTATCTCTTCTGAGTTCCAATCTCAGCTGCGGTAGATGACAATATCACAGGAAGTGGTTGTTGTGTTGATGTCTATGTGTACGTGTACTGGATTAGTGGTAGAACGGCAATAGCTTAACTCCGTCAGGACGTTAATATAAATAAATCCATTAAAAAAAATATCCTGCACTCGAATTTCAAATTATTTTCTTGAATAATAAGGAAAATGTGGGGTGTACCTGGTTTCGTAATTTTGATTAAAGATTTGTTAAATTGAATTCAGTATCGTCTAACTTGCAAACTGACATACAGACTGTCTATTTTACGAGGGCCACACCAAATATCTCGCTTAATATCTATTGTAGAAGAATAGAGTTTTAGAAACAGTTATCCCATTTTTTAGTAATAACACATAATTAGTGAAAAACAATGTATACAGTTATTGATACATTTGACAGATTGTCACTGTTGTATGTTGTATGTTGCGTTGTCGAGTTCTAAGACAAATTTTATATCAGTAATTATGGTGTACACCAATAATAACAAATTCGATATGATTAGCATTTATTGTCAGTGCAATTTTGACGCTGAGATGGCAGTCACGGTTTACGGAGATAGATTTCCAGATACTCCGCAGCCAAATCGAACTATGTTTAGGAAGTTAGTTTAAAATCTAAAAACGCACGGTTCATTTTCAAAAAAAGTAGTAAGGCGAGCGCATGTTGCGGATAATGTAAGAAAAGTGAATAGAGTAATGAATTATGTTAACCAAAATGAGGAAACCTCTTTGAGACAAATTCAGAGAAACTGTCGCATAAAAAAAGACAGTGCAAGAAAAATATTGAAAAAAACGGATTTCGATGCTACAAAATGAGGAAAGTTCAACATTTAAATGAGGGAGATAAGCCAAGGAGAGTAAGATTTTGTAGATGGTTATTAAATAAGAAAAGGAATGACGCGCTGATATGTAGCAAAATTCTTTGGTCGGACGAATCAAATTTTTCTAATAATGGATTTTTCAATAGAAATATGCATTATAAGTGGACACGAGAAAATACACATTGGTGCAGAGAGACTGCTTTCCAAGAAAGATTTTCTACGAATGTTTGGTTGGGTCTTTTAGGGACTAAAGTAATTGGACCTTATTTTTATGATGGCAAATTAACCGATCGTAGATACCTTCATTTCCTGCAAAACGAATTTCAAGATTTTCTTTATGAATTAACAGCGGCAGAAAGATTAAATTATTCATATTTTCAACAAGATGGGGCTCCACCTCACACTGCTGTAATATGTACAAATTATTTAAATCAAGTTATGCCAGATAGCTGGATAGGCACCTATGGACCCATTCTATGGCCAGCTCGATCACCAGATATTACTCCCTTGGATTTTTCGTCTGGGGTTACATTAAAGACAAGGTATTTCAAACTGCCCCTGAAAATATTGAGGACATCAAAACCAGAATTCGAAACGCATGTGAGGCAATTACTCCTGAAATGCTCCAAAATGTAATGCGTGACGTGTCTCGTAGAGCACGTTTATGTGTCAGAATGCATGGTGCACAATTTGAGCATTTGTAGTTAGAAAAATAAATACACACAATTTCTTTTCAATATAGTAGTAGGTAGTACTGTTATACATAGTTTTTCGTTTTTTCTTTGGATGTTCGTTTTGTACTTGTATTTTTATTTATGAGATATTTATTGGTTTGTATTAAATTGTAATAAATAATTACGGAATTATAATTATTATAAAGTGAATTTTTACTATTATGGCACAGCTGATTGTTACGATTCAATTATATGAATTGTGGTATTCGTAAAATATTAAATATTGACACTATCGGTTAAAATTTCTGTGACATGTTTTATATCGTTGGAATGAGAAAAAAATAACGGAATTAATGGCGTCATGGCCTATTTTGAGATATGTATTTTTCATTTTTGCACAATAGCGTATGTCAAAGCCAACTGCATTTTTCGATTTTTTTGTTACACGTTATTATTTTTATTGTCTTTGCCGTCAACTTTCATTCCTTTAACTTTTTTCGTATCTCCTCAAATAAGGAAGCTATAACCGTTTGTGGTTTTCCTATTTTTCAGGTTTTTGTAATATATCTCATAAAGTAGGCTATGGATTTCAAATTTCTTTTTACTGAAATATAGCTCACAAAAAATGGGATAACTGTTTCTAAAACTTTATTCTTCTACAATAGATATTAAGCGAGATATTTGGTGTGGCCCTCGTAAAATAGACAGTCTGTATATTTTGATGGCTGAGATATAGTGCAGTGGTAAAAGTGAGACATACTCTGTAAACGTAAAGAAAAAATCGGGGCCCAGGGGTAGTGACATGCAAGCCCCCCACCCCCAGCTCTTCGAAATAATTTTAAAGAGTGGGGGGTAGCATTCATTCCTCACAGTAGAATATTTTTCACCTTGATTTGAATTTCGACGAGCAAGGAGGTGATATTCCTTAACGATGCAACGAAGAGCGGAGGGTAGTGCTTCTTACCATTCCATACTTCCAGTTACGATTTTCCGTATCAACAATTTAAATGCTACCCCTTACAATTTACAAAGAAGTATGCCTTCTCTTACTCTAACTAATGCAAATACAATCGAAATTTGCATATTCATCTCCATCTCCTCGAATCCGGGCCCCCTCGAACGCTCCGGACGTCCGGACCCCTCGTAAACTCGGGACCAGGGAGAAACACCCCCGAACCCCCTCTCTCGATGGGACTGCTCGGAGCAATTTAGAAATTATGAATTTGTCAAAGTTTTCTGGTATTTCTGCTCTGATGATAATCTTCCATTGAACATTTGAACGTTAGTGCTTATAATTTATTTTTTGTGCAGCCTTACGCGAAGTGAGTATTTCACATTCTCGAAACAGTCCAAGAAATTTAATTTCACTCTTCGTAACGGCCGAAAAATTAAAAGTCAATTTCATAATTGACGTTTAAGTCACCTCAAAATTGACATTTCTAAAAAATGGAACCAAAAATTGTTAATTTTATTAAACAGAATAAGTAATTAGTAAGTCGCTGTAACACAGTTTTCGTATTGCCGTTTAGATTTTTCAGGTATTAAATCAGAAAGCGCCGAATTTACGATACCTTTTGCACTCTGGAGTGCGAAAAACTGAAATATCATCGCTATCACACATTTTCACGATTTTTCCAGAACTGTCAAAACGTTTTGTATACTTCGCCATCTTGTTACTACTTTTACGTCAAATAGTGACAGTTTGTTTTCCGTGCGATTTTTAAAAATACTATGGTGTCGTGTGCTAAAAGATTTAGTTCTTCTAGTGATGGCGTTGACAAGAAGAATTTAACGGGAATAACATTTCATAGATAGTGTAAACAACAAACTGAACCGTATTAAAAAGAAACGGGACCATATGGAACTTTTTTTTGGGATCCTCAAGTATCATGGAGGTTATAATAATAATCCTAATGCTAGACAATTTCAATCAGCATATAAAAATTATGTCATATAGAATTAAGTAGGTACGTGGAAGTTTTCGTGTAAATTGTATTCCATTAATAAAAATTGTTAAAAGGTAACCCTATAAAACAAATTAATCATTCTTGTAGAGACTACAGAGTAACTGATGACAATAGAGAGAGCATATAATTATACAATATGAAGCTTTATTGGGCCATGATCATTTACCTGATCAAGTTTCAGAATTTTCCAAACATGTTATAGCATATAGGATATTGCAGGATTTGAAACGAAAATTAAATGCGAAGAATGTATAAACGCCTTAGTGAATAACCAAAAGGATTTAAACATTTCTTCTTTCATAGGTAAAAAAGAAAAAATAAATCTACAAGATCCTACAGAAGATCTATTAGATATATGTCTAAAATCGGAAAAAATTATAAAATGAAAATTTTTTTCATGCCATGATTTTTTCGCCGAAGTTGTAGTGAATTTTGTTTTAAAGGAATTTATACATGAAAATATATTTATAAACTTATTGACACACAGTTTTGATCAATCGCTTTTAGGCAGCCATAGAGTATTGTTAACAAAAGCAATAGCCAATAAATATGCAAATATTAGACTGTTTTATTTAAGCAAAAATACAATGGATAAGTCTCAGAGCATTAGGCATCAAAGCAATAAAATTGTATTATTTAGTGGCCCATAAATATATTTTAATTGTTCTATTTTGGATTTTATTTGAATGCTTATTATTTATTCTTTATTCTAAATATTTTTGTTACAAATTTTGCATTTAATGAATCGAACATTTATTTGCATTATTCAGATAGGCCCTCTCATCGCAGTACAAAATTCTTATAATTTTAAATAGTCCATGTCTGGCAAAACCACCATATTGTTCCTACATTTAGCCAAGCCGTTTCTGTATAGGAAATTTGCACACGATGCCATCTGCTTAACCACTAAAATTAAATATGGCATAAAGGTTAGTGTTATTATCACCATCGAACTGACTATAATTGCCGGTTGCACAAAAAATAGTGTTTATATCATGGCCACGCAATTTTTTAACGTCCTCGAGATTAATTAATTTTTCTCTCGGTCCGCAAAAAGGAATTTCGCAGCCTTGGTATAGAAATAACTAATATTGATTTCCTAAAAAGTTTTTTGTCCGGCAGTTCTCTATATCGCACGCATTTTTTCTAGTTCATAAATATTTCAGTTAAGACTGGCCGTTAATATTTTATAAAAACCACTTAATATTCAGACTTTGCTGCCGATCTAATAAAATATTACAATACTTTAAAAACAATGCATATAGAACCTTGTATGAACGGCATAATGGAATTCATAAATTAAAATGAAAATGGCTTCGCTTGTATTGTATTTATGCAAATTGGATTTTTCCTCACACGACACTCTTTTAACAGTTAAATATTGTTTTTATTTCATATATTAAGTCGGTTCTTACTTTGGAATCACGTAGTTTGCCGATGTTTATGTAGAATTTTATATTAGGCTCTTACAATCCATTTAAAAAAAAGTGAGTGCTGCTGTTAAATTATTCATATTTTTGTGCACTTTTCGTATATTTGAACCAACGCCCAACGAGGTAATCGAAATCGCACGTGATTCATCGTAAATCAGATGTGAAAAGTAAATTTAAAACTACATGCTCACGGTCATTGAAGTAATGCTAGTAGAAATGTCAGTATTTACATAGTTTTTAAAGGTTTTCAATTCGTATGTATGTTTTTAAAAGCTTTTATTCAACTGTCTGTTTGTTACTATGTTTAGTTCAAATGTTGCAATTAAAATTTCGACTGGTTCTAATTAAGCTAGTGCATTGAAATTTTGCACACTCGTATAAGTTCAGTGACAATGCAATATAGATTTTCTAACATAGTTTTAATTTGAATATGGCCGACGCCCCAAGATGGCGGATCACCTTGATAGGGGTATTATCGATAGAGCATAGAGTCCTGCCGCCAGTACGAAAACAACTCATTTGAGCACGCTAGAAAACGCTAAATATTAGGACTATGAGACCTACCTGTAGGACAAATCTGTACATTTTCCAGAAGCCAACGAAATTCTCTGAAAACGCATTTTTGTCCAAGCGCGCTATCTTTATTACTTCCAAAGCTGTGTGCTTGAATTTGTGAGTCACTTACTCTTAAATGATATATATAATGAGTCCTCATTATATATCGAGGAACATCACATTGAGACCGATATACCTAACAATAACCCTATTGTTAGCATAAACTCTTTCAGTGAAGATGAGGCTATCCGGGCTCTAAAACGAATTAAACCCAAAATGACGACCGGTCCGGATTCCATTCCAGCTTTTTTATTAGAAGATTGCGCTATCATATTTACATATCCTCTAACTCTAATTTTTAACTTAATCTTAACAAAACTGCATATTTCCTGACCTATGGAAATATTCCAAAGTATGCCCCATCTTCAAAAAGGGAAACAAACTAGATATTGAGAACTTTAGACCAATCTCTGTAATTTGTAACTTCTGTAAAGTCTTAGAAATATTACTTCATGATAGAATATATCATTCAATTAACACCAAAATCTCTAACAAATTTATTCTGTTTAACTCAATATATTTCTGAATCCTTAGATGAACGTGGGCAGGTAGACTTCATATATACCGATTTCTCCAAAGCGTTTGATAGACTTGATCACCAGTTGTTACTTAATAAATTGGAAAAAATCGGCTTCTCATATTCTTTGCTCCTTTTTTTTTAATCTTATTTAATGAATAGGAGTCAGTACGTTGCATTAAATGGGTTCAAATCGATCGAATTTGCTGCCACATCTGGAGTACCCCAGGGATCTATTCTGGGGCCCTTGTTTATTAACATATTTATTAACGACATAGTGAACGAAACTAATTTGCCTCGCCTTTTATATGCCGACGATCTAAAAATTTTCACAGTAATTGATGAAATCGATGACTGTTTTCAACTTCAGACGTTTCTTGACAAAATAAACACCTGGTGTATAGTAAATAAATTATTCATGAATCCTAGTAAATGGAACGTAATGTTCTTTTCTTTAAACACATCACCTTTTATTTTTGATTACAGGTTAGCTAATGTCATACTTCAAAGATCTATAACATTTCGTGACCACGGCGTAACTTTTGATTATCCTTCACTGATCATATCGTTACCATTGTGTCTGAATCCTCCAAAGCCCTTGGATTCATCGTTCGTGCTAGTCGAGAGTTCACTAATATTGATACTCTGAAAATTCTTTATCAATCTTTCGTCAGATCGAAACTTGAACACGCATCGCTAATTTGGAGTTCCAATTATGATGTTCACAAGAATAGCTTGGAGGCAGTTCAACGTAGATTTCTTAAATTACTGTGGTTCAAATCCGACGGTACCTATCCAGTGATTGGTTTTCCGTAAAGTAACTTGCTTGAAAGATATTCTATGACTACTCTTGAGGATAGGCGTACATACTTTTCTCAAGTATTTTTGTTTAAATTACTACACAATGATTTTGTCGCACCCGAAATAATTAGTAAGCTTAATTTTCACGTTCCCAGATTAACCTCTCGTAATCACCAAGTTTTCTATTTACCTACGCCGCGTACCAACATACTAAATAATTCACCATTATATACGATTTGCAGTACTTATAACAAATTATGTAGCGACTTCGATATTTTTAATTGCAGCCTTAGTGACATAAAACAAAATATTCTAAATTAAATAACCAGTGAGTGTCTTTGTTTTTCTTAATCACATATGTGTATATATGTACCTATATATAGTTTTTATATTTAAACATTTCCCATCTTATTTTTTTCTCTCTCTTCGTATCATTAGTTATTCATAGTCCGTACATTTAAGTAAATTTTTTCTTCATTTTACTTTCTTTATATATTGTTGTATATTATGTAATTAATGCTTTGTATGCCTTTATTCCTGTTCTGTAATTGGATATCTTACATATTGAACAGTGTATGCAATAAATAAATTATGAAGCCAGGCACGCATAATCCCACGCCGCGGCCGGCAACGGCTTTTGATCCGAAAAATAATCATTCGTGGAGTATATCGTAATTTGGCGAAGAGTGGAATACCGCCAGGTGTTTTGAAGTAATAAAAAAAAATCAAATAGAAAAACCTGACAAGTGTCGAGTGGGACATTGATGGAAGCACTACGAAGATTAGTTGTAGTTTTCTTCAAATTGAAGGTAAATAAAAGCGTTTTTTGTATACTTGGACCTAAAAACCTATCTCATAAAAGAATAATTTGTGAGGAAGGTCTTTTTTATATTTCAGTCAACACGAAATTTTTTAAATTTTTTTTCAGACACTTCAGAAACTAATATCCTTTCGCAGATAGATACAGTCAAAGATCTGTCTGTAACCAATAAACGTAGACTGATGGATGAAACTTCATCAGAGGATTGTTCTTCTGGATCACATTCAACCACTTCGTTTTCTTCTTCTTCATCGGACTCCGATTCAGATGACCTTGGTGGCGAAATTTCTCCGAATGAGTCAGAAATTGCAGAAATGCCAGTAAATGGAGAATCTGTTTTTGATAATAATACTACCAACGTTAATAAGGTCCATGATACTACTGGGACTTTTGGACAAACGGTCACCATAAATGTTTTCAAAGATGCTCGTTATAAGCCCCAATTGCATGTCCATAATATCCAGAATATGTTGGAGATGAGTATTTGGCTAGCTTTTCTCCCATCCGAAGATATGGACCTAATTGTTCGGAGCACCAATGCAGGATTGAGAGGACGTCGAAGGGTTATAACTTGTTATTTATGTAAAACATTTAAAATATGCTCCAGAATTTATTCATTACACAACTACAAATATTTTTCAGTTTAAGGCGCTGTATGCAGGATAACTTTATGAACGGAATATTGTCCTACTAGCAGGACCGTGGTCTCTGTACAAAAGTCATTCCGGAAGCACTTCCAGCAGGACAAAGCTCTGTACACTCTATCATTAAATGACAAATTGCATTTCATAATTTTTAATGAAGTTTTTTAAATGAGTTTAAATTAAAAAGAAATGTTCCAATGGATTCAAAAGAGAATAAATTACTAAATAACTGACTAAATATTAACGCAGTTCCGTAGGTCTTAGATGAATTTACAGGTTCGTGGGACACCCTTAAAATTGCTGTTACTTGCACACATCAATATCAAAGCAGAGGAGAAATAGTTTGAGGTACACAATAATTGAAACTGGACATCTTAGACCTATTATTCCGAGATGCTGGCAGTTATTCAAATACAGTTGATGTAACACCTTCCTGAAATTGGTCTAACCCACAATTTATCATACAAATGGTTGCTTTAACCTAATGATACTGGGTGTCACTATATCTTAAAACAGCTGACCATTATACTCTTTGCCGCTTTACTGCACTTTTTATGTAATTGTTGCACATTCTAGAGGATACTCTTCGTAGTTTCATTTAAAATAAATAATAATGTTAGTTTACGTCAGCGAGTGATCTTGGCCTTGTTTATAGCGAGATGAATTAAGCCGCTATAGTCTTATCGCATTTGTGACAAATTTTTAAGTTTATACACAATATTGGAATTTATGCGTAGCTGGGATTGGAATGTAACAGAAAAATATTCAAATCTAAACTTAAAAATTTTCGCTACTTAATTATTCCTTTTTATGCTTTTTTTTTCCTAAATTTATTTAACAACCCTCCCAGAGGGGTGGAACTGTTTTCGTTTCAGACATTTTTTGTTTAATTACAAAACAAAGCAAAATGGATTTCAAAAAAAAATAATCAATAACTTTTTTGTTTACTGACCGATTTTGATCGAAACAATAGAGCTTTTTCTCTACATAACATTAACTCAATGCAATTTAAGTTTTCGTTCTTAAGTTATCGTGCTTACAAAAACCGGAACGGACGGATGGACATACAGACATGAGATGATGATTTTCCCATTCGGGATGGGCCCCACCTTTCGGCATTAGGTCCTGTTTTATTCCATTCCCAAACCTAACGCAACCCCAAACCAAGGAACCTTTGTCTGTCTAATCTATTCTTCTTCATCATCTGTAATTAGATCTTCGCGAGTTATCCGTACTTTCTAATTTTTTTCTGTCTGTTTCCTAATGGGAGACTCGATGGGTAGTTTCCTCTGACACCCCTCAGGTAGTCGGTCATGATATTACATGCGGTTACTCTTTAAATTCTGTTACAATTTCTTATTAAGTTCTCTGTGTTTTTTTCACCATTATCGCATATACAATTCGATTCAAGTTGTCTGGGATTAAACGGTAAATAGTATTCCGCCACGTGACTATAGCTAGTTATTAATTGGATTGACTTCCATGTTGATATTTATCTAATACATAAACAAATAAATTAAAATCATGAATGTCCTAATGTCTTAATGACGCCTACAAATCACCATAACCATCATCTGATCTTAAAATATTATAGGAACTCGTGACTTTCTTGTTTCTTTTACATAATTCAAAACACACCACTTAATTGAGAATATCCTGAACATCCTGGCATATGGGCAAGGGTGATTGCTAGTTGCAAGCAACCAGCTGAATCATATTTCCTCGCAGGAAATTATTTATTATGTTTGTTTAAACTCTTATAGACCGAAATACAACCAAAAATTCTTTTATGCGAGCCTGGTTGCACCAGTTCATGGACATATATGCAAGTATCGTTCAAATTTGCAAGAATCTGGTCTGAATATTTCCTCGTGTGGCAAAGAATTATTTATTATATTTATTCACTGCATATACACCAAAGCACCAAAGCACACATTTATTATTAAATAAATAATTTTTACGTTTCGCTGAACCGTTTAATGATTATGTTGGAAAGCGCACACGAAACATGGAAAATTAATGGACGCTTGGGAATATGCTCCTCTCTCTAACATATATCTAAATTTCTGAGGGCGTGCATTGTAAATTATCGTTAAGTACGACCACATAATTATATACAAATGGAAACTAATATGGTATTCAATTATGCTACTTATGGTAAAAGAATATTTCTTACACGCATTAGTATAGGTAGGAAATTGTGATACGACAGGATTTTCTCTGGTAAACTGAGGGGTTGAAAAAATAATGTGGTTATAATAGTATGGTTATAATAGTTTGTGGTTATAATATAATAGTTTGTGGTTATAATAGTAGTCAAATTAGCATTTCACCTCGTATTTGGACGGAGTTGTTCGTGCAGATTAGCGACCCAGAGCATTTTAACTTTATGGGTATTTGAAAAAAGTTCATATATAAAATTTTGCTTCTTGTCATTTTTTTACCCATTATCCAAAAATTAGCCATTCTTGGCCATTTAATCATTTAACAGTATTTAAAAATTATATCGTATAATATCGACTACAAATATAAACAAAATTAAAAAAAATAAATAAAAATTTAAAAAATTAAAATAATTCGAAATTTTGGGACAAAGTAAAAAATGTTTACAATTTACAAACATGTATTCATATCATTTGAGGAAATTATTGACCGGCACATTATTTTAATGAATGAAAATTTTTAAATTTTACTTGTATCATTACAACACATGGCATAATAGGAGCATTCAAAAAAAATTCAAAGTAGCACACTTGGTAGGTTTCGAGAAAAAAAATCTAGAGAGAGATAGGAATAGGGAATGCAAGTATCAACAGATCCAGAGTTTGAATTAAATTTTATGAAAATATACAAGAGTTCCATTAAAAAAATACTATTTGACGTTTGAACTAAAACAATGTTCGACTGTGAAAACAAAATACTCTGTATAATATTGGCCATTTATTCATTTAACAGTATTTAAAAATTGCAATATCGTATAATATCGACTACGAATATAAACAAAATTTAAAAAAATTAATAAAAAATTAAAATAATTCGAAGTTTTGGGACAAAGTAAAAAATGTCTACAATTTACAAACATGTATTCATATCATTTGAGGAAATTATTGACCGGCACATTATTTTAATGAATGAAAATTTTTAAATTTTACTTGTATCATTACAACACATGGCATAATAGGAGCATCAAAAAAAAAAAATTCAAAATAGCAAACTTGGTAGGTTTCGAGAAAAAAAATCTAGAGAGAGATACGATTAGGGAATGCAAGTATCAACAGATCCAGAGTTTGAATTAAATTTTAAGAAAATATACAAGAGTTCCATTAAAAAAATACTATTTGACGTTTGAACTAAAACAATGTTCGACTGTGAAAATAAAATACTCTGTATAATATTGGCCATTTATTCATTTAACATTATTTAAAAATTGCAATATCGTATAATATCGACTACGAATATAAACACAATATAAAAAAATAAATAAAAATTTAAAAAATTAAAATAATTCGAAGTTTTGGGACAAAGTAAAAAATATTTACAATGTGCAAACATGTATTCATATCATTTGAGGAAATTATTGACCGGCACATTATTTTAATGAATGAACATTTCTAAATTTTACTTGTATCATTACAATACATGGCATAATAGGAGCATCAAAAAAAAAATTCAAAGTAGCACACTTGGTAGGGTTCAAGGAAAAAAATCTAGAGAGAGACAGGAATAGGGAATGCAAGTATCAACAGATCCAGAATTTGAATTAAATTTTATGAAAATATACAAGAGTTCCATTAAAAAAATACTATTTGACGTTTGAACTAAAACAATGTTCGACTGTGAAAATAAAATACTCTGTATTGGAAAACATAAACCCACTTTTAATTAAATCATAGGGTACTTGTATGAGTCACTTTTTATTTAAATGACTTTTCTTTAAATTATTATATTTCTAGCAATAACAATAATAAGAAAACTATTTATTGTTTAAACAAATAATAATGTCACGACCGCTGGTCTATGACTGTTATAATAAGGGGGCCACTTGGCCTGCGAGAGGTTTTCCTAGTGGGAAATGATCAGACACAAAATAAATTATAAATAATATTTATTAATTAAACAATAAAAATGATTGCAGTCAAACAACAAAGTCAAAAAATAGGAATATAAAATAAACAGTAAATAATATTTCCTTACCAAAGGCACATGTTGGGAGAGATGGGTCCCCAGATGGACTCCCAGAATGGACTGCCACTGCCCGTTCATTCTGGGCTATTTATATGATTGATAAATGCTTGATCGACATATTCCCTACATACGTAAAGCGCTCGGAAACTAATGACCTGATGTTATTAATTAGTAACTGTAATCTGATACTCTACGTCCTTTAATATGTTATGAATGCTTTAATACTTTACATTTTATAGATTAGAAAATAAATGATATTGAATTTAGTTTATTTATTATGGATTTAAATTTGGAAATTCTTTAATTTAGATTTTCCATTTTTGTATTTATTTATAGGGAATATACTAATAAGATATTTTGCCAAATTTGCATAGAAAAGTAGTTATTAATTTTGATATGTGACACATCTCTCCCCACCAGGCAGAACTGGGCTCCAGTTCTAAAAAATTGAATCACAAGTAGTTGAGTTAATGAATAGAAGAAAAAAAACAACGAATTAATAATAAAAAAATAATATGCATAAGTGAACAGTAACAAAAATAAAATACAATGGATAATAAGATAATATTTTCCCCAATTGGGATAAGAATTGCGATGGGGTACCGTCAATAAAGTTTTTTGTTTAACCTTAACTGTTCTAATTTTAACTTTATGGTCGCTACCTCTCGCTAAAAATTATAATAAAATATTAATAAGAATAACTAAAAATTATGTTAATGTCCAAATTCATTTTTCATAAAGTCTATTTATACCACATATAAAGTTCGAGGGCACACATTGTTCGTAGCACTAAGTCCGGTACTGTATCTTCATTCAATGTTACACTATAGTTTATTTTCATCTTTCGCGTTGGTAGTCCTGCACAACTAGGCACTGTCAGTCTGTCAAATCGGAGATAACTTTTAACGTCTTTGAACTTGCTGTGATGCTGAGTTGACAAAAGTGAACTGCTAAATTGGTTTGTGGGTACGGGAATTATCTATCCATTGGAACTGTGTAGTGACCATCAATGTTCGGTGATTGGGAATCCAGAATCCATGAACGTGTTTGCCAAGGGTGACCAGGGAACTCCTTACAGCTCGGGCGAACATCTCATTGATAGTAAGGTAAGTGTCCATGCTGGTTTACTAAACCTCGTGTTAAACATGTAGAGCATTATTCCCTTTGTTGTAGGGGACGTTTTAATGATGACCTGGTAAGATGTTTTCCATCAACAAGTGGATTTTGGTTAGCTACCTGTAGCCTTCATCCTTATTAATTTGATTACACTTCATGTCAGTCTTAGGACCTGGGGAAGTTGGCAAGAATAACCTAAAAGTGTTTATAGGTTTGGAAATATAGCCAAGAAGTATGTCCTACCATGTTAGATACTGACAGAAGGAGGAATTAGTGCTAGAAAGCCTTAGCTGTGTGAGATGCTGCGAACTCTGGTATGGTTAGTTCTGGACTCCCGGGGTAGGTTTCTATCAGTTGGTCGCTATGTATTACTGGATTTCTCTGTGCCTGGTCCATGGTGTGCCCGGTATTTTGTGTGCCCCAGTGTGGTTGTCATGAAACAAGAAAATTACAGGTAAGTTCTTCGTTCAATATTAAAAAAAAAAAACAAATAATAATGAAAAATTCCTATTTGAGCCATGGTTTTGAACTAACCTAGCCATATCTAAACTAACTTACATCGTATATCGATTTGTTATTAATTCTATAACTAACTGTTTCTCACAAGCAAGCAAAATGACAATTTTTTTAACTTTTTTTTAAATTCTGTAGCCTATTATTTTAGGCTTCTCAAAAAAAACTCTATATCGTCTCTTAAATAAAAGAATCACCTAGCCATATTCTTAATAGAATACATTTATTATTTCAAGGAAATTTAACCTTTTAACTACCATTACTATTATCCTTTGGACTTCTTTTTCCCACATAAGAAAAAAAAAGTATATTAAAACTATTGTGTCGTTTACGTTATTACAGAAAATAATTATTTAGCCATTATTAAATATTATTTTTCACAATTTTCATCACTTGTTTACCTTCAAACTTTTATGGTTATTTTTCTTGGCGTAGTGTCAATTTATGTACCCATGTAGCCATCTATTTGAGTGTGAAAGAACAACTAATAACTTTTCACACATTTGTGCCTTTGACCCATATCATATGCCATTTATATTTTCATTTGAGTACTTTACTGAACCTTTGCCCTTGGCAAGTTTACTTCTATCACCTAACTAATTAATAATCCAATTTATAAAGGAACGTTTTCTTTATTCAAGCCTGATGCTTGCAACCTTGTTCCAGTACCAATTGCAGTGATATTTATTTAATATTTCTGCATGACATTAACTTAAATAACCCAACAAAATAATCCTGGGAACAAGATTCCAAGATTTTGAGTGCGCACTCTCATTTTGGCTTGGGCCCCTTTTTATTTATTACAAATACACCCATTACTTATAGTGGGTACATCTTGAAATTATTTTATTAGCCACCATTCATCAAATCGGCATATATTTTTAATTATTACCTGGGCACAGTGCATATCTATTATGTATAAAAATTCTTTATTCTTCATTTATCATATATAATCATTAAACCATCATTATATCAGCAAATACTTTTAACTATTATATTGGCACAGTACATATCTATTCTGTATATGTATATTATTTACTATTCCTTTGTCACTTATAAAAAAAAATAACCCTTCATTCATCATATCAGCACATACTTTTGATTATTATATTTGCACCGTGCATATCCATTCTGTACTTATATATTATTTACTCTTCACTTGTTATATATAACAATTAAACCATAACTCATCATATTTGTATATACTTTTAACTATTATAATGGCACAACGCATATCCATTCTGTATTTATATATATTCTTTACTCTTCATTCGTTATATTTAAAGAACAATTAATGCAGTTGCCTCTAGTGAGAGGTTCGATATATTTGACTTGACTTTTAACAGGTATCGCCTATTAGGGGTATCTTTGCTATGAGATGCCCCAAGACTTTTTGGTGCCGGCAAAGAAAACTTCATTTACTGTTCAATCCACATTCCGTGCATCTCTGACTTTGTTGCTTAAAAGCATTTACCCTTGTAATTTTTTTCTCCTTACTCATACTATGCCACCATTACTTAAATAAGATAGATCCATTCTCATTACTAATTAGAAAAAATACGTATCGATTTGAATACGTGATAACCTTTACTTGGCGTTCCTTCTTGCCTAGCTTATTTTTACATGGCATTTAAGACAAACAAAAATAAATATATTGTAAATAAAATATTCTTGTAGTACAGGGATTAAAAAAAATAACAATCTTTATCATATTTGCTGAACGTTTGAATTCCTAAAGAAAAATAACGGGGTTTGAGGAATCATTAACGGACTTGACCAAGGTAAACTCTTGTACTCTTCAAGCCAGATAGACGGGCTATAAAAAGCGTACAAAAGGGGAGTGTTTCAGGACCTCGTATCTGTTCCAAGCCAGATAAACGGGCTATAAAGAACACATAGAAAGGCCAAAACGAGGGGATATGTGACGTGTTTCTTATATTCTCCAAGCCAGATATACGGGCTATAAAGAGCGTATAAAAGGGAATGTTAAAGTCTTGTATATATTCCAAGCCAGATATACGGGCTATAAAGAATACATAGGCAGACTAAACGGAGGAATTGGGGTGAAAAGGATTTATTATACCTTAAATTGATCTAAAAATAGTCCTGAAATAAAAAAAAAAATAAAAAAATAATAGTTTTTTAAACTTATACAATATATTTTTCTGTTTCAGGTAATACCTCGCTAAAATAAAAGTAAAACAAAGATGCAGAGTTAATTATGGAGAATTAACCCAACCGAATCGAAGCAGGGCAGCCTCCACCAAGTGTCACGACCGCTGGTCTATGACTGTTATAATAAGGGGGCCACTTGGCCTGCGAGAGGTTTTCCTAGTGGGAAATGATCAGACACAAAATAAATTATAAATAATATTTATTAATTAAACAATAAAAATGATTGCAGTCAAACAACAAAGTCAAAAAATAGGAATATAAAATAAACAGTAAATAATATTTCCTTACCAAAGGCACATGTTGGGAGAGATGGGTCCCCAGATGGACTCCCAGAATGGACTGCCACTGCCCGTTCATTCTGGGCTATTTATATGATTGATAAATGCTTGATCGACATATTCCCTACATACGTAAAGCGCTCGGAAACTAATGACCTGATGTTATTAATTAGTAACTGTAATCTGATACTCTACGTCCTTTAATATGTTATGAATGCTTTAATACTTTACATTTTATAGATTAGAAAATAAATGATATTGAATTTAGTTTATTTATTATGGATTTAAATTTGGAAATTCTTTAATTTAGATTTTCCATTTTTGTATTTATTTATAGGGAATATACTAATAAGATATTTTGCCAAATTTGCATAGAAAAGTAGTTATTAATTTTGATATGTGACAATAATATAGATATAATAAAACATGAATAAATACATGTTACACAATTTAGAAATGTTTCCTGGTGTGTTTAGGGCCACATTAATGAAAATAAAGTCAAAAGTATTACCAACCACGACGGTGGCTGGCAATATTTATGTTTATTGGTTGAATATTTATCATTGACCTTGGTCTATCGTTTCGTCGAACCGACGCTACGGCTTGGCTGAACCGAATCGTTGGACGGATGACAGAATCTGTCTCATGTCGTTTCATTAATTTTTTTACATTCTTCTATTTAATGACTTTATCTATATTAACGTCCTGGTGGAGTTTATCTATTACTATTCCACCACTCAACCAGGACACGTATACATAGATGTTAACACAACTACCATTTCCTGCGATATTGCCATCTACCGCAGCTGAGACTCGAAATCAGGAGAGATAACAGCGACTGGACTGGTGTGCCACTCAACAGCAGTCTAGTCTATTGCTACCGTCTCGGTATCACATGGTATACACTTCTAAACATCCATACCCCGGCTAGGATTTGAACTCAACACTCCGTGGTCGTAAGCCAATGCTTAAAAGGTGCTCATAATACTGTATTACTCTATCACCGAAAAAAATTTTTAGCTAAGACTTGCTTATTAAGTCTTTCTTCACTTAGTGTGTTGCTCCCTGCTTCCCACTGATCTAGGCATCTTGGTTACTCCTAAAACAAAAAGATAGAACCGCCAACATCTAAAGCACCGAGTCTAATGAATCAACTGCTTAAGCCTGTCATGTGCCTTGTTGTTGCCATTTAGGCTGGCGATGCCAGGCGCATGCTTAGTCCCACCTGTCGTGCAGATTCGATAATACTTGGCAAGTTTTCACGTCTGAGTAAAGGTTGTGGAAAATCTCACAATTCCTCATTAGTCAACGTTGAACGAGCCTCACAATGTCATCTGGTAACTTAACGAGAAAGTGTAGTATCAATTAAATTTGACAGTTTACCTCAAACATGTGATATTTACCAATCATTAATTTGATTTAAACTACGAGTGATATATTTACTCCTTTAAAACACGTTTTAACAATTATATAACAGTACAAACTCGACAAATATATTTAACTAAGTATTTAGGCTTATTTGTAACAGCAGATTATTTTTAATCCTAGATTAGATACCATAGTAACTAATACTAAGACAATTGTTCCTGGGGTGTCTGATCCAAAGTTGTTTCACAAATCTCAACGAATTATATTGCACTAAACGTACACTGCTTTCCAATATAATATTTAAATATGCATGTATTTTCCATTTATCTTGTGAGTTTGCTCGGTTGCTAGTTACATAGTTTTACGACGTTACATTGCAGTTTCTGGCTCAATTCGACAAAAATTTCTTACCGTTTACACTAGTTTCGTAGAGTTAAATAAGATTTTTGAACTCGTAACGTGACTAAAAATAAACCGCGAAAATAATATACTAAAAATAAGTTATATAAATACCTATCAACACACGCGTTTTAGCATATATTTGTATAACAAATGCGAGACATTTATTCGATACGCTATGAGAATTGCTTTAATTAGCTAGACAAGTTGTGTTAGAACTGTAATGCACTCATGCAGATAAAACGAGGACTTTTCTGTTGTGCTGTAATTTTATTCCATTGTTAAAGTCTCGCATTCTATTCATGTTGAAACTGCTATTCTACTCTAGTAATGCCGATTGTGAGTATTAAGAGAACAATTGATTATATTAATCTGGCTTAGCACACATTAACTGTAGATATTTCCTTTTTGTGATACTCACATACGCGCACTTAATAAAAAAGACGATTTTTTCTGCATTATTAACATAACTCTGAGGGGAGTCAGTTCGGTCGTAGACGAAGGCAGACGCGTTTTTAAGTGGATCCCATGAAATCCAGAAAAACCACAGTAAACACGGTGTGAAACGCGCAAAAATGTGTTGAATTAAAGAGTGGAAAATCCTACATTAGTTGATATATATTAACACAAATTGGCTAATTCATATAGCTGATATTTGGTATTTAAATATGACATCACTAAAGGGGAGCTCGACAAAGTGTACAAACATCTGGCAACATAACTCGGATAAAAAGAAAATAAACACGTTGAATGGGACCAGGTCATAAACTTGTAAATTATCCACAAGTGCATGTACCTAAGACGACCGAGCACACTCCCCAAAGTGGCTAGTACGAAGTGAATAAATGCAACGGACTGGCTTCTAACAAGTGGAAGTAGTAACATAAGCAAAGGCTGAAAGACAAGTGTTATTTCTATTTATTTCTCAGATATATTTATTAATCCTTCACAGATGGGAAGAATGTTGTTATTCGGAAATCCACTGTTTCACATATACGCGAATGAATGAATTCTTCATGTGGAACGGGTACTTTTGTTTAAGAAATAATTTATTTACTATAAACTTTTTGTTTCTCGCTGCAGAGTTATTAGTTTTATATGGGGAATTTGTTTATTTGATTACCGGTTAAGGCAGGAGATTTTTGATTCGTAAAATATATACCTGGATTCGTCCCTTCTTGAAGTGGGTGATTGAAAATAAGCAACGCCAGATGTGTGAATGAAACAGATAAGTTTTTGTTTATATAGCATTAGCATTGGCTTATTTATGTCATTATTAAATTTTAAACAAGAATTGGAGATCAAAATTAAAAATATATTAAACATAATATATAGGAATAAACATAATATGCAGGTGATGAAATGGAAAAACTGCCCAAAATTGAAACCGATTGTTTCAAGGAAACGACATATAGGGTGAGCAAACTATCCCTTCGGACCTTTTTACTCATAACGCGCAAAAGGAAATTGTTACCGCGAGATAGGGCCCTTCCCAGCAACTCCACCGTAGATGGATATTTACTTGTGGAGCGGTTAGTATTTAAAAAAAAAGAAAGGAAAAAAAGGGAAAAATATAAAAATGAAAGCTGCCAGATTCATAGATACAAGAAGCAGAAAACTTAGAAGAAAAATAAGGAGATGACGATAGATGGAAACTTAAAATAAGCATGGGAACTTAATAGAAGCAAGGAAACTTAAAAGCATCTCTCAAACACCTATATTCCCATCCTATATTCCCACCCCATGCGTCATGCGGCTCTCGCTGCTGACAACAAGTATGTCCAACGTCCAACCCGGCGTATGCAGCTGGTCCGGCGGTACATAAAACATCCGAGATTTGGTTCCGGCACGCGGCTTGGCCATCCGTTGGGCGTGTTCGGAGGACCAAGCTGCGTGTTGGAACGAACCTCCAAGGATGCCCGGAATTGGCAGCAATGCCCACCATACGCTGGAAAATCAATCAATCAATCAATCAATCAGTCAATCAATCATTGACATAACTTTGAGACCAATGAATCCAGAAATATCCAAGAGGAACAAAGAAGTATCTAAGCAACTTTCGTCAATTTTATCTAAATAAAGTGGTATCTCAGTTTACGGTTGTCTTATTATTAATAATTCTCAATACAAGGCTAAGAAAAAGGCAGTTACTCAACATGTTGCCATTTTCTCCGAAAAATCCTTAATAATTTCTAATATGTTCAAATATCTGTTACAAATCAAGTTACTTCCTTGTTCCCCATAAACAAAAATCAATTTCATTTTAATCGAAATTAACATAGTTGTAATTTAAGTTACGTCTTTATTTCTAAACCCATATCACTACAATATCAAATTATGCACATAAAGATGCTGCTCTGTTTCAGTCGGCGTTATTGTTTTCTCTTTCGACTCCTCAGTGCGGAGTGTCCGCATTTTATTACAAAAATAAATTGGCTGTGTACAGTTTCACTATTTTCGACATTGTGACAAATGAAGGATTTTGCCACATGTGGAATGAAACCATTGCGAGAAAGGGATCCACTGAAATAAGTAGTTCGGTTTTTTATTTAATTGAAACAAAAGCCAAATAAAGTTTCAACGACTTTCGTTTCTATTCTGACAATTGCGGTGGACAAAATAGTATAGTGTTTTCTATGTATTCTTATGCGGCATCTACTTAACATCAATTATTGATGCCCTGCTTAGCGAAAACGCAGTATCTACAAAAAATTTCAACAATGAGATTTTAGAATATACTGGCTCAAAATTCAGTTTTCTATCTATAGAACTTAACAAAAATACCGAATGTACCACCAAAACCATAGATACAAAGATTCTTATTGTGCTGTATCCAACGATAATGTAGGTTTATAGACCTTATAAATTCAACATCACATGCTACTTGTAAAAAACGCGGTATCTTAATGTTAGATGAGGCATTTATCCAAAACATGCATGAGTTACTGGATTCGTACTAAGCACGCGTCACATTTTTTGTGCCAAAACCGTGTAAGTGGCTACTGCTGACAATAGAAAGAAAAAGCTGTTTTTCTCCATTATTACTTTTCTGTAGATACTGCGTTTTCGCTAAGCAGGGCAGAATATTACTAGTGTCTGTTTCGAAGTTGGGCATACACAAAATGTGGGCGATGCAAATTGCATGATCTCATTGAAAGGCGAAAAAAAATCTAGTAATTTATGTTCCTGATCAATGAATTAAGGCTCGTGGCCACAGGTTTAGTTGCTGGCGCAAGTAACTATGGAAACTCACTCGACTGTCTTCAGTTTCATTACAGTAAATGTTCACACGTAAAAGTGTTAAAATTTTACATTAGTGCCCTTCTTGTGGTAATTATGAATTACTCGAATGTAACTTATAACTAGCCGATGTGTTCAAATGAGTTTAGTGCATAGTTTAGTATCCAATCCAGTAAAAATTGTGGTGGAGCCGGCGTTTGCTTCTTAGTATATTCAAAGCCCTTTCAGGACTTGCCTTGGTTCGCTACTAGAGTCAAGTACTCTACTCACTACTGTAATGCCTGTTCACATAAGACGAGTAAGAAAAGGTAGTTATTTGCGCCAGCAACTAAACCCGTGTGCCTTAACGCTAGTACGCTGTACTAAAACTACTGAGAAGCCTTAAAACGTTACGGAACTAAACCAGGAATCCATCACTAAACATTTTATGGAACAAAAGGAAAACTGGAAAGAAGACAATGATAACAAGAACGTTACATGGAATAAAGTGAAATTTGTGAATATTACAAAAGAGAATCCAAACATGATAAGATTACGTTATGATTTAATATCAGAATCCTACTATGAAGTTAACATAGAGACGAAACCCAACATTAGCACAAAAAGGAAAACCCGTAACACAAAAGTTACAAAATCAAACAATTCCAATTTTATACGATACCCCTTGGATATAGTGGCCCCCCTACCCATACCGAAAAATAAATATATAGATTTAAACAGTTTTTGTACATCAAAGGTCACTTTATCATTACTACAAAAATCTCAAATGCGGTGAAGTCCAAGAAAATTATTCGAACTCTGAATAATTATAATTAATAATTACATAGGTCTACAAAAAGAAGGTCTCGTCCTAAGGTCCTTATCTAACTTTTCTGGAGTATTTTGATGACAAATTTGGACACATTTTTTCTATAGTGTCAGTTTTGTCAACCACCCCTTTTATTCCTTAAAAAGGGTAACAAAGAAGTTCTGATCTAACTTTTCTGAAGTATTTTAATGCGCTGAAGTCTATTTTAGACACAAAAATATTATCGTGTCAGTTTCCCTCTGCCACCCCTAGGAGATCAAGGAGGGAGAGATATTTTTTTGTCCAAAATTGGCTTCAGTACGCCAAAATACATCACAAAAGTTAGATCAGAATCTTAGGACAAGTTCATTTCTTTTTGTCCATTTTAGGGAATAACAGGCGTGGTAGGCAAAAACTGATACGATAGAAAAGGAATTCTATATTCAAGATTGGCTTCAGCGCATCAAAGTGCTTCAGAAAAGTTAGATGAAAACCTGCGGATAAGATTTATTTTCTTTTTGTAGAGTTGTGCTTGTAAGTTCTAAATAATTATTACTGTAGTTTCCATTTAACATAATCATTTCACTTTTATAAGTAAAACATACTCTTGCTACATTTACTGTATTATTTAACCATACCATTACAAAATTTTCTTTGACTTTTCATTTGAGCACTTATAAACTATCGTGGCTACTATCAAATTCAAGTATGGCTAGGTCACGAACTGGAACCAGAAGACTGGGGATGGAAATTCTTTTCCCGCCTGCTCCAGAAAAACTTCTTAATACTATTTTTTGCGAATGCAAGAAGGGTTGTAGTAAAAAAGTCGAATTATTTTGTCCACCAGTTTAAAAGTTAATTAATATTTATTTGCTTATAATTGTATTGAAACATATTCTTTATAGGATTTTGCAAACATCAGAAAAAATAACTATATATAAGAACTAGAAGAAAAGCTAGGTGTAAAAATATTAATGAAATCTTTGCATTCTTTCGATAACCTGAATGCTGGTTATTTGAGCAACAAAATCCTAAAATGAACTTGTATATTCTGTTCTCCAGCAAGCAGCGCCACTTTTGTCGATGGGAACCCCTACTAAAATAAATTGATTGTAATAAGCATGTGTGGCGTAAGTTATACCATCCGTATACTGCAGTTTCAGTCTTTTGACCTTCCAGAATTTTTTGGCAACATTTAAGCGGCCCTACGTTTTTTGCCACTCTCTCGAAGAGGTAGAAGTCACGTGACCTGCCGTTGGCGGGAAATAGTACCTGAAGACGCCTACTACATCTCCACCAAGCAGTGGCAACTGCGGTACCCAATCCACTTTTGTCGATGAACTCCCGTACTATTTTGTATTGCGGATTTTAAAATATGTGCATTGTTGAATATACATTGCAACGATGTAGCATTATTTAAATGTGCTCTTAAATAACAGCAAGCATTGCAACAATGTAGCATTATTTAAATGTGCTCTTAAATAACTGCAAGCGCACCAGTAGTGTTCATATGAGGGTTGAGGGTATAGAAAAGAATCTTTGTGTATCCGTGCTGTCGAAAAATTTCACAATATTACCCACGTTTCTCTTTATCTAACACAAAATCATGTATTTTCAGGGAAAAAACGTTTTTTTGGCATTAGGTGTATAATATAGATATACAATATTCTCTATTATATAACTGTGTCGAGTATATTTAGTTTGGTAAACTCATTTGATGAGAATAAATCAGATAATCAAATGCCGACGACAAAGTGAAAAATTTCAGCAATTTAAGTGGCTGTAGCAAAAATTTAATTTCCTCGTACATTTAGGAGTAATTTCCGGCTATTGAAATTTCTTCATTTGATTGAAATGTTGAAAATTGAGCAGTTTAAATTGAATTTAAATTCAATCTCCACGGATAATTCAAATACCCTAGATTTTTACTGACGGTTTCTAAAAGTATTAAAATTAGTAGTTCCCAGTTAAGCTTGAAATTAGTTCCGAATAAACTATTTTATCCCGCGATAGAGAAAAATACACTCTAGACTGACTCAATATTTGTCATTCTTATCATAGTAAAATCGTAGTTTACTTTTAATACTGTCCATTTTCACCATTGCAGAGTAAAATTATATTTTTGGTGATATCTCATCCTTTATACATTTATATATTGCCTTTAAAAAGGTTCTCAGTTCGATCCGTGTCACACATGGAAAAGACTCATATTTAGCTGGACGTAAATAAAATTTCGAATTGTTCCCAATTGACGGAAAATGCGTTTATAAACGTTCATAAATAGATAAGCATTATTTCCGTATAAATAAAGTAAACCCGAACGCTGCCGAAATTAACCTATTGCTTGTCACAAAACGCATGCAGTTGTGCAAAATTTTGTAATAGACAAGTATTTTTTGCATTTACAATCTGATTTGCGGATACGTTTACAGATGAAGTATGTAGCCCCACACACACAGGTGTTTATATTAACATATTTTTACGAACCTTTCTGTAAATGTATTAAAGGTTACGCAACAATATGAGATTAATATATTACGTAAAATAAATAAACAAATTGGTTTTCATTTTGTAAAAAAAGGACTTTAAGAAGCTTCTGTTTATTCAGAAATCCAACATTTCTAACTAATTATATACAGAAATGGTGCACAAGATCAAATAACATGCAAAGTAATGATTATTGAAACTTGAGTATTTTTGTCCAACTAAATGAAATTTTTCCGAGTGCACGCGCGCGTGTGTTATCTTTATATTTGGTCAATCATTTGGAATAGCTGAAGCATTTTCAACAGAAACTTTTTGCAAACTATAGAGTATGCTCGACGTACAGTCTCCTATTAGCATCATCAAGCTATATGTCTAGTATAAGATGAACAAAAATCGGAAAAAATGTTCTACTTAAGAATGTGTGACGAATGTGCTGAGGATGAAACTGTGTAAAAATGATAGATATTTTCGAAATACCTGATACTCAGTCTGATGTCAATAGTTAAAATTAAAAATGGAAAATCCTACATGGCTGCCAGAAATGCATAACTATTGCAGATTAACATGAAACTTGACCACTAAAAAGAGTGAACATTTTTTTTCCAAAAAAATTGAAGTATCAAAAAAACGGTCAATAAAAATGATAAAATAAAATTTTTGCCTTTACGTCGTTCGGTTAGTTGAACCTTGTTACCTAATATCATATGTAGTTTTTTCATCAAGCTACGACCATTAGCGGTGTAAAAATGAATAAAAAACAAAGTTAAACATATTTTTATTTACTCATATGAGATTATAATTGTAACGTTTCTAGTTCTTTTAAATCAAAGGCAAACTGCAGAGAACGGTTTATTTAAAATTGACAACAACTTTAACTAAAAACTGTCATAATAATCACAACTTGTCATTCCTTCCTTTAATTCATATTCCTGCCCTACTTTCTAACTTGACTTATTCTGATTTCCACGTAATACATTCCCCGTATTAGATCTGTTCTTCCCGATCGGATTCCACTGGTAATCCTCCATTCAAAATAACTAAACCGGTTTAAATGCACCACCTTCATATTTGATCGCGAACTACGTTGTATCCTGTATATAACGTCATTAATTCTCTTGACTATGCCATAGGGGCTCTCAGTCGCTAGTCAGATTTGGTGATATGCTTTTTTTCCGTGAAGGATTATATTACCTTATCATAATCTCCTTCTCTGAAATCGTTCGAATTTGCTTTAAGGTCATAACAAGCTTTCAATCTTGCACTAGCCAATTTGAATCTCTGCCTTATCAATTTATGAGTTTCCGATAATCTTTCCTTGACCGTGTCTACATATCCACTGCCAATTTTTAAAACTCGCTGTACCTCACCATCATGAATTCAATCAGTAAATGCTCGAGTTGCTAATTGTTCTTGAAAATACAAAGGAGCCTCTGAATAAGCTAAGTGTACAAGGCGTCTTACGTCCGTTTCGAACTCCTGCGGACATCCATTCAAATTTTGGGTCCGAGTCTTAATTTGAACTTGCAATACTAGTTGCATATACTGATCGCCATATCGAACTTCCAATGCAGCAATTATTGATGGACAATCTCCCTGCCTTTCTCTGCAGAAGAGCTATTGCTTGTCCTCTTAAAGCCAAAGAATTTATATAAATAGAAGCAGAGATAAAGTGTAAAAGTCATACGATAATGTTGCCAACATGTCCAACATACCTTTTTCTCACCATATCGTTCTAAGATACAACATTGCCTATAACGCTATCTCTGTTGCAGCTTGTTCAAGGTCGTAGATATGAGTGTAGTATAGACATATCTCTAAATCTAATTATTTAATAACAGCTGTTCATGTTTCACTCAACTAACCTTTAAATTATTTTCATGTTTTATTGCAAAATAAATATTTTTGCACAAAAATATATAAGTACTAACGATTTTATTCCCTTGCCCCATATCATTTCTTGCAGATGCTCAAATTCACAGTCCAATTTGTGGCCGGGTAGAACTGCATTTTACTAGACAATCCACTACTTGTAGGAATTAAGAACAATTGGTAAGTAGTTTTATTCTTGTCACAGTAGGTATATAATTTTCTTAAATTTGCCAAAATATAAATAAACCAAGGGCCCATTTACTTCAAATCCTAAGAAATGAACTGCCGCATGATTTCCTGTCTTGTAAATTAGTTACTTACTTCCTTTCTGATTCGTAAGGGATGCAAACAAATTTCTAAATCGGCTTATTAAATGAAACAACCTCTACGTAATTCGACTCTAGTACACATCTTTTTCCAAAGCCATGGCCCCTTAAAATTAATTGTAGGTATTGCTGTAGTTTAACTCTATATGAAATGTTAATTTTAGGAAAATAAATATGTATACAGGTCAGAATAGGTTGATGACCGACAAATGTTTTGTTTTTAAACTGTCGTCGTCTTAAGAGAAATAGCATATAAACTTTATTTGATGCAATTTTAAGTCATACTTTGACTCCTCAGCACTTGAAAATGGTTTATTTACAAATCAAAATGCTTCACAAATTGGATGATTAAGGTTATATTTACATTTATTTGTTATGTCAAAATGACGGTGGCTGCAACAAAGATGGGGCTATGGTAATTTTGATCGTAAAGAAAGAGATGACTATAAAATGTAATGTCTGTACTATGTTGTCAACACACTTGTAAATGTGCATCTGCTTCTATTTATATAAATTCTTTGCTTAACGCTACTACCAGGCCTGTTACTTTTCTCATATCGTTCCAACCATTGGCCAACGCACTGGCTTCAAACTGCCTTCTGTACATGGTCCATGAAAAGAGTCCATGATAAGTCGGTGGACGAACCGCTGTTCCTGATGAAGTTCCTCCTTCCACAGGGCTGTTATGCTTTAATTGATATACTTCTGCTTCCAATTTCTTCATTTTACTTTCCACGTCGTCCTTTACTTTTTTACTTCTTTTACTTTTATTTCTTTTACTTCTTTTAGAATTCTTTTCATTTCATCCCACTTCTGACACCAACTGTAACGTTTCTAGACTGTCATAATAATCACAACTTGTCATTCCTTCCTTTAATTTCTATCCCTGCCCTACTTTCTAACTTGACCACTTAGGACTTATTCTGATTTCCACGCAACAATATTAATTAATTAGCTGCTTTTCAATAAGTGATAGTAGCCATAAACAAAAAGCGTGATTTACAATAACTGACAAGTGATTTATTATAAATCACTGCGTGCAGCCGATCATCTTTAACTTCATACCTAGCCTGGCCAATCGAAGTAACGCACAAAATAGAGTAGAATGATCCATTATTTTTGAGGGAAGGAAGGTGATTTGACATGTTTGAATAATTTGGAAGTTGTCAAATCATGTTAAGTAATCATTGTGTCAATAATGATGAATTAGATTAGTGAAGATGAACTATTGTGTGAATATTTATAGTTATAGACGTAGATAAAGTATAGTATTCAACTTGCGATAATGATATAGTTGTCCCCACTCATTTAATGAAAGTAAAAAAAGCCATAAATGCGGACCATAAATTTATCTCGTTAGGATAATTGATATATCACAGAGCCGTACTTAAAATTTGTGCACACAATGATGGGAATTTAAAACTATTTGTTGACCATTCTAAATTAAAATTACCAAACATTCTCTTGTTGCTCAGTTTTGCGAATAATTTTATGTATTTAATTATTATTGTTGTCCAGCAAGAACCACAAGGAGGTACGAGCAATTCCTTGCCAAAAAATGAGGGTCAAAATTAAAGTTGTATATTTATATCAATAATGCTAACTTGATCTAATTGACCCAGATTAAATAAATAAATTTAATTCTAGAAAACAAATAATTAAGTATCAAGTAAATAAATTATTTAATACTTGTTATATTGCACTTGCGTGTGTGTAAAACACTAATATAACGATATTCACAATGTACCGTAAATCACAACATTTTATTCGAAACATTGATCTCTACTCACTTAACACTTTACTACCATCTTCTGAATCGGTATCTGTATCTATACATATTATTAAACGGTGTTCATTGGGGCTGATGCTTTTGATGGTCAGTCATGTTATCAATTACATACTGTTTTGTGAAATTTTGCTCCTTAATAATATCCGAAAGATCTTTCTTTATCAAGTTTTCTCGAAATTAGAAATTCTGTTTTCGAAGAAAATCTTGACTGTCTTTTTTCTTTTTTCCAGTCTTTGATATTTTTTAGATTTGTCGCTAACTATACGAAGCGTTGTCTAAAACAATTACGGTGTTTTTTTGTATTTGGTAGCAACGAAGTCTGAAACCATTCTTCAAAAATATTCTCAATCGTGTTCCGGTGATAGTCAACGTTTGAATATTCCAATTTTGTTCCACTTAATTTTCTGATTCACAATGTATAAATACTAATCTCGTTCCTTTATTTGCAGGCATATTAAGATTACATTCCTTTGAGCCATCTGTCCAGCATTCTTTCACTGTATCATGGGTATCATACCAAGTTTCGTCTAAATAAAATATTGATCGTCGTTCATTTCGAAATTTTTTAATACGATGCAAATATGTTTGTTCACTAACTGACACTACACCTGTTATTCTCAGTTCCATATGTATGTCGGCATGTCATTTCCTTATACTTACTGTAAATTAAATCTCTTAACACCTTCACCACAGACGAATGCTCGTGATTTTCCTTTGTCCAGTTTAAATTTTCGATTATATGGCCCTTCCTTAATTAATTTATAAATAGTTCGTTCTAGAATTTCTGTTAACTGGGCGGTTTCTCCACGGCTCCTGTTGCTCCTTCACTCTCTTTTATATTTTTATAATGATTTAGAACTACTGTTTGGGTATGTTCTTTATGTGAAACTTTCTCCGTAATTTGTGAGCTGTTACTAATTCCCATACTTTACTGACATTCTCTGCTAGTGCTAGTTAAAGAATCTTCCCAAGACCTAAACATTTTCACGACATTATATTACCACAGCCACTTATAAGACATAAGACACCCGAATAATCCACTATCCGCCAAAATATTTATAAATACACAATTGCATAAAATACGCTAAAACACAAAGGAAAATATCATGCACCAGGTACTCATTTGATGAATTACAGCACTCCCCTCCGACTCGTGCTGCAAACTACATCTGAGTGAGTTATTACTTACATTATGGCTCGTTAAATAATACAGTATTAACCAACCTCAATATCGAATATTCAGTGATTATGTTTTTGAAGTTGGCACAACTTCTTTAATTTTTTTTTTCTTATTTGTTACCAGACCTGTTTTACGAGAGAACGTACGAAGAAAAAATTGGTAAAACGATTAATAATTATGTTTAAATACTTACACATTTTAAAATAAAATATGTAAGTTTTGATTAAGCTAGTAACTAAATCTATACCTAGGACGAGTTATGTCAACAATTTTGAACTTTGATTCAAGTTCAAAGCCCTAGGATACGAGTTGTGTCAGAGTTTTCACCTTGAAATTTAAATCGATTCTAAAGTTATTCGAACAACTTTCCCTTATCTATAAGCTTTCATCGATTAATACCTTTACGGTCAACTGGCAATAGGAGAGTACGAACCAACTTATGCAAACACATTGATAATACAGCGCCTTGTTTATTATTAGGTTTACCTTCCAATTACAAATTTGTAAGTGAATAAATCAATTATGATTTTGTGCACAAAATTAAAATATTACGATTGTAGTGAAACTTCTATGCGAAAACTATATAATAAGTTATAGGAGTAAGGTACTATGAAAATTAATGAAACGCCAGCACTATAATTTCAAATTATTTTGAAACCAAATTCAATTACAAATAGAACACGCGATACGGAGCAGATCGTCCCGAAAAGTTTTTATATACTGTCTATGAGCATTTTTATGATAGATAAAATTACCACAATGAATCATTTTCATTTATCAAGAGCTGGTTTCTACATAGCTCCTGGTAATGCTAAACTGTCACCATTTAACTTTATAGTATGAGCACCACTTTCAAGACATGCTTTTTTCCGTTGTCCATATTCCCGCACGCGCTGCGACGAACTTTCAGAAATTTCTGGAGGCTTACCTGCCTTCTCACTCGAAGTTAATTGGATGTTAAAATATGAATTGTTTCATTAGACAATGGTAGAGGTTGGTCAGAAAAGCGTTCAATTTTGTGACTTGTTCTCATTTTTACACCGACATTACAATTGGTAAAACCTACCCTTGAATTATAGAAAAAAATTTGGAAGAATGTATCTAATTTCTTGGCCTTTGTTAGAAAGAATTGTACACGTAACATCAAGTGATGAACTCAAACCATTGCTAACCATTACTGCTTACGCTGTATGTCAATGACTTGCCCAGCCACATACGCAATGGACAATTAACCATGTTTAAAAATGACTTCACAGTAGCTTAGGCGGCCAATAGACCTGTGGAGCTTCAAGGGACACTGGTTCTAACAAAACACACCAAATTCATAAGAGGGACGAATATAAGACATCTTCCAAACCACGTCTTTTTCCTTTCCATTCCAAAACAAACCCGCTGACAAGCTATTTTAACACAAAAAGTAAAATATAATTTACTAAAGTTTTTAATGAAAACGACACCATTCATGAATTATTTAGATCAGGTTTTTCTTTTATTACCCTGTATATATTTTGACATTACCCACATTACCATAAGAAAGCACAATTTCATGTATATTTTAAATTTCATAAGAAATATTCATGAAAGTAAATACACATAGATTTTCTAGAAGTGTGTGAAATGGCAATGATAATTAATTATAACATTCTTGCTCTCGTTCCCTGTCATAACATCAAGACTCCTGAGGCTATTTTAATACATTGTATAATTGTATACTTAACTAAATTTCAGGAGAGAAATTATATCGCAAAATATATTACTTCAACTACTTTAGCTATAAGGTTGATTCATAAAAATAGTTAAACAAAATAAAAAGAAATTAAATGGTAAATGGTTGCAACCCTTGAAGAAGTTAGTACTTGGTCACATAATACAACATTGTACAATGACCTAGGCCTCTCAGATACTGTTAAACTACTTGGAACCTATAATACTGATTGTAAATTATCCTTCAGTTGCAAATTGGACATATCTGAAATCAATTAAATGGGGCCTACTTTGCTATACTACAAATGAAAAGTGCTTTCGATGAAACCGTGCAAGTAAACATATATTATGCTTTGGCATACTCGCACATATCCTACAACATAATTTGCTGTGGAAGTTCTACCACTAGTGATAGAGTTTTGATATATAAAAAAATCGGCAGCTACTGGAAGCGGCTGGAACCTCCCCACCCGGTTGAAATTACTGATGTGCTGCTAAACAGCAGTCTGCTACTTTTTAACTGTAATTTGATTCGTAGCAGTAGCAAATGCTACGAGCTCTGAAAATCAATTCAAATCAGCCGTCATGACATGCCTTTAAATCAAATACATTATTGTAATATGATTCACCTACATTTGTCTATCATACGACGTCGTATGTATTCACCGCCAAAACAGCAATAGAATCATTTATATTTCATTTAAAACTAGCGACCAATCAAACTCTGAATAATTATAAACATCTAATATATGATGATATTTAATCATGTAACATTTTCCGCAATTATTAATAAAGTTTATAATGAAAAATGAAAGAAAAAACGCACTGTGTTGGGATTGAACCGTCAATCTCTTGATTTGTAAGTCGACGCATCATCATATCATCATAACAAATTTATTTAGTTCTTTTAATAGAGTAAATTGCCTCCCCGGATCGAGACCCGGAGTCAACCGTACAACCACGTCGCGCAGCGCCGTGGTGTTAGTGCGGTTGGGCGAATCGCGACTGGTTCGGCTCAATAAAACTTATATTTAAAGGTTAAAACCCCTGCCGCCTGTAAGTCGACGTTTTAGCCCACTCGACCACTAAAAACTTAAGACATAGTTTTACATATGTTGATAGTATAGAGATATTGAATTCAGGCCTTAGCTTCTAGTCCCAAATTTTTTTATTTTTATCACCTTGTTTTGCTTACTTTCCGCTATTTACCTCCAACCCTTGACCTTATACGTTCAAAAAACAATCCTGTTTTACATACGTATTTAAAATTTCAATATCAATATCTTAAACCGTTGCAGTTACAGACAGACAGACCGACAGACAGACAGAAAAGTTTTTTTTTTGCTCAAATTTAAAATCTCGACGTTTCGTGACATTCTAAACCTATGTCAACAAGCTAAATTTTTGAAAATTTTATATGCTACAAGGCAAGAAAACCACTTAGGCATACCAAAACACAGAACGTGTTTTTAAAAAATCCCCACACTAAAATTGTATTTTGCTATGCAACAACTTAACAGACTAGATAAGAATTATTCGTAATAATTATCGTTATTGTAAAAAGATAATAAAAGGAATTTAATAGAAAGGAGCATTCTATAGTGTACACTATACATTTTGATAATTTTTAAAATTGCGTCATAAATATAATTGATATTTAAAACAATGTTTTATTTGTTTCTGTATTTATTATATTAAGTACCTATTTTATTTAAAATGTGTAAACATCACAATTTCTTATTGATAATGTATAATCTATATGAATATATTACGTAACATTATGTTGTTTTCGTTATATCAAATCCATTATATCCTGACCTGCCATACACATAAATAATGTCGATTATATTTTAGAGTGCAAACCAAAAAATACATAAAAGTGAAATATTGGTTTTTAAGCTCTGTTGCGAAAAATACAATATCTTTTGCATTGGTCAAATAGAAAGGGTATTTAATATAAGTCACTCAGAACACAAGAAATCATACCAAGTATAAATAATTCAAATTTTCCGTCAATAGATAATCAACAGGATTTACATTATTCAACAAAATTCACAATATTAAAAATATAAAAGCATTGGAATAACCTTCTTAATGGCTAATTAGATATAATTTTATTCCATAATTTTTAGCGATCGTTTGTTTAAAAGGGTTTCAATTTTATTTAAAAGGAATTTCTTACTGTCTATTCATCGATGTTACGATTTTCAGCTATGAATATAAAAACCTAATAGTAGATATTGTCTATAGCCATGGTTAACAACACTTAGAATTATTTTATAACATTGAAATTTATCAAAAATATAATTACCAAAACGTTTGAATGCATTAATAGGTGACGAGATCTTGAAATATTCTTGGCAACAGTTTTATTTTCATAATTTATGAACCTTGATCTAATACTTGATACTGCATACGTAAATATTTATCATTCACACAGATGTAACTTGAGATATTTTTTCAAATTTCATTTTCTACATTAAATTACTTGTTTTCGCGTATAACATAATTAATACATTACTTCATATGAGAAAAGTTGGTTTTTAGTAAGAGAAGATGACGTAAATGCCTCGCCAGCTTGATTGATTCATTTGTTTTCAGCGCCTGCTTGTAGTTTATAATTATATAAATTACCTTCATGGTAATAATATTAGAAAACGAAAATATTGTAATCATCGTGATATAATTCGCGTTATGATGCAATATGTATATAAGCAAAATTATTTTGTTCAAAAGATTACATATTGTGTTTCCTTGATAATGTAATGTAATAATTAATTTCAATGGTAATGAATATTTTTAGGAATGCTCGATATTAGTTAGGCAGTAAGTCAAGTAAAAGAAGTAAAGATTTGGAGAATATTACGTAAACAGGTATAAACAATAGATCAACAATCATAATGTCTAAAATACATGTCCTGATATTAAATGCCTTAGAACAAAACTATATTAAAATTATATTTTTGACATTTTAGATGCTGATTCTCTACAGAATGCGTTCTGTAGTTCTAATTTCCCATTATTTTCGAATACGAAACTGGTTATGTACGTCGATGGCAGGACATACTATTTAAAGAGCACTTCGTTCTTATCACGATATATTATGATCAGTGGAAGATGAGAATGAGTCGGAAACCACGGTTTTCTCTCAAAATCATTACCTCAATCTCGCACAAGAGATTCAAAATGCATATAAAATAAACTATGAAGTATCTCGAGATTAAATTGGATACTTCACTGGTTTACAAAAATGAAATAAAAGAGACGAGAGAGTAAAGTTGGCTCCATGTCTAGAAGTTTACATGGTCTGGTAGCTGGGAGTAGATTAGATAGAATCTACCTCGAAAATAAGTATCAAACAGATTTTTTTATTAAATTAATTGGTTACTTGAGTTTCCACTAATAAGAAATAAATTTCTCATACCACTTTTATACAGATGAGTCCGGTGATTGCAACCTAGCCCCTGCTACCATAAGGAAGAACAATAACTATAATTTTTTTGAAATTCGAGACTTCAGCTTATTTACCTACTACCTACTACCTTTAATTCAGGACGGTGTTACTGTCGTATCATATTTTACCTCTATGGCCAGATTATATTAATCTGTCAGAGGATCTCAAATATAGGATGCCAACGATATTTTATTTATTTCAAATATTTAGCCTAGATATGGGTACCTATTATACAAATTTTCAATAATTATTATGTTAATCTGCCTATATCATTAGCCAATAAAAAAGGCATGAATTTGATTGGTACAAGAAAATTACATCCTACAATATTTGTTGAACTGAAAACGAAATAATTAATATTATCATGTAATAATAAACACAAATATGCTGAAATCAGTTGTTAATTATATAAAACATTTTTGATAAACTGGTCTCTGTCAGAAGGTGTGTTTCCTAACGAATATGAAATTTCACTCCATAAAAGGGGCAAATTACAGGCCTATATCTTTATTATAATGTTTCGAAAATTTTGGAAAGAGTAGTATTCAATAGAATGGTTAAATTTTGCACTAATAATAAAATATTAAGTGAAGCTGTGTTTCTATGGATCTAAGATCTCGTAAAGCATAACTTACTTTTACAAAAACTAAATAAATATAGTTTACGAGAAAAGCTTGGTGATTGGCTGAGTTCTTATCTGTCAAATTGAAAACAGCTTGTGGAAATAAATAGTACTACATCAGAAAAAAAATAGTGGTGTCCCCCAGGGTTCTATACCGAGGCCACTTCTTTGTATACTTTTATTAAATAATCTACCTGATGTTATCAATGAATCTTCATTTTTATGTTCGCTGATGATAATTCAATTTGTTCATCAAAGTTTGTACAAGTAACATATATTACAGAGAAGCAATAAGTAAAATGAGGCAATATCAAACAGTTGTAAACAAATAATTTTGTTGGAGTTGATAAATAGGGAGCTTCCCGTCCTAAGAATCCTATCTTTTGCCAATTATCCTCGGAATATAATCTATATGACTTTCAAAATTTAGCTCTCTATCAATTATTAACCAAGTTATTTCATTTTGTCTATTTGTATTACAGCCTGCCCATTTATTATTATTTTTAAATTTAATTCTTTAAATATGTTAAATTAGTAAGTAGTATCTATAAACATGCATTTGGATTTTAATTGACTTTCAGTTTGTTACGTCTAAATTTAGTGGTGAACAAGTTTATAGTTGATATTAGTTCCTTGAAATTATTGTGGGCCTAGTATATTAAGTTGTCATCTGCAAAATATGAATTTTATATTTATTTAGGACATTTCCTATGCCATTTATTTATAATATAAATAAAAATGGTCTAAGTACACTTCCTTGGGAAACTCCGAAGTTGTGCATTTCTAATGACGATTTGGTATTACCTACTTTTGTGCATTGAGATTATTGGTCGCAGTTCCTCTGCAGGATTTGTAGCTTAGTCCATTCTGGTAATTACTAACCGCTTTATTTTTACTACCAACGATCTGTTTTACGTGGTTCCTAGTGGTTCCATGTTTTAATTTTCATCGATCATTTTATTATAATAAAAACTACACTTCGTATTCCTTTAAGCAGATTGTTTCTAAATATTTTATAATTATTTCAATCTTCTTCCTCATTGTGACTTGTAGTAACTTTGTATGATTATAAATTTATGTCATTGCCAAATACCATTGTACTTGTTTGTACAAAAGATATTATTGTTATTACTATTATTTTGATTATTATGAATGGAATCTCCACTAGTAAGTAGTTGGTACACAAACAAGTATCGGCTGCCGCAATATACCTGTGATTACAGGGGTGAATTTAGAAATAAACGGACGATTGAAGTAGTCGACAACATCACTGCTTTCTGGAAGACTGCAATTCCCAGCTTTATTAAATTATTATTATTATAATTGTTATTGTTATTATTACTATTATCATTATTACAAGAAAGTTATATCTGGTTCTCTCCTCCTAAAACCAGACACTCAAACTAACAAGATTTGAATAACATAACTCTAATCGTCTTAAAGTTTCCACTGGATTTTTTACAAATAAAGTATCCATCTTAATTTGACCTTTCTAAGCTGTATTACAATGTAAGTGCTTTAGTTAATGAGTTCTCAAACTTTCGAGAACAGCAGTAGTTTTGCTATAAAGTCAAGGAGACACGCTTGGGCAAAATTAAGGGAGTAGAGAGATGCATTTGCCTCAGATCAGTGGCGTGTATTCTTTGCGTTTATATCAATTCAGATTATATTTATAATATTTACCAGCGAATATGGTTCTTATTAAATGATGGAAATACGATACATTCATGTATTCGAAAGTTTGTTGATATTTATGTTCTATTATTATTTATTAAGTTGGACAACCTATTTATATTTGCATATTTGGATTCTGCTAACCAAAATACATATAATCCAACCTTCAGATGTTATTTTGATTACAAAAAAAAAATCTTTTCAATTTTACGTCCTCAGCCACGTAGTGGAATGGAAGTATATTAATAGTGTAGCGATATTAAGCAAGAAAATGACCAAACCCGGACATTCAAAACAACAAAGGTGTGATTATCCCTCGATGCTTGTTACCCTCCCCTCTGTACGCTCTGAAAAGTCCAAGAGGTTACAGCGTCGAGTTTGGGGCGAGAGGGGTGTGGGAAGAGTCGGGATGTGTTTTTGCTTTCTCTTTTCCTCAAATATCTCAAAAAGTATGAGGGTTAGAACAAATATGTACCTATACAAAATCAAAGTACATTAAATTTCCTATAGAAAAGGTTTTATCGATCTGGTTGCTGGAGATGGACGTTATCATAGGCACTGTACAAAATATTGCAGCACCTAAACAGCAGTAAAATAGAGGAAGGTTTGGAAAGGGGAGACCAAGGGAAAATCAAGAAATGTATGAGGCTATTCAAAAGTTTTGGAATTGTCTGTCAGATAATGATGAATGTCAGTAGTACTCTATGGCCGAATTGCAAGACATATTCAGCAATACAAACCCTGAAATTGAATGTTACAGTGACAAACTGAGCAAGTGGATGTTTACCCACAAATGGACTTCTAGATACTGTGCTACCATGTTTATACTAAGCTACTTGTATGCCATTATTATTAATAAATAAAACTGGTTTTGTTTGACTTTTAAATTCATAAAATAAAATCATGTTTTATAAAAACATGTCTACTCCTTTGTTCCTGTTCAATCATTCACCTTCCTCCCCCCCCTCACACATATCGTAATTACACCAAAAATGTAACTGTACACTGATAATATAATAATCAATCAACCAATAGGTCAAGAACAATAATTAAAAAAAGATTTAGAAAGGATTTAAAAAAATTGTACCCACGATTTTCGCAAATATTGATCTTTTATACCATTTTCCGGTCTCAGAAACAGTTAGGGTTACAAAAAAAATGAAATGGACCTTTTTTGTTGGAAATTTAATGTACTTTGATTTTATATCATCTTTGCTCTAAACCTCATACTTTTTGAGATATTTGAGAGAAAGAGAAGAGAAAAACCCATTCCGACCTTTTCCATCCCAAACCCGACACTGTAACCTCTTGGGCTTTTCAGGGGGTACAGAGGGGAAGGTAACAAGCATCGTGGGACAATTAGACCTTTGTTGTTTTGAATGTCCCGGTAAAAGGCTAATGTCACTAGACTATAATTGTTAAAAAATTTCAACATTTTTTTAAAATATACTTAGAATGTCATAAAACGTCGAGATTTTAAATTTGAGCGAAAAAGATGTTCCCTCTATCAGTCGGTCTGTAACTTTCATTGTGCACACGTTTTCTCAGGAAGGGTTTGAGACAATGACTTGAAATTTGGTACAAATATGTATCATGAGATCTGGAACTAGGTTATATTTTGGGCAAATTCTGATGAAGGGTTGGGGGTTAAATAGGGGTAAATGAGGAAAAATAAGTGACGAGAGCTGATAAGAGTACAGGAACTTGGGATTTTTACTCTATTGTTAAAGGGGTTGATAAAATAAAATTGAGATATTCACTTGAAATTTAGTACACGTATGTATTATAACGACATTTGGAACTTGATTCAATTTACAGAAAATTCCGTTGAAGGGGTGGGGGTAAGTAGGGGTAAATAGTAGAAAATAAGTAAAGCATGCTGGTAAAAGTACAGAAACTTGGGTCTTGGTGTATATACCAGAATCCAAGGCCTCCTATTTTTCCGTTTTTCACTCCTCCACCACCACCCATTATTAAAGGCGTTAAAATAAAATTGAGATATTCACTTGAAATTTGGTCCACTTATGTATTGTAATGACACCTGAATGAGATGGTTCCATTGAAGGGGTGAGGGGGTGGCGATAAATAGGGGAACATAAGAAAAATAAGCTAAACTTCATTTTTGGGGTAAGCCAACACCTCAATTCTTTTTCTGTGACACCTGCCTTAAATATGTTAAAGTTCTATGATCAATTATTATTTCTACATACTAGATTGCAAAATAAGTACAGTCAAGATGTTGGAGAAACTTGATTGGGAAATCTGGATGTAAATGTAGTGATTCCTTGGGCAGCGGTTTTTAGTTTTAATTATGGACGGACGCGACTTTATCAAAATTACTAAAAATTGGTCTGCAAGCACTTATCAAATGTTATCTCTTTAAATATTAGGAATGAACAGGATTTACTCTTCATTAAATTCAGCGATGTTAGTTTTGCAACTGAAACTATTTTTATTAAATGGAACCCCTGTGGGACAATTTGATATTTCATTAAACTTTTGAATTGCGAAAATAATGATATGGAAAACACAGCCACACAAAAAAAAATCTTTATGGCCTGGGGATATGACCATGCTCACTATATGTTTTTGGGGTCGCTGAATCCGAATCCGAGGTCTCTTTAACTGCGCCACGTCAGGATTTTGCCACAACTTCAAAAAACCCATAATTTAAGTGATTTCGACATCTCTTCACATAAATCGCTGGAACTTTTATGATCAGTTAATTATAGACTCACTCGAAGAGGAGGCATTGGGGACAAGCGTCTAGGTACACGAGGCCTCGAGCTTCGAGCATACACATTACCGTCAATAAATTCCGCAAGTCAAGAAATTGAAATATTCTTGTCATTTTGTGTAAAAATAGTAAAAAAGGCAGGCGGACACACCCCGCAAACCCTTTACTTTGTATGCGACACTAATGGTGCTTGCTTCGCCAATAATTATTAACAATTAGATATCAGAATAACCTAACTTAAAGAAATCATAGAAAAGAATTTGCGAAAAAATTTATTAATCGTTACAAAATTAAAGAAAAGAAATTCTGCGGCCGCAGCAGTTTGAACCCGGGACCTTTCGCATCGTAAGCGAGAACATTACGTACGCGATAACCGTACGGCTACCGATGAACAGAAGGGCAAGGAATAAATAGTCAGACAAATGATAGACAAATAAGGGGATATAACACTGAACTAACATTATCTAGTTTCGACCACGGTATGTTACATCCCACCATCACTTCCACTAAATCTAAATTAAAAGTACGTTGAGTGTCACTATCACTAGAGCCACTAGCACTAATATGCTTTGTGAAGAAATATGTCTATTAACATTTGTTTCAGATGTCCAAGAAATTGTTTTGGTGCAACTACTACAATAAAGATCTGTTCCAACAAATTGCATTTCTGGGAATTCCACAAGTCTATTGCAGCCAGAGAAGAACTAGACGTTTCTGTATACCGCCGACTTTGTATAATTATAATTTCACACTTGGTTTGAAGATATATATGTACGTACATACATATGGCTAGATTTATACTACGGTTTGCAAAACTGCGATCTGGGATGGTCTACTCTCTCCCGTTACTAAATGTTGACGTAAATGCCAATAATTGCTACAGTGTAGGTAAAAAGTGTTTTTGAAATGTCTCATAATTTCGGCGGCATCGTATAATTAAAGGAGATAAAACCGCAGAGGTAAAAAAACATTAAAGTACCTCCGTACAGTGGAATTTAATGTTGACACTCGGTCGGGGTCGAATGCCTTTAACACTGCAAATATAAGGTTTTTAGGTGTTTAGGTAATTGTCAGTACGTTTCACAAATGTAGTACATTACCGATAAAAGTAGCTTATACGTATCAACATTTTAAAATGAGATAAAATTCACTTTATCACGTGATGCATACGTACATGGCAGTTTTATACCATTAATCCTTAACTTTGTTATGTACTATTTAATATTATCTGAAACTGGTTTACTTTATTGGGAAAAATGTTTTATGTTGCCAGCAGTTAATTTGGTTTTCATATTTAATTATTATGAAAATAAACACGCCACACATTAAACAGTACAGGAAAGTGTGCGTTTGAATCAAAATGGTCTTTTCATTTCTTAGATATGTTTTACATGTTTTTGTAAAAGTTATTGCCATTGTTAAGTTCAAAATGTATTACCAAAAATACAATGTAGCTGGAAATAATAAATATTCCACCACTTCGTCGTTTTTCTGATTGTTTCAGTAAATGTTTGCAATATAAGGTTACGTCTATATGAGAGCAGTCTCTGGCACCGAGATAAATTTCCCGAACCCATGGCTTTGGGTGTGTTTGCCATTTTTACATAGCAAAAACAGGCGAATTATTGCAAATTCGAAGTTCCGTATTCAAAGTTGCATAACTATACGATTTCATCAGTTAGATTACTCGAAATGTTTCTGCATACACTTCAGTGGTTATCAAATAGACCCCCGGTGTCCGTTTTGTCAAGTGCAAAATTTGCTTGTAACTTTGGAAAGAGGCACTTTTATTTCATGATTCTTATAATAAATTAAATGGTTTGGCAATTCTCATTATGAAAAATATTTTTCAATAATTTAACATTATTCATTTATGCAAAATAAAATTTGCAAGTAACAAAAATTGTAACGACTTTTTTAATTATGCTAATTTTAATTAGATACAAACGGAATTAAATTCGCCGGAAAAAACTACGTTGATTTCACCTTTTTTTGGACCCGTTTTGGACCGTTTTAAGCCAACGATTTTAGTTTTGGGCTGACTTTTAGAAATTTTCGAAAAATTTGAAATGGAGGCTATATGTCAGATATATTTATTTATTAAAAATATGTAAGTACCAATGCATCGCATCGAATGAAACCAAACTTTTTTTAATAAGAATAGGTAGTACTAACCAAACCATGTAATTTCCCGCAAAAATCATGATAAAGAAGTGCCTTGGTCCAAAGCAAATTTTTTTTTTTGCAAAATGTCATACTTATTTTGCAAAATTGTGCACTTATGATGAAACAGACACCAGGAGCCTATTTAGTAACCATTGAGGTGTATGTAAAATATGTTGAGCAATCGAACTGAAGAATTCGTATAGTTATGCAACATTGAATACGAACCTTAAAATTTGCAAGAATTCGCCAGTTTTTGCTATGTAAAAAGAGTATTTATTATTCAAGCATAATGGAATCAATTTACTTTAAAAGAACATGTATTTCCTAGTAAAGTGAGTTTTGTAAAGTTCAAATCGGACGATTAGAACGGAAGTTATATAGAAAAAGGCTTATAAGCAATTAATAGTTTTGCGGTAATTTTGCAATAACATATTTAGCGGTGGGTGAATTACATCAAAAGTAGTTTTCCCGCAATGTGGATAATTTTTTACTATTTTTAAAAAAATCTGCGTGTTAAGAGCAACAACGCTTTTAATTTATTTTTTGGCCTAAAATCACTCATCCAATAAGAAAAGAAAAAACATTAGTTACAATTTAAAAAATCTAGATTAACTTTCTTAAGTACGTATTAAATGCGCGTTTTGGAAAATTTCTCCCGACGTATACTAATGCATTTGCAGGAAATTATTTTTAAACTTTTATCGAATTTATTCGTCACTTTACGACTTCTGTTATAATTTATGTTCATACATAAAGTAGAATCGCTTTTAGCATTTTTACTCGTGGGAAAGGTAAATATACAATATATTTACTGCGCTCACAATGTGGGAACTAGGTAAGTTTCTATATGATATACCAATTAAATCCATATAATTGTGCATACTTTGAAATAATATGATTTAGTAATAATCCATCCTAGAGTTAGATTTTATTTAAATAATTCTGAAGCAACGTTGTAGGCCATAAACTAGCTTTGTATAGTTGCCTTCAATGTTTTAAGGCACATAAAAAACCTCAAAGCTATGCCGCTTTGACTTAACTTCAGCATTGAGGGGAGACTGTCAAAGTACCTTTCCTAAATCGGGTAATTCACATTGTCAAAATTAAGAATTAACGTCCCTCTGTCGCTCTGTAAAGCCCGCGAGCTAGAAAAAAACACTTTCTACATTATTAGAATAATTCGAAAAGCAAGCCTTCACTGCTGGAGAATATACACGAGCCACTCTCCCCTACCGATCGAATTTTCGGGAACGGCGAACAATCTGGAACGTCTGGAATGACTAAAACGCCTGGAGTCTTCGATTTTCGAACACTTCCAGAAGCTTTGATTTATCTTATATAAACCGAGACGCGCTCAACACAATCAATCGAATCGAGTGAGTCGAGCAAGTAGAGTCAGTCAGTTCGGGATCCAGCCACGCGACAAAACAACAACAACCAAAGGCAAATTTCTACTCTAAAGTGTTAATATTCAACATAATTAATTACGTCAAACCTATTTAGTGATAAACAAAAGTATTGTTAGAACGTGAATAGTAATATATCGTTATTTTGACTCCAGAAAATTTGACTTTTAATCATTCGTGTAAAATCGATACAGGGTGTTACTTTTTCGCCGAGCCAAGTAAAATAAATTCATTCAAAATTAAATTGTGCTGTGTTCTTGTGCGCGAATCTGACTAAAACGAAAGTTACGTTCGTGTTCAAGACCAGGACAAGTCCATTTTCGAGCTAACGCCTGTATAACATATTAAATATTAAATATATTTCACAGCTTAATACATACAATATCATTATTATTGTATAAAATATTTTCAGGAATGATTAAACTAACAAATTGACGAAAACACACATGTTCCAATTATTTAACTTATTTATGTTGTTCATATTACTCAACTCGCCCCCAGGGAAAATTTATTTACTACCTAACGGCAAGCTAACAGTTTTTTAGCGAGGACGCAGAGTCAAAATTTAATATTTTTAGTGTATCACGGAATTCATATTTTTCAAATTTTCATCAATTTAACAATTTTTTTTAAATGCTTGTGAGGAATGTAGCTTCAACGCCCCACTGCTACAATTTTGAAATAAATAAAACATAGCCCAAAAAATAAATAATAATACTAGGCAATTTTTATTAAAAAAATGTATCTAGATCAAGTGAATATATTATCGCAAAAAATGTTATGTAAGGGAATCTCAAGGTAGAAAATAGAGGAAAATACTTTTGAGAACAACAATAAATTCGAATATGTGTTACATAACCCATTTAACCTAATACCTTTTATGTAAATGTTCAGGATGAATGCATTTTCGATGGACATCTGCTACAAATTTGATAACAGTAAAACATAACCTAAAAAATCCAAAATAATAGCAGAACATTTTCGTAATTTTTTTCTTATCTACATAGTAAAAAATATTCTATAATGAAATTATGGACATGTAAATTGGCCAAATTTCTCCACTCGGACGATAGAAATTCAGGATAAATGTCCCGATTTCTATAAAATGGCCTTAAAAGAGCAATTCTCCATCATCTGAGGGCGGAAATTGATAAAATTTGCCAATTTTACCATTTCACCAAATGCGCTTAATCGAGCGAATTTTCTAGAAATCGGGACATTTTCCCGAATTTTCATCATTCGAGTGGGGAAATTTGCCCAATTCACATGCCTATTATCCCCCCGCCCCTGTTCGACATTCCTCTAAAGTACCCTCCCAATAAATATGTTCCATGTTAATACGTTCACGACGACAATGAAACCAGGTGATGTACAGTGGTGACGGAAATTTTTGCGACCGACTTTTTGTATAAAATAGATATTTTTCTGGAATGAAAATATTTACTTTCTATACTAATATCTTTTTTCTTATCTTTTGGCTATTTTTGTGTGTACCACCGGTGGTACACTACGGCTACAATAAATAATTTTTCATTACAACCGTGGTGTACCACTGGTGCTGACTGGAAGAAACTCCATAATTTTATGAACTACAAGCAACAGGTGGCAAAAACAGAAAAGGGGAAGATATTTTCAAACCCCCTGCTGTTATGGCATATAATAAAGCTAAAAAGTGTGTTGATGTGTCTGACCAAATGTCGTCGTATTACACTTGCCTTCGTAAAAGTATCAAGTGGTACAAGAAAGTGTTCTTTGAAGTACTTCTTGGCACGTGCGCTGTAAATTCTTGGGTTACCTATAATAACTTTGGTGATAATAACAGAGCAAAAAGAGACATGTTGCATATCCGGGAAAAAATTATAACAGGATTACTGAAAAGTCACAATGAAAATGTAGAAGCTGAAATAGATGACCAACCACCACCACCACCAACAAAAAAAATGGGACATAGGAGTTCAACAGCACTACACAAATTAAAGAAATATGAAGGAACGGCAAGAAATACAAGAAAAAGATGCTCCTCATGCTGTAAAAAATTCAGTCTGAAAGCGGTGTAAAGGAGGCCAGAAATAAAGCAAAGAGAGTATGCGAAGACTCTCCTGGAATGCCAACAATGTGCCTGCCTTGTTTTAATGAAAACCATAAGTAATATTAGTTAAGATTACAGTGTTAATACATTTTTTATTTTCTTATATAATATTGAAAATACTCTAGTTTGTTTTAAAAATAAAAGCCATTTTTTATGCGTTCAACTTAGTTATAACATTTACATTTATGGCCGAGTGCGCAACCGGTGGTACACCCAATAACATATACGATTACTGCAGCCGTATGGCAAATATCGTAAGTCTCATTTTAAAACGTAAAAATTTAAAACACATAGAAAATGTATGGACGAGTGTACCACCGGTGGCCACCAACGAATACACGCGAGGTGTGCAGTGTACCACGGTGTACCATGTCGTCGCGAACGTGTTAAACAAATTTTAATCAGAAGCCTACAGCAAATTCACAGATTTTTCTTGTTCATTTTTAGGTCAGGTTTATGGTCGTGTAAGCCTTTAGTTCTTTCATGGTTTGACCAATTAAGTTATGTTAGGCTTAGAGCTTCTCGTATATACCTTTTTGGTTATTAACTATTTGGCCTATTAAATTAAATTGTGTTTAGAGCTTGTCGTGTAAACCACTCGACTCGTTTATAGTTCAACCGATTATGTTTTGTTAGGTTTTGCGCTTCTCGTGTATACTTTTCTGCTCGTTCATGGTTAGGTTAGGCTTGATCCATTAGCTTATAAAAAGGTTTAGAAATTCTGCTTTTTTATAGTTCGATCCATTAGTTTTTGTTAGGTTTTGAACTTGTCGTGTACACCTTTTCGCTCGTCCAGAGTTCGATCCATTAAGTTTTCTTATGTTTAGAGCTTATCGTGTATACCATTCTGCTCGTTCGTGATTTGATACATTAAGTTGTGTTAGGGCTTGTGTGTACCTTTCTGCTCATTTATATTTCGATTTATCTTTTAGGTAAGATGTAAGACAAATTTGTATGTGTTTTGTTACGCAAAAGTGTTTTTCTTCATTTGCAACCTTGTAATTCCATTACTGAATATTTTTTAATATAATAGGCTCACTTGATACAGATACAAATTATTTAGAAAAATATTCTATTATTTTGGATTTCTTTGGTTATGTTTTACTCTTATCAAATTTGTAACAGCTGTCCATTGAAAATGCATTCATCCTGAACATTAAAAAAATAGAAATTTGGCTAAATCTAAAGCTGACAGGTGATGTTAGCCAATAGAATTGTTTTATTAAAATTTCTTAGGTTATATAACACATATTCGAATGTATGTCCACAAAAGTATTTTTCCCTATTTTCTACCTTGAGATTCCCTTACATAACATTTTATGCGATAATAGATTCATTTGATCTAGATAAATATTTTGTATAAAAATTGTCTAGTATTATTTTTGATTCTTGGGTTATGTTTTATTTGTTTCAAAATTTTCGGCCCTATGCGAATAATTACGAAATTGAATGTCTATTTTGACTTCATTAAGAGAGGAAAGCAAAAATATTGTCAATTGATGCCTCAAAATAAATTGATTAATGCAAGGTCACTGACATTACGAAAGTTTGGAGAAATACATGGCGTGACAATTCTGTATGTTAGTGCAATTTACATTGCTGAACTAAAAAATGCCATGCCTGGAAAATGAAAGCGTTCGTGCTTAAATTAATTAAATATAACTCCATTGCCTCCTGAATATATCGACTTTAAATTTGTAGAAAATAAATGGTATAACCACAATTCAACTTAAAATTTCCTAAAGGCCTAAAGGAACGCTACTGATTTTATTGAGCTTAAATTAAACGTAATAAATTCTTGTCATTATCTTAAATGATAATGCCTGGGGTTTATCAAATGTGACAACTGAACCACGTGAGTTCAAAGCATAAAATTATATGTATGAGGGTAGTTTCAACAATTTAGAATTTAATGTACCGTACAAATCTTTAATGGTATCTTGAGAAGGTTGTAGTGATATATCGATAAATGATTTACATCTATTCTTGGCATTGTTCCCTCTCGCTTACCGAAGGGAAGTAATGTAACCATGAAAAAATCACTCTGCGGGATTTCTTCGGATTCTCACGTTCCAGACTATGTAGATTACGATAATTAAGGGTTTTCTGCCAGCTTGCTTGTGTGTCTGTCGTCTGATAGTTGTCAGTATGTCCGTTGCCACTATATCTACAAAGTGACTTGACGAAGAAGAATAATATTTGGTGGTTAGTTGACGCCACTCACAACGAAGCAACGTGGTACACATTTAATGAAACATATACAGAGTGGATAATCTATAAAAGAAAATTAATAAATACAATTTTTCGTTTTCATTTTTTATCTTTGCATATTGTGCGTTACGTATTAGGGAAAAAGGGAGAATATAGATTTATTTAAGTACATCTGAGGAAAGAAATTGTGTTGATTTTGCTGCCCCTTTGGTTTACAAAAAATATTGAAGAAATCAAATAATTATTAATTCAAGAAAATAAATATTCGCGTACACAGAATTTTACTAAAAATACACTCCTTTTTATTGTTTAGAAGCGCTACGCCACACTTAATAAATATAAAAACTGTTACAACGCAATGTTTAGTGGTGCTTACTATTGAAACTCGATGTATCCATATATTTTACGTTTTGTGTGTCCAGATACTGTCAGGAAGAAGATGACAATCTCCAAAAAATTGGTGAAGTAACCGTAATATATACATCACCACCCCATTATGGTTGTTTGTCTTATTATTGATTGAAACGTAAATTGATGACACAAGAAATCGTAAAGGAAAATTTAAAGAAAAACACATACTAAAACCTGCATATGTTATTTACGTTGATACTTACTAAATTATCTATGCAAATAATAATTTTCTCGATTACTAAAAGGGACATTTGAATTCTGTAACAAGTGTTCACTAGAATATGTAAATGACTTTGGTTTTTAGTAAAAGTGATCTTTCCACAAATTGGGGTATAGATACGATGCAAGGTAATTTTTCGATCCCAGAGACCTTGAAAAAGAGGTGCATGTGTTGAAACAATACATTGTAAGCACTTTTTATAATACGAACCATTCTCGAAAAATCAGAGGATTTCGAGATACAAACTTCAATATCATTTTTTAAGTAACAATAACGCCTTTTTGACATACTTAAAAAAACATATTTTAGAAAATAAGTTCTTTTCATGAAAAATTTTAGAAAATATCATTTTTAACATTTTTCAAATTCAAATTCAAATGTTTATTGGTCTTTTTTTGATCAAATATATGATATAAGACAAGTCACAGTCGTTAAGTAATCTAACATAATATAAGCTTATACTAAGAGTTGAATACAGTGTAAAACACACAGTTGTACAGAACACTGAAAAATGTACAGTACAAAACAAAATTTGTAAACAAGAGTAAAAAAACGTTAACTTGCTGTGTATTAGTATTATATTTTCAAATTGATAGTTAATAAAACATTTATGTAGATAATTTAAATAATAGATAATTTTAAGTTTTAAAAAGTTATGGCGATTTTTGTTAAGTAAAAAATTGTATTTCAATGAGACATTTCGAAAATTTTCCGAAAATGGATCGTATTACAAAAGTTGCTTAGAATGCATTGTTTCATTACATGCGTCCCTTTTCAAGGTTCCTGCTATCGAACAATTTTTTTGAATAGCAACGCCACCTATATCTCAATTTATAGAAAAATAGTTTTTACTAAAAACAGAAGTCATTTATATATTCCAGTGAACACTTTTTACAGAATTCAATTATCCTTTTTAATAATCGAGAAAATAATCCCAGGAATTTTAACACCCTGTACATTTACCTAAAATTTCTTTTTTATTTCCATAGATAATTTAGTATTAACATAAATGACATACAGGTTGTAGTAAAAGTGAAAATTTTTAAAAATTCTCTTGTGCGATTTTCTGCGTCAACAATTTACGTTTGAACGGATGATTAGAGAAACAACCATAATGGACAGGTGATTTTTATATTACGATTACTCGACAAACTTCTTGGAGATTGTAATCCTCCTTCTCAGTGGCAGTATTCGAAAGAATAAAACGTAAGAAATATGGATACATAGGAGTTTCAATGGCAAGTACCACTAAACATTGCGTTATAACTGTTTCTAATTTTTTTTAAGTATGACGACGCACCGCTTCTAAGACTTTGGGAAAAAATGACAATAAATTACTCATTGGAGTGTATTTATTTTTTTTTGTACGAGAGAGGCAGCAAAATCAGCACTAATTTTTTCCTCAGATGTACTTAAATCACATCTATATTCTCCATTTCTTCATAATAATTAACGCACATCTTGCAAAGATACAAAATGAAAACGAAAAATTATATTTATTTGGGTATAGGGATTACCAGTGGGGGGCTAAAACTCGAGGAAAACATTTCTTTTCCTATTGTCGATCTACTGATGCCAAATTATGTTCAAATACTTCTGGGACTATTTTACCTTACTTATTCTGCTATACCCTTTGACAACAATATCTCACACTAGTTAACCCATTGGTCAAGAAAGAGGCCTGCCATACTTTTAGTACAAAATATACAGGGTGGTCATCTTAAGGAATAATTAAAGAACTGGGGTGAAAATCTGAGAAAGGATTTACCCAAAACTATCCCATTTGGCATTTATTTATTGCATTTTTTATTTATTATTTATTTTTTCTGTTGGGTGCCCACCCTGTATATGTTTAAACTTTAAGTGTATCGATCGGGTTTTCCTCCTAGAAATAGAGGCAACTACTTCAAAATATTATTTTATTCAGTAGTATCTTAATTAATTTATTGCTTAGACTTACTAAAACATAGCAAATTTCTCCATTGGCATTGGCATGGATGGCAGTTACAAAATAATGTAAAATAAAAGATGTAAAATAATGAAGAATAGTTGACACACCGAGACAACAACCTGATACTTTCCGGTTTAAAAACCATACCATCTAAGAGAAATTATTAATAAATAAAAGAAGAAAGTTTTAAGTACAATTGTTTCGTTTTTTAATATATTTGGCAAATACATAAGCTTACCAAACTCAGCTCCGCCCATTCTAGCAATACAAATAATATTTCTACAGATATTTGTATAAACTAAAGACATATTACTATGTGGTACGGGTCTTTATATTCGTTATTATTTGCTTCACGAGTCACAATTGAAACTAATTTACTGTATGAAGAGTTCAAACCTAGACTTAATATTTTATGGAAAACTGCCAACGCGCAAAACACCACTTTGTCAATCTTCCCGAGTTGAGTGAGACATTGTATTCACGAGGACCGTCTGATGCTATAAAAATATCGAAATGATTTATGCCCAGGCTTTACTTCCTTGTGTTATGGTTAAAGCAGTTAGATCAATACTTAATCTTTATGACACATTAGTTTTAGTATATTCAGCTGGGCTTTAGAGAATCTGGATTTTGTTACTATAACAGAGAAATAAGTGAATATTTAGATACTGATGTTATAATTATTTTACTCTTCGCAAATATAAAATGAATAGTATATTGCATTCCTTCGGTACATTTCTATAATATCGCTTGTAGATAAAAAAAATTCATATCACTGTGTTGGTGATCGTATTCTGAACAACTTTCAAAATGTTGATTCTTCTGTCTAGCTGTCTGTCCGTCTGTCTATCTGTCTGTTTGCCGGTCCGTCACGTTTTTTGTAAGCACGATAACTTAAGAAAGAAAAGTCGGATTGTGTTTAAAATTAGAAAGTAAATTAGTATTAGCTAGGGGAAGAACCCTATTGTGTTTTAACAATATCGATCAATAAATACAAAAGTTATTGATTATTTAAATTTATTAAATTCATATATTTATTTTATATAATATTGCTACATTGCAAACTCGGCTAATTAGGCAATAGTCCCTAATTAATGTTTATTAACTTAACATTAATAAATCTGCCACAAACGCTATAAAATTATGGACCAAGCTTTGGTGGCTTTTATTGATCTCGCAGACAACGCAATCGCTAATATAAACAAATATTATTTACGGTAAAATGCGGTGAGTATACTATAGAAAGTATAACAATAGGTTCGTTCCATGGTATTCATTTTATATGGTTTCTAGACGTTTTTATTTAATACTCGACATTCTTATTATTCGTTTAAAATTTCATATTAATAACTTTTTCCGTTCTCGAGATATAGGGGGTTGAAATTAGTAATAGTTGCACCTATTTTTGACGTCACTTACGTAACTTTGAACTCAGAGATCTACCGAGACACTGCAACTACTAACAGTTGAGTTGAAGGCCGTTTTGGGTGTCTAATTAAAGAGGAAGAGTGGCGTTATGCTCTAGTACCAAAATGAATGAGCAAAAACGGAGATCCGGCTTAGCACGGGCGATCGAAAGATGGCGTTTCTCTGTTAAAAATTGAAAAACATTGAGTTTTCAAAAATTCATAACTAAGTAAATACGTGGAACAGTAGTCCCTTTGGAAAAAACAAGATTGGTCCTTTCTCCTGATACCACATTGTATAGGGAAATTCGGCTCTGCAAGAGCGAGAGAAAAATGCTTTCATTAGAAGTGTTAAAACGTAATCTAAAAAATTCGAAGACTCAAATCTTTATATGCTCATATCTAAGTTAATACTTGTAGTGGCGGATCAATTTAGATCTCTATTTAAAAAGGATTAGCGGCACTTTATCGACATCGTAAGTGTTACAGTGGAAATCGGAATTTCGGCTAGGTCTATGCGAAAGAGAAATAGTTTTTTTTCATAAAAATTGAAGTATTTTAAAAATTCATAACTAAATCAAAACGAAGCAGAGCGGCATTCGACGTCTCCATGGAAGGAGGAGTGGCGCTTTGTCGTGATACCAAGTTGTACCGGAGAAATAGAAAATTCGGCGCCAGAGGAGCGAAGGAAATCGTCATTTTTTGAAATTTGGTAACATTTCGCCAAATCATATTCCCCTACAATCCCTCGACTGCCCGTTTCTAAATTTAAAATGCGAGAGAGATAGCCGACTTTTGCGAGTTAGTTACTCAAAAATCATTAAAAAAAACTCCATCCGAATTTATCCTAAACAACATATAATTAATTTCCGAACCGTATGATATCGGCCGTGTCCAGAAAAACCGCCCACATGAAAAGCCTTTGATAGAACCGACTTGTACCAAATTTTACCAAAAGATAGAACAAATTAGGATCTACTCATGACCAAAAAAACATTTGCGTCCAAAATTTCAGCAATATTAAAAAATACTGAATTTTGTTTTTGAAGTCCAATATTTCGAATAAATTTAAAAAAAATACAAATCACTTGACAACTGCCTGGCAGCTTACGTTTAATTTCAAGCAAAATTGTCAATTGTCTAAAGAAAAAAAAACAATTAAAGTGATATTTTCGTAAACGGATATTGTTTTAAACAAAATTCAATATTTTGGACAATTCTGAAAAACTTTCATTAATAAAGTTTTTCGATAATAAAATGCCTAATATGATTTCTTTATATTTTCCATTTATTTTGGTACCGCAGGTTGCTTTGCATTTCCTTAGTAGCATCAATATTGCACCAACATATAATCCATATAGGACCAATATTCATATATTGGTCCTATATGGATTACATATTAGTCCAATATGTTGTGCTACTAGGGTTGTAAGACGCGAATGTTTTTTTAGTCATAAGTAGATCATAATTTGTTCTATCTCTTGGTAAAATTTGGCTTAAGTCGGACAAAAAAGAAAAAAGTTATAAAGGTGCTCCGCTATCAAATGGGTCACTCTGTAGATAATAAAAACTGAAAAGCATCTGGCCACACCCCACTTTCGCGCCGTGGATGTTTGTAATTGTTTTAGGACACTAAGCGTTCGAATAAAATTCTGATTTTTTGCAGATCTATTATTTTTTACTTGCACTTTCGATTTGTGAAATAAAAGAAAAATTCCGAACAAGTTTATTATATAAAAAGTGCAATAAATCTGCGAAGACTAAAATGGTTACCTTATTTTATGACACTTTTTAACCACAGACGCAAAAAGGAGGGGTGTTATAAGTTCGAAACATTTGAGTGTGCGTGTGTGTGTATGTGTCTGTCTGTAGCCACCTAGCTCCAAGATGGCTTTGAAGATTTTCAGGTTTCATTGCGAAACACTCAGTATAACGGACGTTGTGTTCTAAGAAATGGCGAAGGATGCATTTCATATATTAAATAATTGTTTATCTGAAATGCATTTAAACAGTTTTAAAATATATCTTGAACTTGATAGGTTTAAGGTAAACTTGTAATAAGAAAAATTGAAAATAAAATGAATCCTAATTATACTAATGTTGAAGGACTGTTGCAAAACGGAAATATTTTTTTTTGATTTCTATCTATTGGTTAATGTACTGTGAGACCATGGAAAGTAGACAAGTGGTGAATAAATATACAAAGAGACCGATCGTATGAAATAATGCAATCGCAAGTGGCAAATGCACAATACTAGTAGAGTAAAAAATGTTTGCTTTTCAATTTTTTTTTTCTGAAATAAGTTTAGAATGTCATGTAACGTGGAAATTTTAAATTTGAGCAAACATTTTTTTCCTTCATATGTTCTATTGGTACAAACATATTTTAAAATATTTGAAAAAATTTTTTTTGACAAAATTTTAAGATTTTTCTTTTGAAAAATTTATTTTATGAAATAAATTTAGAATGTCATGACACGTGGAAATATTAAATTTGAGCAAAAAAAAATCATTTTTCTACTGGTAAGAAAGTTTTCAACAAGTTTTTTTTTCTGAAATAGATGTAGAATGTCACGAAACGTGGTAATTTTAAATTTGATCAAAACAAGTTTTTTTTCATTATTTATTCCCTTTTGACGGTCCACCCTGTATATTTTCCAGTGAAAGTTCAACCATTTCTTCACTGGTAGTAGTTTCAGCTACATACCAAATTTGACTATTATCCGTCCAGTAGTTTTTTAGATAATACACCAACAGACAGACAGACTGACGGAATTGAAAAATCTATATTTTCGTAATCTACGTGATCTGAAACGTGAAAATCCGGAAAAATCTCGGAGGGTGATTTTTCTCGAATACATTACTTCCCCTCGGTATGCGAGGGAAGTAAAAACTCAAGAATTTTCATGGAGAAAAGTTAGTAAATTGGCTTTTTTAAACTGATTGCATATACACGAAAAAACATGACTTTAATTCATAAATAAAAGCATAATTTTCCATAATGCTAATGCTTTACAAGCATTTTGTTTGAAATGGAATACTACATAAGATGCGTATGTTAATATCTCATTTCGGTAGCACACTGCATCTATTAAATTTGGTAATTTTGATTTAATTATATGGGATAATATGCGTTATGTATAGTACCAAATTTTCACTGTGTTGTTGCTTTTATCGAACGGAAATCTCTTTCGCTATTTTGCCAATCAGGAAAGATTCACCGCCGGATTTTATATGACTTTGACGAAGCCAATATCAGTTTGGCCGGAAGTAAAATGTTTCATTTAATATTACTTGATTACTTTTTTAATGGGTAAACCAATAAATCTAAGTGCAGGAAATTTGCTGTTTGCTAGTTTACTGATAACTGTAATATCTTTTAATAGAGAGGTTCATAGTTACAAGGCAGTATAACTTATTGGACCCTCAAGCAATTCCTCTATGTAGTTATTAAATGAGCACAATTAGCTAATTATAAAATCAAGATTTAATTATAACACGAGCATTAATTCCAAGAGTGATTAATTATTTTGTTTTTCACCAATAACCGTTGCCAAAAAGATTTTTGTCTAGGTTAAACGGATATTTTGTTTGTAGTAAAAATCTAAAATCTACTATAACTACATTACATTCTTATATCAAAATAATCTTGCAATCGTAGGTAATTTTAGAAAGGTTTATTAAAGAAATTAACACTACAATATACTTGTCTCAAAAACTGCCAAAGAAAATACTGTCTATCGCTTGGCACGTTGACAACTTTTTTTTATTGTTTACTACTATATACAATTATACATTCACATGATTGCCAATATGTTGTAAATTATGTGTAAAAATTTAATGGCCTTACCACGGAAAATAGTGATTTTAAATTAAAAATAAGCCAATATATACATTGTTTATAACTTGGATAATACTTGGCTAACCACATCCAATGTGGCTCCTGTTTATTTCTGACTTTATATCTTCTTAAAAGTAGGTAGGTGCTATTTTAATTTAAGTTTTCATTGCCATGTTTTTAGAATTCGATCACAATTAATTTGTGGCTTGATAAGTACTATTATAAGGTAATGCAAAAACTAATGTAATCGTAGATATAAGTACGTTCTTTTGCTGGAAACACTAAATGTCGTTGATATTACGATGTGTTTAACTAGTCTTATGAAGTATTATATCTGTGCAAAATTTGCTACGTGGATACGAAAAATCTAAGTAGATATGTTACAGAATATGAAGACAGAGAATGAGTTGATTTAATGATACTGTATTTACTGCAATTTTGTACGGACTTAATATTTCTTTATTTAGTTTACACAGACAAGTATTTGTCAAAGACAACAATTACCACCAACAGAGAGAATGGTCATAGGGATTTGCAAATTTTCCGTAGTACGATATATTATCGAGATATTCTGATTACATTTAGACCCCGTTGTGGCAATGATAACTTGGATTTAACATGAAACTTCAAATCCAACAATCTTGAATTAAATATTATAAATAGTGACATAAGCATATCGTAAATACAACGCAGACACGAAAGAGGATTTTTTTTCTCTCTAACTTTTTGGCCTTGGAAACTTGTCCTTTAGCCACGTATGTTGTATTTTTAAATTTTGTTTATTATTATTAATTAATTGATTTACTCACTTATTTATTTTTTTATATAAACTATACCTATATACCCTAACAACATCGATACCGGAACCTAAACACGAAAGAGGAAATTCATGTTTTCACCCTTTAGTTATGTCAGGGAATTCAACCGGAATAGATCTAAAATAAATAGTGCGTAAAAATTTAATAATTTCAACAATTATAAGTAATTCGTATTCATGCTATAAAATTCTATAGATAATGAACAAGATGATACGGATGCAAGTATATCAGATGACGAAGATGAAAATTGTTATGTTGCTTTCAGAAAAAAGAACGGAAAAATTATCGACACATATTCATGGAAAAAACACACTACAGCAAAAAAAGGAGAATAAAGAAGAAAAATATACTTGTGCGTCTTCCAGGAGTTATTGGTAATGCTCGCCAAGTTTCGGAAATTCTTGAAGCGTGGCAATTTCTATTCTAAACCTCATAGTCACCTACACAAATCAGCATATAATAAGTGTGCAAACCCAATTCAGCAGAGGAAGAGACGCACGAATTAGTGACATGATCGAAATCCGTGCATCTATAGGCCTACTTTACTTGGCTGGACTTTGTAAAGGCGGCCGATTGAATTTAGAGGAGCTGTGGGGCACAACAGGAAACGGTGCTGAAATATTCAGATTGACGATGAGCTTAATGCGTTTTAGATTCCTGTTTCGTTGCATCAGATTCGATAACCGAGAGTCCAGAGATGAAAGAAAATAAATTGACCGGTTAGCTGTTGTGCGGGAAATTTTTGAGATGTTCGTTGAAAACAGTAAAACATGTTATTCACTAGGAGCTAATGTTACAATCGATGAAAAGCTGGAAGCGTTTCGAGGCAGGTGTAACTTTTTTCTAAAACATATTAGACCATTAATATGGAAACTTATGCTGGAACACAACCAGATGGCCCCTTTCTATCAGCAACAAACGGATGATTGCACTGATTACACTATTGTAAAAAGGATAATTGCACAACACAACACTGGATGAAACATCACCATGGACGACTGGTTCAGCGATGTTTCATTACTGCAAGATTTAGCTACGAACCATAAGTCGTCCATGGTAGGAACATTAAAAAGAAACAAGTGGCAACTACTCGAAGGTTAACAACGAGTCTTTTGGTTACCCAAAGAACTGAAATTTTGATATTATCAATAAGTATGAAATATTTATATTTGATATTGACTGATAAATTATTCATGGATATTGCCTTGGTTTTGCATGGAATGTCGTTATGAGTGGCTTTGTGCTTTTATGATGAGTCCAGAATAAGGACGAAAAACGTTTCAAAGGCTAAGCATGTCCAAGAAACTGAATGAGATTTTATGAAAATGTGTTTCATTAGAATGAAAACATTTTGAAAGACAAGGTAGGTAAATAAATTAATTTCAGGCCTTTGTTCTCATTTTTAACTGAATTTACACATCGTAGGGGATCATATAGATACTAGTTTAATCTACCTAGCCGACTGTGTTGGATGCTAGTGTTATAATGAGAATGGCAAATAAGAATTTTTACTTGTTAGCATAACCAGAAGTCAGGTTATCGAAAGAATGCAAAGATTTCATTACTGTTTTTACATAGAGTTTTTCCTTTAGTTGTCATAGATAGTTTTTCTTTCCGCCGTTTGCAAAATCCTATAAGAATATGTTTCATTAACGACGATGACTCTGATGGCCGATTGGAATTTTGCGAAATCATGGGATGCCAAGACGATCCGTTATTTACAAGAAACATTATTTTTTTCTGATAAGGTAACATTCGTCTTAAATGGGACAGTCAACAAACAGAACTGCAGGTACTGGAGTAAAGATAATCCACATTGGATGATGGAGGTCAATACTCAATATCCTGAGAAGTTGAACGTTTGGGTTGAAATTATAAATACTTAAGTTATCGGATGATATTTCTTTGATAGCACATTAAGTGGAGCGCGTTACTTGGATTATTTGCCAAATTTTTTAATTCCAGATTTAAGAATACTTTTTCCAGATGACGACAACCCTAATGAAATTGATATAAATATTAGCAGGACGGAGATACACCACATTTTGATTTGGAAGTAGGAACCTATCTCAATCAAGCTTTTCCCAATAGGTGGATCGGTAGACGTTTTGAAATTGAGTGGCCTGGCCGTTCTCCCGATGTGACCCCACTTGACTGTTTTTATGGGGTTATTTAAAATCGAAAGTCTACTTCAACATACCAAATAACGTCGATGATTTAAAGAACAGAATAGGGCAAGAAATTAGTAAAATCACCCGGGAAACGATACAAAATGTTTTAGAAGAACTTAAGCAACACCTCCATTATTGCCAAGAAGCAACGGGCGCCCACTTTGAACATTTCATTCAAACCGTTTCATGTTCTTCTGTTCACTTAGTAATATTAAAAATGTAGTATTTTTCAATAATAAAATTATAGAAATTCAAAACATTTTATATTGCTGGATAGAGAATTAAGAACCCTTTCAACTGAGCTATGACACTCATCCTCGTTCCATAAAATGTTTAAAGGGGTAGCTGTCACTCCAAGGGGGTTGAAGTGGGAGGTATAAAATTATACTCAAAGAATGTCATTTTAGAATTGAACATTGACGTGTGTTAGATTTTACTCATAAATTCTGAATTATAAAGATTATGAATTTACCCGGTACTTCACTGTATGAGACACTAGAATGCAAATGAAAGATACAAAATAAGTATGTTCTTACAGGTTGGAAACCTTAACTTGAAATCCAAGGCTCATAGATGCGAAACACAAATAGGTTGGATGTAATTTTTGATAATTATTTTACACTGATAAGTGTTTCACCAACAAAGTTGACATCACAGTATTAAAAAGATACAAGTTTTATAATATATACAAAAATCGGCGAATGGTATTCCATAGAATGAGCAACAATTATATACAAATTTTAATAAATCGACTAGGAGTGTAATGTATACTTTAGTTTCTGATTGAAGAAATGCTGGAGATATTGACTGATTAAATTTTGACATCTCTAGAGCATCATAATGTTCTTATGACAAGATATTTGTTGCATTATAATTTTGTAGTTAGATCTCACTGGCATATTTTTTATTAGAAAAATTAAGTTACCAAAAATACAAACAGCTTTCGTAAGATCAGTTGCACCGAATCATAAAATGACAATGTTATATTATGATCGAATTCTATTAGATTTGTCTAAATCTTGTAAATTTATCAAATAGTAGTAGCATTACACCGTTGTTACAGTAAAATATATATTTTACTCAGATAGAGTGGTGGCTCGAGATCAAACTCAATACCATTAAGTCAATGCGGTGTTTTATTTTCTTTGGGTATTTTCCGACAGCGCTGATATATTACTTGAATTTTTTGTAAATGGAATCCATCAATGTGTCATGATCCGTAACAAAAGTGGGAAATATTACTGGTAGAAACTATCATCTCTTGCGATGTCATGTGTTAATTATATTTAAAACAAGGAATGTAGGTATAGCATAGCTACTTGTGCATTTAGATAGGAGGAATGAAATTTTTCCATATTGAAATTTTTTTTATGCACGTACGAGAATAGAAACACCCGATTTTCCTAACGAATTGCAAACATATTTGTTTCTAATAAGGTATCATAAACTGTTATTTAAAAAATTCGAATTATTTTCAAAAATAATTAGGAATCCATTAGGAAAAAAAACATATAATCATCAATCCGCTAAATTGTTTCCAACATGTTTGTTTAAGAAAGGTAGAATTACTTCCACATCCATGAAGTGGAGTGGAAGTATAGGAATTGTAAAAAAATATCAAAAATTTTGTTCAAAAAGGTTTAGAATGTCATGAGACGCTATAATATGAAATTTGTGAAAGAGAAAAATTCTGTCTGTCGGTTTGCCAGTTTGTCTAAACTTTTTATTTAGTGCGCACGTTTTCTCTGGAATGGTTTTAAACATTGACTTAATACTTGGTACACTTATGTATTATAACAAGATCTGGAGATAGACTACATTTGTGTTCACGCTGGTGTAGAGTTGTGAAGTAAATAGGGGTAAATGGGGGAAAATAAGTAAAACATTCTGATAGGAGTCCAGAAACATGAGAATCTGTGTATATACTAGAAGCCAAGATCTTAAATATTTATAACATATACCACCTCCCACTCCATTATTAAAGGGGTTAATAAAATACTTGAGATATTCACTTGAAGTTTGGCACACGTATATATTATAACGACATGTGGAATTAGATTGTGTTTTGAGATGGTTCCGCTTAAGTGTTGGGGGAAAATAGGGGAAAATAAGTATAGCAAGCTGGTAACACTCTAGAAATTTGGGATTTGGTGTATACCGGATGTAACAGGATTATGATACACCTCTCTTTTCTCCATTTGCTTTCAAGATAACTGAAATTTATAACATCTTGTATACTTAAAATAATAAGAAGGTAAACGGCAACTTCATTGAATGCGTTTTCTTCAGGCTTATCTGGAAGATAAATAAAAACCGCTGCCTAAGGAATCACTGCACTGCTTCCACATCCAGATTTTTCATCCTAATCTCTTTAAAGGAAAACGTCTTGACTATATTTGCACTCTAGTATGTGGAAATAAATGGTTTGTAGTATATACTGCAAAAATTTGCTCTACTTATTTTCCACTATATATCCGCCCCTCCCCACAACGGAATCGTCTCAATTGGATGTTATCACAATACATACGTGCACCAAATTTCAAGTGAATATCTTAATTTAATCTTTTCAGCCCCATTAATAATGGAGTGGAGGGGTTGAAAAATATGATAAAATATCTGAGGTTCGGGCCTCTAATATATACACCAAATCCCAACTTTTTGTACTCTTATCAGCTGGCTTTATTTATTTTCACTAATTAACTCCTACTTAATCCCCAACCTTTCAACAGAATCATCTCAAAATATAATCTAGTCCAGGTGTCTTATAATAATATATATACGTGTACCAAAATTCACTTGAAAATTCAAATCGTATTTTAACCCTTTTAATAATGGAATGGGGATGGTGGGAGGGGTTGGGAAATGTTATAAAAAAATCTGAGGCCTTGGCATCTAGGATATACACCAAATCCTAAATTTTTGTACTCCTACCTACTTGTTTTAACTGTTTTCCCACATTTACCTCTATTTAATCTACAACCCTTCTAAGCCGTTCCAGCGAGGTCAAAGAAAAGTTACAGACCGACAGACAGAAGTATTTTTTTCGCTTAAATTTAAAATATCGACGTTTTATGACGTTCTAAACCTATTTAGACAACAAGAATTTGTGGATGTCAAAGTAAAATATGGAAATCTTCAACAAAATCAAGTCTGCTCATTAAAAATGGTGTTGATATATGTATAAGTATCACAAGGTACTTAATAGCATTTCTTAAACGAAAAAAATGTACATTGAAGCAAGTTGAAGTTTATAAACGAAGCTTCAGATGGTAAATACTTGGTGGTAATTTTACGATTATTTGAACCCTGCCGGCGGGAAGAGCTTTATCTATTATTGAAAGACATTGAGTAAGTGATCAAAACTCTGCTCATACAAATTTCAAATACTAAAACGATATTTCATTGTAATTTCTGTATTGTCGGGAGCTACGTTAAGTATTACCATAAGTACTCTAATACCTCCATTTGCTGTTAGCTATCGCCGAAAAATGCCTCCTGTCATTGCTGAGTCTCTTGGACTACTAAATCCAAAGCACTTTTCAGGTCACTGTTTCCGTATATCCTTCGCTACTCTAGCATCTAACGGAATCAGCAAATCTTACGTAAATAAGAAGGCACAGTAGCTGCATGTCGACGACAGTAACTCAGAATTACATCGACGAGTCCATTGATCATAAACATGCTAATGCTCTTCTAACTACGAGCTCTGACTTTGTACTAAATTTCTAAACCTCATCAACTTCACTGCAAGATTTAATTTGCAGCCATGAAATCGGCAATAGAAGAAGCATAATTGCGTTACAATAGTATACTGTGTTTCTAGTAGTAAAAGCAATACATTCCCGGACGACGTTCTATGTTGTTGGTCGAGGCGTTAAGCCGAATTGGGTATTTTGGAATCTGAAATTGCGCCGAGAAAGTAGGCATTCTTGACCGATTTCAGAAAAAACTATTTAACTCTACAGGCATTAATATTAGCAACTGTTCTAGCTAATATTCACACTAATTAATGTTCATGCATAATTGTATATTATTGACAAAAAAAGTTTGCAATTCATTTAATATTATCGCTTTTACTGTACTTTTAATGATGGTAGTACAAAAATATTTTAGTTAAATATGTTTCAGAAATAATATTCATGAGTACAAAGGGAAAGTGACAACTGACCAACGTATGTAAAAACAAATGAATCATATTTAAATATCTTGTTAAGAAAATTTAAAAACAATGTTGCAATACTCTTCAGTTATTACCCAATTTTATTAGATTTGTTATACTTTATAATATTTGAGATAATATTTTCTCTTGATTCGGTTGACTAAATTAAACTGACGATCCTAATCCAAGAGATCATCTACATTATTATCCCATTTCCCATTTTAATAACATTTCGGTACAAAATATGCGTTCGTTGCCATAGGCTGTCGACTAATCAGGACCCAATGTGTAATTATACCATCCAGTATCTCATTTGCGAAATCCTCCAGGTGAAAAGTTCTTTAAATCTCGTTGTGAGGGTGTATTGTTATCGTACTAAAACCTCTTTAATGAAGATATAAATTTCAATTTAAGGGAACATTTACATCCAGACCTCAGTTTATACTAATAAGTAGCTTTATTTATTCTCAAAATGTTGGAAGTTTTAAACTTTACTACAATGTAGAGCTGAATGTAATAATGCGTAGCAAAATTTAGTACATGGTCCGATATAATGGAGAAAGTCTACATCAATGGAAATTTTGAATTATTTACAGCTTGTTATACAAGGTCTCTTCGTTCATGTATAAAACATGGATAATAAATACATCGCCTGTATCTTACTAGGTGTGGTTTAAAAATGCAATTCTTCTATTCGAGAAATGAATAATTTGATTGAAGGAGCCATTACTCTGAGGTAGTTAATCATTTTGCACAAATAAATAAATATAACACACTACTATGTTTTGTACCACTATGTATTTATAAAAATTGTGACTGTAGTTTCGACATACAAAGTCATTGTCAAGTAGTGAAACAAGAAAGACTAATTTGCAGATGATAGAAATGTTATATATAGGCCAAATTGGGTGGATTGGTATATAGGTACTATAAATAGTGGAATAAAAAAGTACATTGAAGCGCATAGTTTTATAATAGCAATTTTATGATTTTATGCCTTCTGGGGTATTGCCAGGAGTATATATCTGAGTTTTGAACTTCCAAGGCCTGTTGCGTTTTGTATAAACAATTGTGTTTTTTGAGCAGTGCTTTTTTAGGTAAAAAGGTGAATATCTCCGATTCTGGAGGAGGTTCGATCGAAAAAAACAAAAAACCAAAAACCTTCGCAATTAAAATTTCAACAAATCTGCATTGGGTTTGGGTCAGTTGAGTACCTACATAACACACAAAATGGAATCAACTGAATGAAAGGCCATTTTTCTTATTTTAACGTCCAGGGACATCATGAGTTCCGATCGGTTTCAAACTTTCAGAAAATATACCTTGTATTGAAAACAAAACACGCTGTAATTTTGATATCGAAACATTAAACCTTGTGGACACAAATGAATTTGTTATGTGAAATTTGAATTGCCCGCCATTTTGTGCCATTAATGGTTCATTGATGCTGTTGCAATATATACATTTTGACTTATAAACTCCGGACGTTAAATTTATGTGCTGTATCTTTTGCATTGTATAATAATGTGTTGCTATTTTTAGATTACTCTTAGAAAGAACATTAGCTATTTATTCAAACAAATAGCCACAGTAGGTAATTGCTGTGTAATTAAATTTTGTAGTTTCTTTTATTTTTGGGTATAATTGAAAAGTGATTTTTTCGGATTTTGTTTTTTAACTTTTTAATGATTTCTTTAGCAAAATTATTTTTAACTCCAATTGTGTGTATCATTCAGAGCAGTCTCAGACAGAGCTAGTGAAATGCTCTGTGGATAATTGAGTTGATTGCTGTAGGTTTTTTTTTGTATGGGTGTAATGAATCACAAATAATTGTGATTCTTGGGAATGTTTTTATTTTAAAACTATATTAATTATTTACACGTGCAGTCGCAATTTTTATAAATACATGGTGGTAGAAAACATAGTTGTGTGTTTTAGTTATTTACTTGTGCAAGAAATGAATAATAAAACATGTAAAAATATCTTGATATAAATTGTATATTATATTACTAGGGATACAAAAGCCCAGATATTTGTGTTCGAGACTACAACAACTAGGAAAAACACAAACATAACATTTTACTCCTAGTAATATATAGATCGGTCGGTGGCAATGCGAAGTTTGTAAACACCTAATACATATGCGAAAAAATTATGCCAATTCAAACTTTTCCATGAAAGGCATTATTTCCATGCACGGATTGTAGGTCGAGAGGGACATGTATACACATAAGGCAAAAGTCGTAGTTAGTGTTTGTTGCCAATGTGCAGGAAATTTCTCGAAGCGTGGGAAATTCGAGGGAGTTCGAGAAATGTTAAGGAAATTTGCATTTTGCGGAAATAGGGAAATTCAGTTGATTATATTTTCGAGAAAGAATCTATGATCCAGTTGGCTAATTTAACATCTTTTATGATTTTACTGCTATTTTTGAACAAATCTCTTATCCGTCAGATATGATTGAGTGTAAGTGTGCATTGTCAGCTATCTGCTTTTAATTTGTCCACTTCCCGTTCTTAAATATTGTAGTAGCTACGTTAGGTTGGCAAATGATGTGGCCATAACAGATAGTGAGCGAATAGCAGGAATAATCTACGATAATCGCCTTTAAAAATAAATCGAACTAGATTCTTGAAATTCAGTTCTGACAACTGTTTTATCTCCTGGCTCAGGTACTTACCCTCTTGTCCTCCCTTCACATAAACCAGGAAAAGAAAAGCAAAATTACCCAACTCCAAATAAGATTTTCCACAATCATCCCCAAAATGGGGTTGATTGACCAATTAGGGTGGACTCCGTATAAAGACGTACAAAAAATCTTTCTGTTCTAGGGTGGGAAAATTATTTTCGCATAGTTATTTCTTGTTCTGGTGAGTGCTAGAACCTTTAGTGTGATGCTGCATCTGAAGACGTATTTTACACAAAACCAAAACTCGTGCATAGGTACATAATTTACAACTAATGCCTCAATAATACACAGCCTGTATCGGCTCTTCTTCTACATGTGTGCATGTGGATATATGAAATTCATTTATCTAAAAATGATTGATTGTCTAATATTGAAACTATTTAAAAAAGTTAATGTAAAGTAAATAATGCACATATACTATTTTTCATTAATCTCCTTGCCACCTATTTTTAGGTTACTGTTAATGAATCAGCCGTTCGTTTAACGCTGAACAAACATTTGTTGATACCTACACTAATATCATCCTAAAAATATCTAGAAATGAGCCACCTGGGTGAGCGATCCTTAGCGAATATTCTCTCTTCTGTGTTGTTCTCTCAGCTGCCTAATTTTCCTAACATTTTATTGATATCTACATGAATAGTTATGTATTTATTCAATAATTACTAACATTCACAATTTTTCAACAGGAAGGAATATGGGGCGCAAGTATACGTTTTAAGCATTAAAAAATAAAACGGTATCGGAAAGTAGAAAGGCAGCGCATCTAAAACACACGTAAACGTATCTCATGACATCTACGCATGCGCAGTTTTAATTTTCTTTGCGTTATGAGATAAGTTAGACGTAAAGATACGGATTCTCATATATACCCAAAAACGTGGTATTATTTCACTGATACAAGCCGAGGACACCCAACCACCTGTCAGATTTGATGAAACGCCAAAAAATCATAAGAAACATGACCTAAATTTTTGTCATTCTTTGTTTATGTTATGTTCCACTTTACATTTCGGTTGGTTTAATTTAAGTTTTGTGACGTGTGGAGTAAAATGATAAAAATAAAATATATTTGTCAGATTCAAATTTTTACACTAAAATTACATCCCTAAGTTCTCCTCATCGTGGAGAATATGCAAAATGAAAGCTTCGTCTAGATCATCATTCTTATCGTCTATTAAAGCTGCAAAATCCAACAGAGGTACCACTTTTCTCAAAACATAGCTTACACTCAAAAAAGAAAATTCGTGTGCCAAAATGAATAAAAACAGAACATGGGACATGGCTAGCCCAACAAGTAGTACAAATATGACATACCACTTGTTCGTAATTATTGGCTTTGCCTTAACTCTATTTTAGGGCGTAACAATATGCCTAAACGGATTGGGTTTACGTCACGCTAATACGTTTACGTAAAAGTTTCTCATGCAAATGTTTGAAAAGGAAATTACTTTATATCTACCTGGCAAAAACGTGACAAGATAAATTATGTTTCAGAAATACCTCTTTTTATTGACATCGATTTAAATCAATAATTTATCTACTTTTAAGTAAAGCTTTTGTTGGAATAACATTCAAGGCCCCAGATTAAGAAATGGATACAGGGTGGTCGAAAAAGATACCAGCATATCCAAGGGGTTATAAAGAACACCGAAACAAGACATTTTTGTTAATAAACATTCGGCTGTAAGGGAACCCTAGAGCAAACTAAATGTTTAAATCTTCTTCTCAATTACACGGACATGCAGATTAATTGGGATACCCGGTATTAATTATTTTATCTACAGTTCGTCATTTTTATTATCGAATTGTATTATCAGTTTTTCGTGTTTTTTTTTGTATTTTACTTTTGAAAAGAAAAATAACTAATAATTAACTAATTTTAATTAACTAAATAAAAATTAACTAATAATCTTTAATCTGACTTCCAAATAAGTAATATAGAGCAGGCGGATGCAGTTCTCTTGCTAGAATCAGTTCAGAAGACACTACGAATTATGAGAATCCATGTTACCAGACGGTAACCTGGAGGCCAATTATTGACTGTTCGATTTGCGAGTTTTGCAACAAAAAGGTAATTTCTATTATGGCAATTTTTGCCTGTTCTTCATAAAGCGATTTCGTAATTTGGCGAAATATTTTGTTCGCCAAAGAACAGGTCACCGACTGGTAGAAATCGATTCCGAACAGACAACTGTAGATTAAAGTGTGGTACATTTTCTTCCTTTAATAATTTTTTTGCCACTCTGTGATTTTTGGTGTTTGATACGGATGATTTAATTCATCTCTTGTTTTAAATAATTTTGAAAATGTACAAGAACCACAGTTTCACAATAATGCAAGAAATCCTAGCGATCCTTTTGCACCGTTTAGTGAAAAACAGTTTATAGATATGTTCAGATTATCCAAGCAACTATGTAATTTTTTAATAGATACTTTGGAGCTTTTAATAAGGTCGAAGTTGCGGAACACCGATTTAGATATGAAAACTATTCAATCAGTCTTGTATTTTTAACTTCATGAAAATATTTTACTTCTGCTATTTTTTTGTATGTAGGCATTAATCGCTGTGGTCTGTGACTTAACCACACTTTTGCTTCAATAACAGTAAACATGTAACCAATATTATTCCACAAGAGGGCATATGCATTGCAACGGAATCGCCAGTTTTCGAACGTTTTGATTTTTCTTCCTAGCTTGTTTGATTTTCGAGCAATTTAATTCTTTCTATAGGCCGCGCACAAAAAAATTCAAATACTGGAAAATTCGCACGCATTAAAAATTCAAATTTTGCATACCGATTTTCTCGAAAACCAGGGCATATACAAGAAAATTACAAGAGGACTTTTTCTTAAGTAATTAGTCAACCTTTCTTTTTTATAATGAGCAATTTTTTTATATCTTCAACGGTTAACGAGTTATCTGTAAAATAAGGCTTTTTTCGCCGAAGGAGTCGTTCTTTTGGGGAGTTGCGCGGCACCCCAGAACTGATTTTTGTGGTTTTGTGATGGTTAATTCTCGCACTAACAGTTACGGAAAGAAAATCTCAGATAACAATTTTTGCTAGCTTCTGGTGTATTTTTACTTTAACGACTGGACTATTTACCGATTTTTTAATTATACTTTTAGGGCGTCAAAAGACGAGAAATTGGCGATTTTTCAGTTTTTTTTAAATTAATAATAATGAAAACATGAACTTTAAGAAAAAAAGTTATCAAACATTTTTTGTTGGAAATAGATAAAAAGTATAAAAAATGTAATATTTGCTTCTGTTATAAACAAAATTGTTTTTAAAAAGTATCATACCAGATTACCGTCTGGTGGCATAGATTTTCATAATCAGTAGTATCGAAATGTATTCGACACCCTTGCGCCCATACCGTCTGTTCTAATATTAAGTATTTGAAATTTTACCATAACCTGCATTGTGATGAAGCATTTTTATCACTTTTTTTTTATTACAAAATTTTAACACTTAGAAATATTGTTTAGGAAAATAAAAAATTAACTATATTAATAACTAAAATGATCGTTTCAGTTTTGCTAATATCATCCTTTCTTACTTTTTTTATCTGAAACATGTAAAATAGTAATAGTTTTAAATTGATTTTATGTAGAAAGACACTTTTTTCGAATGGAGTTTGGCCATTATACACTTTTTATTAACGTATGTATACTTACTGGGTAAATATATAAGACATTCATATTATTATATTACTTTAAATTTGACGCAATTTAGACAGACAAGGATTTCTTATTCTGCCATCCTACATACACAAGGTTAATCTGACAAGTGAGTCACATTAAATTAGAGCGGCCTTCACATGTTTTCTTTGTCAGAATATTCTACCTTACACAAAAACAAAGTATTATGCTTCTGACTATTTCTTTCTCTTCTTTTACGTGAAAGAGACAAAATTAATGTTTATTTAGGTTTTCCTTACCAACAGGTAAATGGACCCTTTTTTGTAACTAGAATATTAAATTAGTACTAAGCAAAAGCAGAACATGTGTCAAGACTATCGCTGTGCTCTTATATAAGTGTCACATAAAAGATTACTTAAAAGTATAATTTTTGTTAAATAAGCTATCTGAAGCATTAGATAAACAAGTATCACCATTAGAGAAATTTTAATAAACGTTGTGTGTAAAATAAAGTAAAATATTGTAAACTTTCATGATCCTGTTGCTTTCAGGAGCTCCTACTTGCTTAGCAAGTATAAGATAAATCGTAGCATTTTGATGGATTAGTGGACGCGGATCAATAGAATGGCCAACTAGATCTCCGGACCTAACCGCATAGGATTATTCTTTATGGGGTTATCTGAAATCCAAAGTTTATTTTAATAGACCGAACAATGTCGAGACGTTGGTTTCTAAGTATATACGTCAAAAATTAAGTTTCTGGACTCTTATTAACTTGCTCTACTTATTTTTCTCAACTTACAACACCCTCCCCTTCAACGGAATCATGTCAATCAGATATCATTACAATACATACGTGAATACATACATTTCAAGTAAATATCTCTATTTTATTTTATCAACCCCCTTTAATAATACAGTGAAGGTGGTGAGAGGGTTTGAAAAATATTATAATGAAATCTGAGGCCTTGGCTTCTAGTATATACACCAAATCTCTCTACTCTTACCAGCTTGCCTTAATCGTTTTTCCATATTTACCTCTACTTATCCCCAACCCCTTGAAGAATCATCTTAAAATATTATCTAGTGTCAGATGTCATTGTACTCAATTTCAAGTGAATATTTCAATTTAATTTTATCGGCCCCTTTAATAGTGGAGTGGGAATGGTGAAGGGGTTGAATAATGTTATAAGAAAATGTGAGGCTTTGGCTTCTAGTATATACACCAAATCCAAAGTTTCTATACTCTTATCAGCTTGCTTTATCCATTTTCCTCCAATTTATCCCTATTTAACCCCCAATCCTTCAACGGAATCATCTCAAAATATAATCCAATTACAGATGTTGTTATAATACATACATGTACCAAATTTCAAGCGAAAATCTCAATTTAATTTTATCAACCATTTTAATAATGGAGTGGGGGCAGTAGGGAGGATTGGTGCTGAAATATGTCATAAAAAATCTGAGCCCTTGCTTCTAGTACATACACTAAATCCCAAGTTTCTGTACTCTTACCACCTTGCTTTACTTATTCTCTCCTATTTACCCCTATTTAACCCTCAACCCTTCAACGCAATCGTCTCAAAATATAATCTATTCCAGGTGTCATTATAATATACAGAGTGGGGCAATAGTGCGTCGGGCCTCGATATCTCGAGTTCTACGATAGCTAGAATTTTTTTAAAAAATTGCAAGTAAACTAGATGAAAAATCCTATAACTGGAAATTATTTTCAAACATACAGGGCGAGCCAAGATGAAATTACAAGACCAAGTGCCTTTTTTTAAATGAAATGCTATGTATATCAGTACATTTTTTGAAGCCTCTTTCTTGGCTTTATTCATTCCTACATTAGCATTGAATATCTCCCAACCACTTGGATGTAATGAATTTTTTGTTGAAATATTGCAATCTGCAGATGGATATTAAAAAAATCACCACTGTCATAATTATGGGTTTTAAGAAAAACTTATGTGAATACCAGTTACGAGACATCCAATTAATGTTTTTGAATCATTTTAATTTTCTAAAACTGTACAGAGTGACCATAAATAATTTTTTAAATTAAGAACTTTTAAAATTGAATTTTCTTAATTTTTCCAAATGGAACACCCTGTATATTTTTCAACGATGTGACGTAGAAATGAAAAATGAACATTTTTGTAAGTACATCCCTATGGCTAATTGCAACCAATTTCGTTTTATTGAGCAATAATTACAAAACTCAAAAAAATAAACTTAAAAAAGAGGTTTCTTCAAATAACTTAGTGGAAAAATTTTTAATAAATGTTCCACATGTTGCCCATTTTGATTGACTCACATCTCTATGTGCTTTTGAAATGAAGTTCCCACTGCTCCTAACACTGCCGGTGTGATAGATCTAAAGGCAGTTATTATTCTTTCCTTCATATTTTGTACTGTTGTTTGTGTGTCTCTATAAACCATTTCCTTCACGTATCTTCTCGACTTTTGTAAGGTCTGGGGATTTAGCAAGTCATTTAGTGGGTCCATTTCTTCCAATCCATTGATTAGGGTAGGTATTATTTAAGTGGTCTCTAACTGCATTTAAATAATGTGGTGGAGCACCATCTTGCTGAAACCACATCTTATTTCGAATTCTTTCAGGGAGATTTACCAATACTTGTGGCAAACAGTTTGCCAAAAAATGAAGATAAATAGCTCTAGTCAATGTACCACCAAAAAAATGTGGCCCTATTACACGTTCTCCAATAATTCCTGCCCAAACCTTTATAGACCATCTGTGTTGGTTATCAACTTGCATAAAAAAGTGAGGATTTTCTCAAGCATAATAATGGAAATTATGCCTATTAACAAATCCATTTTTATGAAAAGTTGGCATGCAGGTGTTTGCGAGATGCTTCTTTCCAGTTTCCATGCTTCTTTTAAGTTTCCATCTATTGTCATCTCCTTATTTTTCTTCTTCTATGTTTCCAGTTTCTTCTGTTTCTGCATCTGGCAGCTTTCATTTTTTTCTTGTATGTTTTAATTTATTAACCGTTCCACAGGTAAATATCCATTTACAGTGGAGTTTCTGGGAAGGGCCCTATCTCGCGGCCATAATATTTCTTGCACGTTATGGGAAAAAGGAGGTCCGAAGGACAGTTTGCTCACCCTGTATGTCGTTTCTTTGAGACAATTTTGGGCAGTTTTTCCATTTCATCACCTACATATTATGTTTATTACCTATATATTATGTTTAATATCCTTTCAATTGCCGCTTCTTTGAGACAATCTGTTTCAATTTCCGTCTTCCAAATTAATAATAAAATATTATGTTTTGAATCAATAAATTGGGCTAATAAAAATTAAGATGGTCAAGATCAGACAGAATAAAATAATATCAGTTAAATCAAATAAAATAAAATAAACAAATTTATAGCTTATCCGTATTTCTGCGGCGTCTTAGGATTGCTGTCTTATTTTATTTCCTTTCCTTTTCTTTCTTGGGTTGATTTTCCACTGTATACAATTATGTCTCTGGTGATTTTTTTAATATCCATCAGCAGATTGCATTATTTCAACAAAAAAATGTATTACACCCAAGTGGTTGGGATATTTTCAATGCTAATATAGGAATGAATAAAGCCTAGATAGAGGCTTCAAGAAACCGACTGATATACACAGCATACCATTAAAAAAAGGCACTTGGTTTTGTAATTTCGTTTTGGCTCGCCCTGTATGTTCGAAAATAACTTCCAGTTACAGAATATTTTATCTAGTTTACTTGCAATTTTTTTAACAAAATTTCTAGCTATCGTAGAACTCGAGATATCGAGGTCCGACGCACTGTTGCCCCACCCTGTATAGGTGTAAAAAGTTTCATGTGAATATGTATTTCAATTTTATACAATCAACTCCTTTAATAATGCAGTGGGGGTGGTGGGGGGGGGAATGGAGAATATTATAAAAAAAATTGGTCTTGAATCCTAGTATATATACTAAGTTCCAAATTATTGTGTTTTACCAGCTTGCTTTACTTATATTCCCCTATTTAGCCCTATTTACCCCCCAACCCGTCACCGGATCTGTTCAGGAAACAATCAAGTTCCAGATCTCATTATAATACATACGTGTAAAAAATTTCAAGTCAATATCTCAAACCTTTCCAGAGAAAAAGTGCGCGACAGACTGACAGACAGGCAGAAAATTTTCTTTCGCTCAAATTTAAAATTTCGACGTTTCATGATATTCTAAATCTATTTCAGCAAAAAACACTTTTGAAATTTCTTTACGATTAAGTAATATACTTCCACTCTGTTACGTGGATTTGGAAGTAAATGTAACTCCAGGTGCGGGGGAATAATAAATTATCTACATTATGGAACATTCGCGCGGGCGATCCGCAAGGGAGCTGCCTCGCTCCCAAATTATACAACTTCTACGTCTCTGACTTTCCGGAGTTACCTAATACTAATATTGCCAAGTACGCTGGCGACACGGCCATGGCTTATAGCCACAATGCACAAGCATAGACGATGCTGCTGAAGGCGCACATGACTCGTGCCTCGGCTTATTACGACATTTGGAAGATTAAGGCCAACGCCGAAAAGTCAGATGCAATGGTCTTCATATGTAATTTTACTAAAAACAAAATTATTACTCCTATTTTTATCAATGGCACCCAAATTTCGACCAGGGATGAAAGTGTGAAGTACCTAGGGGTATAATTGGACAAAAGACTAACGTTTATGAAACACATTAACGAACGAGTACGGACAGTATATTCTATGTCCAGGAGTCTGTATCTGCTTCTGGTCAGGAATAGCAACGTTAACAGACATAAAAGAAACTCATATACGTTGTAGTGAGACCAACTCTAACGTACGCGGTTCCGAAATGGGGCAGCATACCGAGCACGACAATGAATAAATGAAAAGTCCTTGAACATAAGTTTATGCGCCTCATTACTAACACAGCGCGATACATCCCCTTCAGGGATGTATCCTTATGTCACGACATTACTCCAATAGTGAACTACGGTTCTGACATTTCACAAAAGTTTTATGCTTTCAAACTAAACGATAGTCCGCTAACAAACAACATAACGTGAATAAGACAGCATAATGCACCTTTTAGAATACAACACAAATTACCATATCCGACGCTTCCCAACTTTCGTCAGCCAATTTAGCCACAATATCTGGATATTCTTGCATTACAATATTGTATCATTATATCTTTCTCTTTCTTTCTTTTTATACATTATTGTTTTAAATTCATTTACTTCTCAAAATTCTTTTCAGAAAATCCTATTTTAATCAGAACTTTATTAATTCAAAAATGTATCCAAACATAAATTATTTTAAACCAAAAACTCTGCGGCATTGCCGACTATTAGCAATGGAAGTCTTGAACGAATTGCATGGAGCAGGTGAGACGCCTTAGCACTCGCCTGCATATGTCTACCACCAACGACTAAGCTTGCCTTCTTAACCACATTTATATAGGTACATGTTTTACAAATTATTTTAAATATACACTTTTATATGTTCAATTTTGCTATCAGCTTTTGTAAATATTTAATTTTAGAGATAGGAGTTAGTTTCATTGTTAATTATTATAAGTTTTATATTCACTCACTCATCCAACCATTCAGTTGCCACGGCGCTTTGCCCCGTGCATCTCTAGCTGACTCTGAGTACGTACATATAATACCATGTTATGACTAAATTGAATAAAAGAAATTTGAATTGAAAATTGAAGTAAATGTGGTTTAACATTTAAGAAAAATTGCCGATGACGTAATAACTTTACATGCTCACAGTATAAGAAATGTTGGGTATTCCATTTAAAAAAATCCAAGTATTCGCTTACCACCACTATGTGAAACACATTGTAGATTTAAAATTTATTTGAAATAAAACATGATTTAAGCTAGTGCCTACAGTGCGGTTAACAGCGATAAAACTACATGCTTGGGTTGGCAAGAACAAATCTTCTTTATATTACTACTAATAATGATATTTGATTGCTGTAATGATCTCAAAAAAATGGCATTTCTTTGGCTTTTATGTTAACGAGTGAAAGAGTCTCCATAAGAGTAAGCGATGGACGCTGTGCATGTTTGCTTATTCCATTTATTTATCATTAGATCATTACATCCTAATAGCCTTAAAGCATACCCATGTTACATTATGGAAGACGTATAGCTGATTTTGCCAAAATCTAATTATTTCTACCTTAATTAGTTGTCGTTGTGCATGAAGGAAATGAGCAACCTTGATTATATTGGATAGGACGTGCGCTTTCCACTTAGCAAAACCTCAATTTCTTTGATGGTTCGTTACTTTTCATGTGGTTCTCTAGACTTTACGAGAAACGTTTAGTAAATGTCAGAAGACTTTAATGAGGCTTTTATAATATTCACCATTGTAAAACTAACGACTGTAAAATTTTCTTATGCGTCTGAGAGCGTTATTAAAGCTAAATTAATCTAATGATAATAAGCGATGAAAAACAGAATGTCATGGTGCACAATGGATTCTTTAATGAAAAGTACGTTGGCTTTAAAGGCAGTTTTTTTACTAAAACTTAGTCAGCAGTTGGGACGAGTTACATAAAAAAATTTTTTGTACTTTTATTTGTAAAACCACGAACAATAAGAATCCGTCAAACTGAATATTAAATTATATATGACAGTGTGTCATTATTAATTAATTATTCAAAATTTTATTGCTGCTTTTTGATGAACTAGTACATTCAATTATTGTTTTAATGTTAAAAACATTATTTATTTATTTATTTACTCAAAATATTGTCACATATCAAAATTAATAACTACTTTTCTACGCAAATTTGGCAAAGTATATTATTAGCATATTCCCTATAAATAAATTAAAGAATTTCCAAATATAAATCCATAATAAATAAACTAAATTCAATATCATTTATTTTCTAATCTATAAAATATAAAGTATTGAAATATTTGTAACATAATAAAGGACGTAGAGTATCAGATTACAGTTACTAATTAATAACATCAGGTCATTAGTTTCCGAGCGCTTTACCCCAACCAGCAAATTTGTTTTATAATTTAAATGTTCTACGATTATTTTGTTTTATTGTTATTTTATTAATGTTTCTAAATGCCGATTGATTATATTAGAGTTCCAGAAAATACTATTTTGTTGTCTGCAACTGAACTATTTTATAAATTTATCATTAAAACGTTAAAAAGTTATAAAATATTTCAGCTTATAAAACTAAATCGTTTTATAACGATTTTTTAGTATCGTTCAGCAGCATTTTTAGCACCGTTATAAATATACATTCGAATTATTTTATAGTTATATCTCTTATCATCTTACAAAACAGTTATATTAAAGATCTATTTGTGACAATTTTGCTTTTAAGAATAAATGTTGTTCCAGAGCATGTTATATAATTATTATATAGCATTGTATTTACTGTAATATGGAAACAGCAACAAAGTCGTTATAAAACAAATTTGTTTACTTAAGCATAAAAATATGGTGGCTAACAATACAATAAAACCTATTTGAGAAAATTGATTTCCTGCGTTAGCTGTGTATTTATATTTAGTCATAATTAAAGTCTGCCTTTTAATGAAAATTTGTCATAATTATAGTAGACAAGTTTATAAAAAAATTATTCTCCCAAAATGTTGGTTACCAACATTGACAAGAGCGGTGCAGATCTTAACAGACCATATAACGGCAAAACTATAAACATCAGATTTAGGACAATGGAGAAACTTAAAAAGTGGTTTTAAAAACATTAGGTACATGTATTAACAGCGTAGTGGTTTTGGCACTAGGATACAGTTTATACTGCTGTAAAATGAAGCGATGCATTTCACTCACTGCACTGTTAATGTATCAGGTCATATGCCAAGGTACTGTTGATTCCACTATAGTAAAAGTAACTACGTATTTTTGGCAATAAATAAATCATAAATAAACAGCTGTGTAAATAAGGTGATTTACTGCTACTAATTTCTAGGTTATATTTATGCAAATTGAACCAATTCTGTTTCGATGGTTGCATTTACAACTCAGTCCTAACAGATTTATCATAAGAGCTACAAAAGTATCGCGAAAGTAAGTGATCTATTTTATAAGATTCACGAAAAAGTTACACTAAGGCGTATTATTTTATAGATGTTTTATAGGAATCGTCTAATATGTTAAATATCGTGAAATGCTTACTACTAAGACAAAAGTATTTTATAGAGGTAGGCCATCTTGAAAGGCAAGAATTCGTGATGGTACATATAACAATTTATGAAAATTGAAAATATCAAATGTTTATTAGAATTTATGGAGTCAGAAACGTGCTAACTATACAGTTATGACTACTAAAACAAATTAGTGTAAGTCACATTGTAAAAAAACTCAAATTCATAAAATCGATATTTATAAAATTTCAAAAATTATTAGAAATCATCAATAAATGTTAGGCCTGTTAAAAATATATTAGAAATATGGCCATAGTTCACAGTAAAATTTTCTTCGCATCAAAAATTACAGTCGTTGTAAACCAGAACAAGTCTCTTAAATAATGATTATAGGTTATTAGGTACCTAGTATTAAATCACAATGCCATATGCTTTTAGTGTCAGAAATACTTCTTAAACTTTTAGAATACATTTTAGAAATCATTTTATTTTATTAGTGTGTATAAAGCAGCATTTTTTAAAAATAATGACTATTTAAAAGCTCTTATAAAACAGTTGTTTATTTGTTTTATAGCAGTAATTTAACAAACAGTGAAGTGTGTTTTAAAGAACAATTAAATGAAGCTTTAATAAAACGACTATATAATGATGGTATTAAATTTTCATAAGGCTTCTGGAAATGTTTATATAATTATTTTGTAATGGTTCCAATATGTGTTACAAAATATCAACAGCGACTGAAATATTTTATAAGATGGTGCCAATTTTGCATTTATAGCTGCTGTGAAAACGTTATGAAAGTGTTTCTGAGAATAACATTGTTTTATAAAATTTGTGTCAGGAACATTCCTACAACTTTTATAAAATATCAAATTGCTAGTTGGGACGTACGTAGGGAATATGCTGGTCAAGCATTTATCAATCATATAAATAGCCCAGAATGAATGGGCAGCGGCAGTCCATTCTGGAAGTCCATCTGGGGACCCATCTCTCCCAACATGTGCCTTTGGTGAGGAAACATTATTTACTGTTTATTTTATATTTGTGTATTTCTGACTTTGTTGTTTGACTGCAACCATTTTTATTGTTGGATGAATAAATATTATTTACAATTTATTTTGTGTTTTATAATTTCCAACTAGGAAAACCTCTCGCAGGCCAAGTGGCCCCCTTATTGTAACAGTCATAGACCAGCGGTCGTGACAATATCTGCAGGATAAGATCCCAAATGATATTAAAATAACGTAATACCATATAGTATAGAGAAAAGAAGATTGACAATGTATAACACAGATATAAATTGAAGACAAAAGTCAGAAACAAAAAAGTAAAAACATACTAAGCTAGATTATTACTAGCAAAGATACAATTTAAAAATTTTGTAAATGAACAAAAGTGAACATCAATATTTACTGGTATATTATTAATAGCCGATATGACTTTTGCAACAGGACAATGACTATTGTAATTTGAATAAAAATAATCAGCATAGAACAAACCTTCATTTGAAATATATTCTTTATAGGATTTTGCAAACAGCGGAAAAAACTATCCACGAGAACTAAAGGAAAACTGTGTGTAAAAATATTCATGAACTATTTGCATTCTTTCGATAACCTGACTTCTGGTTATGCTAGCAAATTAGAATCCTAAAACAAATTTGTCCAATTTCTTATTTGACATTTTCATTATAACACCAGCATCCAACATAGTCTCCTACAGCTACTCAGATTAAACTAGTATCTACATGACCCCTACGGTACGAAGATTCAATTAGAAATGAGAACAAGACCTAAAATGAATTTATTTACCAATCTTGTCTTAAAATTTGTTTCATTCTAATGGATTACATTTTCATAAAATCTCTCATTCAGTTTCTTGGAAATGTTTAGCCCTTATTCTGAGCTCATCAGAAAGGCACGAAGCCACTCATAACGATGTTTCATGCAAAACCAAGGCAATATTCATGTTCATATTCATTCATGAATAAGTATAAAATATTTATGTTTGACACAAATACTTTCAGAATTGGTAAACATAAGAGTTACATTAGGTGGGATGAGATTCAGTGATTTGCGAATGCATTTGGATGACACAGATTAAAATGGGCAAAAATTTGTAATCAATGAGGTGGATCGCAAAGAAAAAAAAGTATAAAATCAGCAATCATATTGTTGAATAAAGATTAATGAGTGTCGAATTGTCGCAGATATTTATTCAACCTGGTTATCAATACTAAAAAAGGACTTAAAATACATTTAATAATGTTTAAGATAAAACTACCAACCGTATGAACAGTTCTGTATAAGTAATAAGTAACTAGGGATTGAGTCGAGTACACTTTTACTTGTTTTGTACATGAGTTAATAAGTGCGCGGTACTATTGATGTAAGAAATTATCTGGACAAATTGCTTAGAGGCAAATGGCAGATATTCGCAATATCCATGGCCAGCAAGATCCCCGGATGTAACGCCCCTAGATTTTTGTTTATGGTGTTACTTGAAAAATAAAGTTTACCATAGAAACCCTTCCAAAACGTCGATCATTTAGAAAATACCATCGGGGATATTTGTCTTGAAGTAACCCCAAGAATTTTGAGAAACGTAACGAAATAATTTAGCAATAGAACAATCATATCTAAGGAAAGAGAAGGAAGACATAGAGAAATGTAGTATTTAATTTCAGAGAATACAGTTGGCAAACATGGTTTAAAGTTATTAAATAAATCTGTATTATTCGCGTTTAAGGTTTTGAAGTAAATTTTAATAGACATTTTGAGTGTTATTTACGTGATCTAAATTTGATTCAAATAAACAATCGTTTCTAAGCTGATTATCGTGCAAAATTCCACAATAAGGGTTCAGAATTACTGGAAATGGGCCACAATTTTTATTTTTTGTAAGAATGTGTTTTTACCATTATTAATTACATTTAAAAAAGAAATGAAACATATATGTATTGCTTGCATTGAAATATTTCAAATGAACTGAACTGTAGCCAAAAAATAAAAAAATGAATGTTACACATTATTGGTAAAGAACGAAAAAACTGAAACATTGAAATTTGCAAACCAAACTTCAGATTTAAATTCCTAATGTAACTACAAAAAAAGTTTCCATATGGTACTCTTCCATCTCTTTATAAATAAGCGCATTTCAGACCATTTTAAAACTTCTAAAAACATTTTAGGGTGTCACAGTTGTGACATGACAAATACTTTTGGCAATTTTGCGGTTATTAATCATGCTGAAACTAACGCTGAAATCCGTTAAAAAAACTGAATAAACCAATTTTCCACATGGTGCAGACTTTTTGGCAGACACTGTATAATTGCAGTATTCGAGATATAACAGTATTAAATAATTAATCGTCCTTAATAGGTGGAGAGTCGACTGTACAAATATCCTATGAATAAGATATAATATATGAAAAACGTTGTGTGAGTGAGTAAGTACTATCACAGACCTACATGGAGACACATTTCATATACTTTGCCGCGAATTTCACTTTCGGTCACGATTTTTTATTCTTAAGTCATCGAATACATTAATAATTAATTTTAAATTTAGATCTTTAATAATTGAAAATCATAATTTACCTAGACATACATATATAAAAAAAAATATTTTCTAATTCATAGATTTAGCCTATGCTAGAAGGATGCGAGCAAATAAGACGAGGCACCCTCATATTTGTAATAACTAGAATACACCTTAGTTAAAAAAGAAATTCAATCAGTGTATTCGTTGACTTATAACACAAAAAATCAACCTTTAATCGAGGGTGGCTCAGGGTTGCGGGTAAATTAAGCTTGGTACTCCACTATAATCTCACTGTATACTATACCTCAAAACCTACATTTTGACGCATATTTTATTCATGTACATTCATCTATATTTAATGTGTACCCGACTTTTCCAGATACCATGTGTAGTGTAATATAAATAATAATTGAATAAAAATCTAATAAAATATGGAAATACAATATGGAGTCGTTCAATGCAAAGTGTAAATATAGTATATAAGTGTATTATTTAATTTCTGGTACTTTTTTTGACGTAATGACTGATGAGATTCAATTTTATAATAATAGTAATAATAATAATACTTTAATAATCCAATAGATCAAACAATATTGATATTAGGCCACGTCAAAAATAAAGAATTTATAATGGTCATTTACACATATTAATACGAAGAAAAAACATATTAAAAACTAGATACTCATCTATGCTATAAAAGGCATTAGTAAGTAACATATTTTTAACAGTAGATATACATTTTTTTAAACTACAACTTTCTATGCTTATATCTGATTTATAATAAAGAAGTGTACCGACATAGTAAGGATTAGATTTATAAAGTTCTAATTTGAAGTATTCATGCTATCTTCTCAGAAAGTCTCGTCGCTTAGTCTAGACAAAATGTATAACAAAGGATAATAACACAAGGCAAACATAACAAAAATATAAATAAAAGAGGCGGAAAGTTTATATTGTTTCGACGTTTTTATTCGTATCAACTTGGATTGTTTGCGGATTTCTAAATTTAAAACTAACACAACGAAATAGAGACTAAACAGTTTTCACAGGACATTATAGCACACGTTTCATTATCTCTATTAACTAGAAATAATGAAGTATTGAGAAATATTTAAGAAAACAAAAGCTATTAGTCGAATCACGTTCAATAGCTAAAAACAGTGATCAGATAATGTTCTGTAGGCTCAACTAAAAAGACGGCCGTTTGTAGCACATACGCGATAGCAACTAGGAGAGATCTAGCAAGTGATCACACAACTCGACCGGACAACTCACGGAGTTTTTTAGTGTCGCAGAGGCAGAGCTTAGGTATCACCAGATTTTATTTACAACATTTTGCATGGAAATATTGTTATACAGGGTGTCCTAATAAAAACTCCCAAGCCGGATATATTCTAAACGAATAGAGATATCTTAATTCTGTACAAGCCAATTTGTACAGCATAAAGAGAGCTTCATATTTTAATATAATTGTTTTTTTAATATATCAGTATATAGATGGCGCTGTGCCATCGAAATATTTCGATGGGAGAAACTTTGAAATGGGGTTTATGTAAAAAAAAATGCATTTCTAAGCAGATTATGTTCTAAAAAAAAAATACCATAAAACTAACCGTTTTCGAGATATTTGAGTCCAGATGTTGGCACTTGCCAATATTGAGTAATTGTAATTTCTTCAACATTTCAGTCCTGTAAGTGGGACGACCTGTATTTAATTTACAAATTTTAGAAAAAAATATTTAAAGAATTTCTCATATCGTATGAATTAAATATATTTGAAGTAACCCTTGGAAAAAAAACTGAAAATATTATTTATCATATAATTCAAACATTTAAGCAATAAAAATACAATTACGAACATAAAACAATTTTTACGAACTAATGAAATTAAAATAACTATTTTAATAGGTGTTCAAAATTATTGCCATTTTCATTAACACACGTAAACCTATTAATTACTTTAGATCTCCAACTTTTTATAATGTATGCCGATTAATGACGGCGACACTAAAATAAATTTTATTATAAAGATCTGCCATGTTTTCTATTGATTCTTTGTACACTTCACTTTTTAAAAATCCCTACAAATAAAAGTCTAATGGAGTAATGTCAGTAGATCGGGCGGGCCATCTAAGTACTCCATTGGAATCAATCCATCTTCCTGGGTTCCTGAGCGGGCCAATTCCTTAATAGTACTTGTAAATCATTTTGCAAAAATTGTAAATATCTTTCACCTGTTAAATTCTCATGGTAGGAGTATGGGCCAACAATGTAACCATTAACCATTAACCATTAACCCCAAACATTTACTACAAAATGATTCTGGGATCTGGCATGTCTCATCCACCTAGGATTCTCTTGAGACCAGTAACGACAATTATATGTTGTGATTACTCCATTGTTGTGGAATCGACTTTCATCACTCCACATAGTTGTATCTAAAAGAATTGGATATTCTTCTAAGGGAATTGAAAATTGCGCAAAATAATCTAATCTTCGCTCATTATCCCCTGGAATCAAATGATGAACTACATGAACTTTATATGGAAAAATTTGTTTGTTTTAAGAATTTTGTGGCAGGTGCAACGTGCAATATTTGTTTCTTCCGTCAACTTGCGTACTGACATGTTTGGGTTATTTTCTACTTGATGTAATACCAATGCAATATTTTCATCAGTTGCGGTTCTTTTTCTCCTTGATGTTTTTGATTTCTTGAAACCTCCATAATTTTACTTCCACATCCACGTAGTGGATTGGAAGTATAGTAATCGCAAAAAATTTTCAAAAATTTTTATTCGTGAAATAGGTTTAGAATGTCATGAAACGTCGAGATTGTAAATTTGAGCGAAAAAAAATTTTCTGTCTGTCGGTCTGTCTGTCGGTCTGTCGGTCTGTCGATCTGTCTGTAACTTTTTTTGTCCGCACGCTTTCTCCGGAACGGTTTAAGATATTGACCTGAAATTTTGTACACGTATATATTATAACGAGATCTTGAACTGGATTGTTTTTTGAAGAAATCCGGTGAAGGGTTGGGGGTTAAATAGGGGTAAATAGGGGGAAATAAGTAAAGCAAGCTTGTAAGAGTACAGAAACTTGAAATTCGGTGTATGTACTAGAAGTTAAGGCCTCAGATATTTTTATAATATTTTTCAACCCCCCACCACCCCTACCCCATTGAAGGGGTTGATAAAATAAAGTTGAGATATTCATTTGAAATTTCGTACACGTATGTATTATAACGATGTCTAGAATTAGATTATATTTTGGGATGATTCCGTTGAAGGGTTGGGGGTTAATTTGGGGTAAATAGAGGAATATAAGTAAAACAAGTTGGTAAGAGTACAGAAACTTGAAATTCGGTGTATGTACTAGAAGCCAAAGCGTCAGATTTTTTAATAATATTTTTCAACCCCCACCACCCCTACTCCAATTTGAAAAGGGTTGATAAAATAAAATTGAGATATTCATTTGAAATTTTCTACACGTATGTATTATAACGACATCTGGAACTAGATTATATTTTGAGATAATTCCGTTGAAGGGTTGGGGGTTAAATAGGGGTAAATAGGGGAAAATAAATAAAGCAAGCTGGTAAGACTACAGAAACTTGAAATTCGGTGTATGTACTAGAAGCCAAGGTCTCAGATTATTTATAATATTTTTCAACCCCCACCACCCCTACTTCATTATTAAAAGGGTTGATAAAATAAAATCGAGATATTCATTTGAAATTTGGTACACGTATGAATTATAACGACATCTGGAACTAGATTATACTTTGAGATGATTCCGTTGAAGGGTTGGGGGTTATTTAGGGGTCAATAGGGGGAAATAAGTAAAGCAAGCTGGTATGAGTACAGAAACTTGAAATTCGGTGTATGTACAAGAAGTTAAGGCCTCAGATTTTTTTATAATATTTTTCAACCCCCCCACCACCCCTACCCCATTAATGGGGTTGACAAAATAAAGTTGAGATATTCATTTGAAATTTCGTACACGTATGTATTATAACGACGTCTGGAATTAGTTTATATTTTGAGATGATTCCGTTGCAGGGTTGGGGGTTAATTTGGGGTAAATAGAAGAATATAAGTAAAACGTTGGTAAGACTACAGAAACTTGAAATTCGGTGTATGTACTAGAAGCCACAGCGTCAGATTTTCTTATAATATTTTTCAACCCAACCACCCCGCCTACTCCAATAAAAAAGGGTTGATAAAATAAAATTGAGATATTCATTTGAAATTTGGTACACGTATGTATTATAACGACGCCTGAAACTAGATCATAATTTGAGATGATGCCGTTGAAGGGTTGGGGGTTAAATAGGAGCACATAGGGGAAAATAAGTAAAGCAAGCTGGTAAGACTACAGAAATTTGGGATTCGGTGTATATACTAGAAACCAAGGCCTCAGATTTATTTCTAATATTTTTCAAACTCTACCACCTCCGCTTCATTATTAATGGGATTGATAACATCAAATTGAGATATTCACTTGAAAGTTAGTACACGTATGTATTGTAGTGACATCTGATTGAGATGACTCCATTGAGGTGGTAGGTTGTAAATAGTGGAAAATAAGTACGGTAAACTAGAAACTTCATTTTTAACGTATATGGTAGAAACCAACTCCTCAAACTTTTCTATGACATCTACCCCAAATATTATTAAATTCTATGACCAATAATTTCCACATACTAGAGTGCAAATATAGTCAAGATGTTTCCTTTAAAGTGACTTGGACGAATAATCTGGATGTGGAAGTAGTGATTCCTTAGGCAGCGGTTTTTCAAATTAGAACACAAAGTTACAAAAGTTTTCCGATATGGTAAAAGTCTGTCAGGAAAACGTATTTCATATAGACTTACAGCTCTTGAAGCATTTTTACGACATTCCCAATAAACCAAAATCATGTTCAATTTATCCTCATTTGTATGAGACGTCATATTTAATAATAAATATTCACAAAGAAAAAAATAATTAGGTACAATAATACAGTTCTATTGGCACACCAATAAACAAAATGTGATTGATATTGAGAAATGTCAAAACTATTATTCCAAAGGTAACTTCAATTGTATTTAATTTATAGGGCATAAGGGTTATTATACTCACTAGATATAAAATATTTTTAATTATAATCTAACCTAATAACAAAGCAATTATATGAAAAATTCGTTAAATATTTTCTTCTAAAGTTTGTAAATTAAAAACAGATTGTCCTACTTAAAGGACTGAAATGTTGAAGAGATTACAATTATTCAATATTGGCAAATGCCAACATTTGGACTCAAATAACTCGATAACAGTTAGTTTTATGGTATTTTTTTAAGAACATAATCTGCTTAGAAATGCATTTTCGTTCACATAAACCCCATTTCAACGTTTCTCCCATCGAAATAATTCTTTAGAGCACAGCGCCATTTATATACTGATATATTAAAAATCTGTATTCAAAAATGAAGCTCTCTTTATGCTCTACAAATTGGCTTTTACAGAATTGAACTATCTCGTTTAGAATATATCCGGCCTGGGAGTTTTTATTGGGACACCCTGTACAGTATACCGAAATTCTCGCAGTCCCCCTCATATTTGTCGCAAGATGGCGGACGAGTCAGTCCTGTGTTCAGGTGTGGAAAGCAAAAGTAGTGAATACTTATGTAAACATTGTAAGAGAAGTGTAGCAAAGAAAGTAAAATGTGTCAAATGCAGTGATTATTTTCACCCAAGTTGTTTAAAACAAGCAGCCCAAATGAAAAACGCAATTTGTATACATGAAGAGGAACTAACAATCCAACAATATGAAGAAAATAGTGAAAAAGAATATTCATCTATACGGGAAATTGCACTGCTCAAGAGAATAATTCAAGAATTAGAAGGCAAAAATACATTACTTCAAGAAAATTGCATACTGTTAAAACAGAAAATTGCAGTCTTGGAAGCAAAAAATGCGGAATCTGTTAAAATAAGTAATAACAAAAAATGCGAAAAAGAAATCCAACAAAAAACAGCTCCTACACCTGCGGGCCAAAATACAGAGAACCTATCAACAAATCAGAGACAAAGAATTCAAACTGACAATTTATCTTCTTCATCTTCCTCAATATCGACACTTGACCAGAACAACACTAAGTTGGCAACACTGGTAAAAGAAAATAACACCAAAGCTATACAAAATGTTGATGACAAGCAAAACGAAAATGACAGCCCCAACGTAACCTTTGAAGAAAACGCATCTTGGAGAACAATTGAAAGAAAGAAGTATAAATTAAATAAACTGCAAAATAAAATTGCCACGGGTGCATCTACTGCTGGCAACCCAATGGCAAATTTAAAGGTTATTACGAGACTAAGCTGGATATACCTATCCGGCTTCAGCCCTGACACAACAGCTCAAGATATAATGAACTGTTTAGACCAGAAATATGCGGATAAATATGTGTGCCAACTAATAACGAAAAGGCAAAATCCTAGATTAATCTCCTTCAAACTAGGAGTTCCTTTACAAATGGAACGACAGGCTAGATCGTTGTGTTTCTGGCCAGAAGGCATAATAGTGGCCAAATTTACACCAAGAAAAAGAGAGAGCAGGGAGCAGGAACAAAATTTTCCAGCCACAGAGATTCACATGAACAAAACTTAAATAATCCAGAATACATAAATGACGTACAAGAAAAACATGTAGCAAGGCACGTACTGAGACTTGTACATATTAACATCCAGAGTATAAGAAACAAAATAAACGAGTTGGAAGTATTCCTTAACGAAATCTCAACAGATATTCTATGTGTCAGCGAACACTGGCTAATGAAAAATGAAATGGATTTTATAAGACTAAAAAATTATTCTTTAAAAAGTATTTTTTGTAGGGGTGAGTCTGGCCGCGGCGGTGCCTTAATTTTTGTTAAAAACACTTTAGACTGTCAAACCTTAACACATTTAAACGACCTCTCTGAGGAGTTGCACTGCGAGGTAGCAGCTGTGACAATTAAAAATATGAATATTGTTATAATCAGTATCTATCGTTCTCCTAATGGAAATTTCACCAAGTTTGTTGAAATACTAGAAAACATACTAAACAGAACTGATAAAAAACATAAGGTAATAATTTGTGGCGACTTCAATGTCCATTTTAATATTCCTAACAATCCTGATACAATCATATTAACTGATTTACTTAAAACATTTGGTTATGTTCAGACGATTTATCAAAATACCAGGTTATCAAATTGCATCGATAACATCTTTATAAACTTTTCACTAGAAGATTATAATGCTTACAACATCGAGCCACTGTTATCGGATCATAACAGCCAGGTCCTAGAGACACCTATATATGAGCATAAAAATAAATATTACCGAAAAATAATTAGACCTATCACAGCCGAGGGTAAACAAAATTTTTTTGAAAAAATATCAAACTGTCAATGGGAATTTATTGATGACCCTAATCTTAACATTACCGAAAAGTTTCGGGTGTTTTTAAATAGTTTATTGCAGGCTTACTATACTTCTTTCACAGAAAAAGAAATATATGCCAAAAATAATTTGCCCAATCTTTCTTGGTATACCGAAAACCTACGTCAAATGCGTGAACATTTACACTTCCTAAATAATGTTTGTAAAATGCATAACACTCCGAATAATAATAGGATAAGAAATGAATATAGATTTAAGTACAGAAATGCACTCAAACTCGAAAAAATAAAATCGAATGACAACAACGTGAAAAATTCTAGTAACCCTGCAAAAACGGCATGGAACATAATTAACTCGCATAGAAATAAAAATGAACAAGGGAAAACTCCCTCTATTGATCCAGATAATTTTAACAACTTCTTTGTCAATGTTGGCAAAGAAGTCGCCAGTAAGCTCCCTAAATTAGACATTGACCCTTTGTCTTACGTAGAACAAATTCATACCAGAGAACCGTTTACATTCCGTGAGATCACATACAATGAAGTCAGAGATATTATAAATTCATTAAAAAATACGAATAGCAAAGACGTTTATGGCCTTAACACCACCTTACTAAAAATTATTAAAAACCATATATTAATACCACTTACCAAATTGATAAATGAATGTTTTAGGACTGGTATATTTCCAGATCTGAAGAGCTGAAGATAGCCTCTGTTGTTCCAATTTTTAAAAAAGGTGACCCAGACGATATAAGTAACTATAGACCCATTTCAATACTCCCAATTATTTCAAAAATTTTTGAAAGAGCAATGAAAATTCAAATAACGAAGTACTTAGAAAATAATAATATTCTGTATAAATTCCAGTTTGGATTTCGCGAGAAATTGTCAACAACGGATGCTATCCTAAAGTTCACCGAGCATACCTTAGGTTGTTTTGAAAGAGGTCAGTACACTGCCACCGTGTTCTGTGACTTAAGCAAGGCCTTTGACTGTGTGTCACACTCTTTATTAATTGGAAAACTATCAAAATATAATTTTAACCATTCAAGTATTACTCTTATCACATCCTACCTTAAAAATCGTAAACAGTCGGTAAGACTAAATGGAAAAATATCAGATCAATTGGATATCAGATCAGGAGTACCACAGGGCTCAATCCTGGGCCCGGTATTATTCCTCATTTATATAAACGATTTACCAAATGCCCTGGAAAATGTCACCTGTATCTTTTATGCAGATGATTCTACTTTTTTAATGACTGATGAGAGTTTAGAATCCCTATCTCTAAGGTGTGATGACACACTATCAAAGGCTAAAGAATGGTTCACACCTAATGCCCTTGCACTAAACGAGACAAAAACTGTAAAAATGGTCACAAGTACACGTGTTATAAATATGCCAGACAATCCTGCCAGCTATAAATTTCTGGGAGTTTCTATTGATCCTTCCCTAAAGTGGGACAGTCATACAAACTATCTGGCAGACCAGATTACTAAAAATATTTACTGTCTTAGACAATTGTCCAACTCAGTTTCACCAGATACTTTAAAAACCGCTTACTTTGCTTTAATTCACTCCCGTATATCGTATGCTATCCCCGTCTGGGGGCACTCAGCTGGTACGAATAGAATATTTCGTTTACAGAGGAGGGCAATCAGAATAGTTGGTGGATTAAGATATCGAGACGAGACAAAAAATATTTTTATAACACTTAAAATACCTACGGTACCTAGCATATACGCACTGCAATGTATAACATATGTACATGATAATCTGAAGAAATTCCATTCTCACACAAACGTGCATGAACATGAAACTAGATATAGAGAAAACATTTGCACAGAATTTACACGACTCACCAGAGGACAAACTGGCACTAGATTTCTTGGCATAAAACTATACAACTTATTACCCAAAAGTGTTAGGGCACTGCCACCGGTCAGATTCAGGTCTACAATTAAAAAATTTCTAGTAGAAAATGGATTTTTCTCAATTCAGGAAATTCATAATAATATAAAAAATATTGTTTGCTAACACATCCTCATCTTGCCTCAATTTTAACGTGTTTGTAAGTGTAACTGCAAGGGATTGACTGACTGTTTCTTTTATTTTATTGTAATTAATATCTTACGTTAATTGTTATTTTTGTCATAAAAATAAAGCTAATGTGTTGTGTTATATTTTAACTATTTTTAATACTTTATATTATATGTTTTTTGTAGCAACAAACTATGTGTTCTATTATATTGACCTGTGTAAAAATTTTTGTTTTGTGACACCAATAAAATACTTACTTACTTACTTACTTACTTACTTACTAGGCGCGGATTCTAGATAGAATAGTGACAAAACTTTCTCCAGTATATGTTCGAAAATGCTTCTTCCTAAGGGAGCTACGGTAATCTAAAGATGTAGCGGATCGGAAGTGCAGTAATCGCAAGGAGAATTAAAAATTTTTGTTTTATTGGAATAGGTTTAGAATGTCATGAAGCGTCGAGATTTTAAATTTGAGCCAAAGAAAGAAAAATCTGTCGGTCTCTCTGTCTGTAACTTTTTTTGTGTGCACATTTTCTCTTTTGAAAAATCTGTTGTAAAGATAACTCAAACCGCTATCAAATCAAACTAAAACATATATAGAATGTTATTGAAATAAAAAAGTTATAGTTCCGGTTAAATCGGAAGTGAATTTTTGGATTCGGTAATGACAAAAAATATATTTTTGTTTTCAATATCTCGGAAAATAAAGAAAATGTGAAAGTGAATCTGATCTTGTGGGCATCCAGTCGATTAAAAAATAATTCTGAATATGGGATAATGATAAAATCTACTCGACACCGTTTTTTATATTTTTCTGATCTTTTACATTCTGAGCCGTAATAGTGTTAAAAGACGTTTTTATATAATATTTGACGTTATTAATAGTCTGAATTTGTTTAGCTATGAATGTTTTGTCTATCGCCACTTAAATTTATCAAATCCAGTTAGTTACAAATTAAATTACCAAGCTACATTTTCATTCTTTCCCACTTTTAAATCTGGCGGTAATTTTACAATAAAAAGTCTTTTAATGAACATCATTGTCAATGAAATGTTCTCTTTGAAATTAATATTACTATACTCTTGCGACTATATGCACAGTTCTTATATTTGAGGTGAATGGCTCACATATACCTTCTAACATCCCAACCATGACTCAGGAGATTCACCGTACTATCGGTTACTAATTGTTTACAATTTTTCCAAAAATAACCCACTCCAGGTGGAGATTCCAACGTAAAATACTACTTGTAAACTGTTGAAAGTAGTGACATGATATAGAAAACAAAGTAAATCGACGGCTTGGTAATTCCAGAATATTTCTCTTTATATCATTGCTTAGTTTACTGTTTACGTTAGAGTTATATTTAAAGATGTGGGATAATCCTGACATTTTGCGAAAAAATTTAAAATCAAAGTTTAAAGTAGTTTTACAGTATCTCTCATACCCTGGTGTCCGTAATTTCCTCATTTTTGATTTGACCTTATTTTTTCTCCAGACATAATGAATGTATATATCGATGCATTCGGAATATTTCTTATGTACTAAACTATAATAATGAGCAAACAAAAAAACAATTAATAAACCATAGTGCTAAAGGTAGGATCCTAGCGAGCTATAGGCACAAAAAGGGTGTTTTTCCAGCAGCGTGGAAAGCGTGCGTTTTGCTGGCATCTCAGTTTACATCTACGCTCTCTATTTACTGATTTGTTTTTGGTACTGACTTGTGATGTTTAAAAACCCCCAATATGGTCGACACTGTTTTTAAGTTTTTATTGCTGAAAGAAGAGGATGAAGAAATGTTGCCATTAAATCTTCGAATAAGATAACTAAGAAATATGAAGGAACTATTTAAAAAGACAGGGTATTCCGCCACGTATTCCATAAGTAGCTCATCGTGTTCCGTCTAAAATAGAGTCATTGTCTGTTTTATGGTTGACGATTTATTAGGAACAAATATCATGGTTGTTTCAAAATGCAAATCAACACACCTTCACTATGCAATATGATGCATGCGTCTTCATCTATGACTCCTCCTGATGCTGACAAAATGTAGCCCTAAGCGATCGTCGCCAAGACACGCGTTTAGTCACCAGAAATCAGTAAAACGTAATTGGCTTTCAGCATTGCCACTCCTCTAACTTGCGTTTCGACGTTACTTGTAAATCTTACTTTTAAATAGGGTGAGAGCATTTCAAATTTTTCTATAGGCCGCACGCAACAAATTTCAAATAAACGAAAATTCGCGCACATTAAAAATACAAATTTTGCAATTTTTTTTAACATCGATTTTCTCGAAAACCATGGCGTATGAAAGAAAACTACAAATGGACTTTTTTGGGCAATTAGTCAAGCTTTGTTTTTATATTAAGCAATTTTTTTATATCTTCAGCGGTTAACGAGTTATCAGTAAAATAAGGCTTGTTCACCGAAGGGGTGGTTTTTTGGGAGGGTTGCGCGGCACCCCAAAAACTGATTTTTGTGGTTTTGTGATGTTTAATTCTCGCACTAACAGTTACTGAAGGAGAATCTCAGATAACATCTTTTACGAGCTTCTGGAGTATTTTTTACTTTAACGACTGGACTACAAAGAATATGTTTCATTACTAATATATGTGTTATAAGAATATAATATCCAACTGTCACAACACGATTCTCAGCTATCCTCATCATATTTTAGACGTTAACGCATCCATAAAGCAGTAATGCACTATGATTTGGTATTTACGCTTTTTATTCTGGAATCGTGGTCTCCAATCTTGACTGACCCCCTCCTGCTCAAGTATTTTCAAGGGAAAATCAGATTCCTAAAGAATTTCGTTAGCTTTAATTAATTGGCTCCTTAATTACCTCGAGCGGGATTTTAACAAATATATAACATATATATTTGTACATATAAACATCGCATTAAGGATCTTAACAGCTGAATAAAACTTAATATTACAATTAGATGAGCTTCGACGCAAACAAATATAAATACACGTAGGTGGAGAGTGTTTGAAAGTTAATTAAAGCACCACAACTAAACATCCCCACGCTTCCCAGGGGCGGCAGCCCTCCACACCCGCAAAACCCATGCCTTTTACCTTCCGCTGACAGCCACTTATATTCCGAATATTTAGGAATTATTTCATTTTATACTCTGACATAGACTGTAGTAGGATTTTCCAAATTTTTTCCTACATAATTAGACATTGAGCTGGCCTGAATATAAATAAGAGGAAAGTGGAAATATAATAAGCTTAACTGCATTTACAATGGATAAATACGGCAAATATCATCAGCGTAAAGAAAAGACGCATCCATATATCTTGACGCAGGCCGCTGCGGTGTTGGTGTGTACTCTTCTGTGTCGCGAGTTCGAAGCTCAAGAGACTTGGATATATAGTTTATTTTTAGAGTATCCGTAGCAAAATGTATAGTTTCGGTATGTAAGTCCACCCGTCCATCTGTATGTCACATTCTCTCATATTTATACCTATTGAGATGAAATTTGGTATACAGATGTAAATTGATGACCCAAAAACAAAACTGAAGTAATTTAAAAAGACATATATTTGGACCACCTTTCCGTACAGTGCAAAGCGAATTAAAAAAGTTCACTTACCTCATCGAGCGGTGTGACATTGAATAGGTCTCCTTGTGCAACAGATAACATATTGAGACTTTATAATTTTAACCCTTTAATAATGGTTATTCGCTTCCAAGGTCGTTGTCAACGCATCTCACCTCTCCCTCTAATTTCTAAACTATCATTTCAAAAGGTCTGAAAACATTCCCGAATGTACTTTTAGTTAATATTTTCAATGACAATAATAACGTAGCAATGGTACCTTTTGACAAATTTTGAAATCCCTTTTTATAGACAACAATCAGTCAAGGTAAAATAGCTCTTAGTACGTAAGTATGCAGCATAAAGCTGAAGTGAATATTAGGCAATATTTTACAAACTGTATGAAAATCATAAAACTGAAAATGTCTGAAACTAATGTTATTTTCAGAAACCTGCGAGGGATATTCTGTAATTATATAAAAATTTCAATAAATCGCAGAAGAATATAATGTGCATTCTAATTTATTATTGTTCAGTGGCACACGGAGTAAAATATTTCATATGTTTCTTGAGAAAGATACAAATGTTTTATGGGTAAAAGTTTCTTAGCTCGTCTGTTCAAATGGATACCAGGTGTTCTTACTTGTAAATATGTGAGTTGTATCCATTAAGTATAAAGTAAAGTCGACTTGATCAATAATCGAAATCCAAAGTCACGATTGTTGCACCAGTGCATGGTAACCTTGGATTCTGATCTTTGTTTAAGCTGATTTCGGTTTAAACTCGGTCGATATTTTCCACCTTAGAAAATGAATGTATGATATTGTCTATAATCGTTTATTTTGTAATAAACCCCTTTACCCCGTTTACGTTAATCTGGGATTGTCACTTTTTGTTAATTCTATTCACGTCTCATTCACCTTTTTAATAATTACTCAAACTTACCCTCTATGTCCCTACCAAGGAGTTATCATCACTCTACCCAGCGGGTCTTCCTCAAAACTTAACTAGTAGCTACTCTGCATTGTCAGGATTACTTAAAATCGTTATACGTTGACAACTCTGAGTGACCATTTGGATAAACTTTGATAGGTTACAGTTAAAATGCTTACTCCATTTCTTTTTGTCAGATCTGCTCCTTCACTACGATTATCTAACATTGGTAATTCGGTTTTCCACTAATAAGCAAATAAATGAAACACGCGTTTTTAACAACACTTAAACCATATTTTACTAAAAAACACCATATTAATCGGTTTAGAAAATAGAACAAAAATAATTAATACTTAAATTAAAATAAAAGAAAATGCAACTTAAAAGTTAAACAATTAAGAAAAAACCGCTGCCTAAGGAATCACTACTTCCACATCCAGATTTTTCATCGAAGTCACTTTAAAGGAACCATCTTGACTAGATTTGCACATGTAGAAATTATTGATCATAGAATTTTAATAATATTTGGGGCAGATGTTATAGAAAAGTTTGAGGAGTTGCTGTCTACCATATACGTTAAAAATCTAGTTTACACTACTTATTTTCCCCTATTCACAACCTACCACCTTCCACCCCTTCAGTGGAATCATCTCAATCAGATGTGGTACTAACTTTCAAGTGAATATCTCAATTTTATGTTAACAATCCCATTAATAATGGAGTGAAGGTTGGGGTTTGAAAAATATTACAAAGAAATTTAAGGCCTCGGTATCTAGTATATACACCAAATCCCAAAATTCTGTACTCTTACCTGCTCGATTTACTTATTTTCTCCTATTTACTCCTATTTAACCCCCAACCTACAACGAAATCATCCCAAAATATAATCTAGTTCCAAATGTCGTTCTAATACATACGTCTACCAAATTACAAGTAAATATCTCAAATTTATTTTATCAACCCCTTTAATAATGGAGTAAGGGTGGTGGGGGGGGGGGGGGGGGGGGTTGAAAAATATTATTAAAGAAACTGAGGCCTTGGCCTCTAGAACATACACCGAATTTCAAGTTTCTGTACTCTTACCAGCATGCCTATTTATTTTTCCCTATTTACCTCTACTTACTACCAATCCTTTAACGCGATCATGTCAGAATATAATCTACTTTTAGATATCGTTGTAATACATACATGTACCAAATTTCAAGTGAAAATCTAAATTTAATTTCATCAACTCTTTTAATAAAGGAGAGGGTGGTGGGGGAATGGAAAATATTATAAAAAAACGTGAGGCCTTCGCTTCTAGTATATACATCAAATCCCAAATTTCTGTACTCTTACCAGTTTGCTTTACTTATTTACCCCTATCTACCCCTATTTAACCCACAACCCTTCAACGGAGTCTTAAAATATAATCTTATTCCAGATGTCGTTATAATACATACGTGTACCAAATTTTAAGTGAATATCTCTATTTTATTTTATCAACTCCTTTAATGATGAAGTAGTGGTATTGGGGGGTTGAAAAATATTATAAAAATATCTGAGGCCTTTGTTTCTGGTACATACACCGAACTTCAAGTTTCTGTACTCATACCAGCTTGCTTTACCTATTTTCCCCTATTTAACCATATTTAACCCCCAACCCTTCAATGGAATCATCTTACCCGCTTGCTTTACTTATTTTGCCCTATTTGCCCCTATTTAACACCCAACCCTTCAACGGAATCATCTCAAAATATGATCTAGTTCCTGATGTCGTTATATACATACGTGTACCAAATTTCAAGTGAATATCTAAATTTTATTTTATCAACCCCTTTAATAAAGGAGTAGTGGTGTTGGGGGGGGGGGGGCGTTAAAAAAATATTATAAATAATCTAAGGCCTTGGTTTCCAGTATATACACCGAATTTCAAGTTTCTGTACTCACGCCAGCTTGCTTTACCTATTTTCCCCAATTTAACACAATTTAACCCCCAACCCTTCAATGGAATCATCTCAAAATATAATCTAGTCATTAGTCATTAGACTAGATGTCATTATATTCGACGACATATCGGCGATGTTAGACAGAGACTGGCCAGAGGAGGTCTTTGAAAGGGTACAACTGGAAGCGGGAAATCCAGCGAAGTATGAGAAGGAAGGAGATATTGCGATTGTAGTGGACCCCACGGACCAGGGAGAAAGGGGCCTCCTGAGGGACGCGGGGGAAAGGTACCCCGAAATCAAAACCCTAATAGGTATGAAGCCTGAGCAGGGACAGACAGAGTACCTGGTCAGCACAACCAAGACGCTAACCAGCAGAGGAGGCGCAGAGGAAAGAACTAAGTATGTCTACCTCTTGTTCACGGAGAGAGACCCAGATGGAGTGGATGATATACGGAAATTCTACGATACGGCCGTTGGCTGGAAAAATATGCTCGAGGAACACAAGAGAGAGCTAGTGATTATATCGGTACCAGAATACATCGATAGGGGGTATGCCAGGAAGCTGCTGGAACAGATCTTCAGGAGAACCGGTATAAACATAAGGCTCCTGCTACCACCAGGCAGGGGAAAAAATTCCGAGGACCAGGAGCAAGGAGCAAACCGACGGAGCGACGCGTCATCATAGGAGCGAGGGAAGGATCCTCCTATGCAGACCTCCTTAAAAATGTGAAAGAAAAAGTGGATATAGATAAAATTGGGGTTGAGATCAAGCAGGTCAGACAGACAAACAAAGGCGACCTCCTTCTGGTAGTGGAAGGGGGGGCGGGAAAAGCTGATGCCCTAGAAGGTGAAATTAGGGAGAAAATTCAGGATGCAGACGTCAAACCGAGGAGAGGGGAGACCGAAACCCTCATCGTGCTAGGCATAGATGCTGTCACCGAAAAGGAAGAGATCATAACCGAAATAAGGAAGGCAATAAAAGCGAGTGAAGGGGAAGTCACTGTCAAAGCCTTAAGACCGGGGGGTTTCGGTACCCAGACGGCCATCGTAGAAGTGCCCAATACAAGAGCTGGAAGTATAGTAAAAGCTGGCAAAATTAAAATCGGCTGGACGAACTGTACTGTTAAAGAGAGGGTCGAGATAACAAGATGCTTCAGATGTCTAAGCTTTGGCCACAAGGCGCAAGGCTGCCAGGGACCGGACAGAACGGGCGAATGCGTCAAATGTGGAGGAAGGGAGCATAAGGCTAAAGATTGTACGAATTCTTGCTCTGTGTGCAAGACACTAGGGCACAGGGCGGACCAGATAAAGTGCCCTGCATTCAAGTAGATGATCGAGGAACGGAGGACACTCCGCCTGGGGCGCAAGTTAGCATTATAGTAAAAGCCACAAGAAACAGGATCAGACACCTTAGGATCCTGCAAGTAAATGCGAACAGGTGCAGGTCGGCCCACGACCTGGTGTACGCCACAGCGGCACTCAGAGAAGTGGACATCGTAGTTATAAGCGAGCCCAACAAACACATCGTGAGTGGGCCGAAATGGATTAAAGACAAGCGATTGGACGTAGCGGTGTTATTCAGAAACAAAACGGTGGAAGTGGAAAAAATCATACCGGAGGAAGGGCATCTAACAATCCAACTAAAGACTTTCAGGATATGTTGTTGCTATATCTCGCCCAATATAGCACTACAAGAATACATGGAACGAGTAGATAATATTATGAGCAACGGGATGACATCTCCGGGCGAGTGGATGTTAATGGGCGATGTCAACGCTAAATCGGCTCAATGGGGCTCCCCGACGACCGACAAGAGGGGGAAGTACCTGACGGACTGGCTGGCATCCTTAAACATGGTGGTCCACAACAAGGGGGAAGTTCCGACTTTCGTGAGAAGGGGCAGTACATCTTTTATAGATGTAACCTGTTCCACCAGTGGAATGGCGAAAAACGTTAGAGAGTGGCAGGTACTAGAGGAGGAAGGGATGACGGACCACCAGCACATCTATTTCGAAATTAAAGAAGAACACAGAAAGGGATCTCAGATGACCAAGAGGAAACCCGTAATAGACTGGAACGTATTCAGGGAGCTACTAGACTGGCGTACACGTCACAGCAACGAACAGGAAGAAGATGAAATGACGCCAAGTAGTTACGCACACAAGATAAGAGAGGCGCATAAAGCCAGTACCATCAGAGGAACTAGGGGCGAGAGAACTGTCCCCTACTGGTGGAACGCAGATATAGGCGAACAAAGGAGGGTCTGTAATGCGGTGAGGAGGCAGCAGACGAGAGCAGCGAGGAAGGCTAACGTCAGCGAGGTAGCCAAGCAAGAGTTGGAAACAAGATATAAGGACGAGAAAGCAGAACTGCGAAGGAGGATTAACAAATCCAAAAAAGAGCACTGGCAGGAATTATGCAACGAGCTAGACAATGACGTGTGGGGAGACGGCTATAGAATAGCCGCTGGTAAATTCACAAACCAGCTGCCGTTCCAGCTATCGTTAGCTAGGAAGAAGCAGATCGCGGAGCACCTCTTCCCGCGAGGAGAGGGAAACATTAGGGGAGACCCGGAGATAGTAAGAGGCGTGGAACCATTCAATATGGATGAACTTAAAGAAGCCGCTGAAGGCATAAAGGCAGGAAAAGCTCCGGGCCCGGACGGAGTTCCCCCTGAAGTAATCAAGGAGGTAGCACGATCTGCCCCGGAATGGCTACTGAAGCTGATGAACTATCTGCTGAAAAGACAGGAGTTCCCACAGGAGTGGAAAACGGCCAAGCTGGTGCTCCTCTTAAAAGGAGGAAAACCACCGGAAAGTATGACGGCGTACAGGCCCATCTGCCTGCTAAACAGCCTCAGTAAACTATATGAGAAACTGATTGTAAATAGACTACAGAAGGAGCTGGAAAGAGGCGAAGGGCTATCAGCCAATCAATATGGCTTCCGAAAAGGGCACTCCACCGTGCAGGCAGTGATGGCTGTAAGGGGAGAACTGACGAAGGCAGCGGAAAAGTGCTTCGCCCTTATCACACTCGACGTTCGAAATGCCTTCAATACGGCCAACTGGGAATTTATACTTTGCGAGCTGGAGAAAAGGGAAATCCCTAAATACCTGGTTAATATAATAGGGCAATACCTTAAAGGAAGAAAAATCACCCTTGATGAAGACACGGTAATGGAAACACGGGCAGGGGTTCCACAAGGGTCAGTCCTGGGACCTACCCTTTGGAACGTGCTGTATGACGGGGTACTGCGCGTAAAATTAACAGCAGGAGCCGACACGATTGCTTTCGCCGACGACCTCGCTCTCATGATCCGAGCAAACGATTGGGAAGATATAACTCACAGAGCGAACGAGTCAATGAGGAGAATAAAGATATGGATGGAAGACCACCACCTGGAACTGGCACCCGAGAAGACCGAGGTGATACTCCTCAAAGGGCCCAGAAAAAGAGAAGGAGTAGTTCTCCACCTAAACGGGGTCGACATCACGCCCAAGCGGGCAATCAAGTACCTGGGCATATGGCTGGACGACAGAGGGAGCTTCGGCGCACACGTCGCCGCAGTGGCGGAGAAGGCAGAGAGGAGTGCAGCAGCGCTGTCTCGGCTAATGCCAAATATAGGGGGGCCCGCAAGCAAGAAGAGAGAGATCCTGGGCGGAGTCGTCAACTCAATAATATCATATGGAGCCCCAGTGTGGGCCGCAGCGATGCGGGTGGAGTCACACAAGAAAAAGGTCGAGAGGGTGCAACGCATGACGGCGCTCAGGATCGCCAGCGCCTACAGAACCGTGTCGACGGCTGCGGTGCAGACTGTAGCCGGGGTGGTTCCCATCGACCTCCTAATTGAAGAGAGGAGGAGACTGTACGATAGAGGCAACGGACATCTGTATCAAACCAAATTAGAGGAAAGAGCGATAACCATGGATAAATGGCAGATGAGGTGGAGGGTCAATGAGACGACGGGACAATGGACAAAGAGGCTGATACCCGACGTGAGGGTCTGGGTAAAATGCCAGCATAGAGAGCTGAATTACTTTGTGACACAGGCCCTCACCGGGTATGGTTCTTTTAAAGCATATACCATGCGGATTGGGAGAACGGAAGACGATGTATGTGTATATTGTGAAAACGCCATCGACACTGCTGAACATACCATTTTCCAATGTCCAAGGTGGACAAATGAAAGAGTGGAGACTAGCATAAGATTAGGAGGGGTAACTCTGGACGCAGATAATATTGTAAGAGAAATGATAGGCAGCAGAGAAGCGTGGGGCACAATAACCAGTATGATAACCAGCATTATGAGAGCAAAGGAGGACGAAGAGAGAAGGTCGCAAGGGCTATTATAGATAAGTCAGCCCACCCCTGAAGAATGTCAGGAATGACGATGCCAGGGGTGGTAGCGATGCACGGGGGGGTTTTAGCTGGTAAGAGTCCGGCACTACCCAGCACGATAGACCCGAGTGCTGGGTGTCCATGAGGATTTCCCCCTCACTAAAAAAAAAAAAAAAAAAAAGATGTCATTATATTACATACGTGTATCAAATTTTAAGAGAATATCTCCATTTTATTTTATAAACCCCTTTAGTAATTGAGGAGGGTGGGGTTTGAAAGATATTGGAAATAATCTGAGACCTTAGTTTCTAGTACATACACCGAATTTCAAGTTTCTGTAGTCTTACCAGCTTGCTTTACTTATTTTGCACTATTTACCCCTATTTAACCCCCAACCCTTCAACGGCATCATCTGAAAATATAATCCAGTTCCAGATCTGGTTATAATATATACGTGTACAAAATTTCAAGTCAATATCTTAAACCGTTCCGGAGAAAACGTGCGGACAAAAAAAAGTTACAGACAGACAGACAGATAGACCGACAGACAGACCGACAGACAGACAGACCGACAAACATACCGACAAACAGACAGGATTTTTTTTTCGCTCAAAATTAAAATCTCGACGTTTCATTACATTCTAAACCTATTTCAAGAAAAAAAATTTTTTTGCGATTTCTATACTTCCAATCCACTTCGTGGATGTGGAAGTAATAGACCGTAGTCTCGAACTTAAGCAAACAATTACTTCGTTATAGGAGAATGTCGTTTACACTCAAATTCAAACTGATTGCCAGAAGGGCCATAAAATGCAATACTATTAACGAGCATAAAGTTAATTATTTCTTAAAACTATACTTTAGAAACTAGTGCAGAAAATGCCAGTTGCCAGCGACAATTTGGATGAGGTAAAATTTGAACTCTGATCACATGAAGTTAAAATTTTAGAATGGAATCTCAAAAACACAAATACCCGGTAAACTAAAATTATCAGGATAAAAGTCGGACCATGTCACACCACCAGTAGCTGATCGAGAAGTGTCTTTTCTCCCTGACAGGATTATCCGGGTCAATTTTCGAGTGGGTGAGCGTTATCCACCCTAAAGAAACCTAGACCAATGAATGAAAAACCGTCCTCTTTTTAGGGCCCTCAGGTCATCCGGAAGGTGGTGTTGTCTATAGTAAAAATCATGTACCGAAATAGTACTCGCCTGGCTGTTGGCGTCCTCTACATTGACTGTGGCCAAAATGGCTTCCCTAATTATAAAACATTCTTTTCACAGTAACTTAAGCTATTCTATATCTAAGCTAGCTCATTTTACCCTGTCGGTGAAAAAACCCTTTTTTCCATCTAGATTCATGCTGATTTTTGTCAATTAAGGGAAAAGCGGACTGGAATTTCCTATCTAGTGTACAGTTTGGGGAATTCTTGTAATCAATTACAGCATTTAGATTTGATTTGCGTCTTGACTAATTTACACATTCACCCCGTTTAATTACCCGCTCGTTTGTTACATTTCTAATAAAAAGCAATTTGACAATGACGTCGATAGTAACGGATTTTCTCAGGCTAAGGAGTTTTATCGGTTTATTAGGGGCCTTTTACTGGTAATAAAATATGGCCGATTTAGAAAATATACTAAAGTGTACTTTATTAGTTACGGTCGAAAAGTTTTTTGTATTTAACACGAAGCGGTTGTTAAAATTAGAAATTTATGCAATCTTGTTTTTTGAATCCTCTAATATTACATTGTCGACGTTTTCCTGCTGGTCCGTACAGTTGTTAAACGATAAAATTATACGAGCTTGTTTATTTCTTAAATTCTCCAATTTTGCCTCGAGCCTACTCTATGATCTTTTAGGACTTTGAACTGTTATCAAAATTTTCTACCAAATAGTTTCATTTTATAAAAAGTAATCTTAATCTCTTTAATCTCTATCTTACATTTGTTACAGTTTGTGGTATATTCAAATTTTCTTACATTTTATTGGTTATTAAATTTCCTACTCTAGAGAGTAGGAGATTAGCTCATAACATTGTGTCATGTTGTATATACGCATTGGAGATGAAATTCATTTATATGAAATATGAAGCTGAAAAGACCACCAGTCAAGATTAATAAAAAGTAGAGACGACATTGCATACTTAATTACATTTTTACTGTAGAAATAAAAGGGACCAAAGCATTAGTAAAACATTTGTCTGTGACATTTTTCCCTTTGTAATGAACATAGCATAAGTAAAAACTAGAAAATGTTAATTAAATATATTAATTAAACCTCAAAACGATAGAATGAAAAGAATTTCTAGTCTAGCAAAAAATTTAAATTCTTTACTGAGCTCCAATCACACTAATTAAAACAGATAAATAATGCGCAGCTGCTAGCTGATATCCCGATAGGCCAAATAAAAGGATTTATTACAACATTCATTGTTATTACTATTGTTTTATGAGGGTATTATCTATACTCTCAATAAAACTATGTTCAGCAACTTTCATCAAATAATTAAAAAGCTGGTTAGTTCCAAAACTATTGATTGTTTAGGTTCTCTATGAAAACGCTATGAAGATTAGATTACAGAGGTAACGCGGTAAGATAATATTTTTTCATTGAACATTATTACAGTATACAACATATAAAATAATGGAGTCGCTCTCTACAGAGTGACGATTAAAAAGATATAACACACATATAAAAAGTTATTAGGAAAATTGTTCGTTGCATAATTTCAAACATTAAAAATACCTGACGGTGCATCGGTATATCTCAGTACGACTGATCAGTCTAAAAGTTTCTTTTTCTGAAAACTGCGGCAAAATTAGTACTCGTTTAAAAGATATAAGGGAGAAACTAAGATCAGATATTAAACGTATACACTAGCTTTGATTCGTCGTACGTAAAAATCAATCATTTGAATGTCTCTTGTATCGAAGGTAGGCTTCTGCCTCATGACGCACCAGTTGAAAAAAAAAATTGATTGACATGAGCTCTACGGAATGAATATCCATATCGGCATATATGTAAAATAAATCTAAATTGTTTTTTGACATTCATATATTGTATTTAATACCATCACTCCAGATACCCTCAGCGTAGTTATGTGCTATGTGGGACACTTTTTTAGTGAAACGTATATACGTGCTCATCGTAGAGTACAATAATTATTTAAATTTAAGAAAAACAGCTGCCTGAGGAGTCACTACTTCCACATCTAGATTTCCCATTCAAGTCCCTTTGAAGAAAAACATCTTTGATATATTTGCTCTAGTATGTGGAAATAATCTGTCATAGAATATTAATAATATTTGAGGCAGATGTCATAAAATAATTTGAGGCGTTGGTTTCGCTTCATATACACAAGATTCTTATCAGATTGCTCTACATATTTTCCCCAATTTACACACCCCCTTCAACGGAATTATCTCAATCAGAAATAATTACAATGTACCAAATTTCAAGTGAATACCTATCTCAATCTTATTTTGTCAACCCCTTTAATAATGGAGTGGACGTTGTGGGGAGGATCTGAGGCCTTGGCTTCTAGTATATACACCAATTCTCAAGTTTCTGTACTCTTACCAGCTTGCGTTACTCATTTTCCCTGATTTACCTCTTTATTCCCACCTCTTGGAATCATCTTAAAATATAATCTAATGTCAATTTTATTTCATCTACCTATTTAATAATGGAGTCGGGGGTTGAAAATATTATGAAGATATCCGTGGCCTTGGATTCTAGTATTTACACCAAATTTCAAGTTACTGCTTGGTTTACTCATTTTCCCGTATTTTTCCCTTTAAGTAAATTATCTCACAATATAATCTAGTTAACATACATACGTGTACCAAACTTCAAGTGAATATCTCAATTTAATTTTATCGACCCCTTTAATAACGAAGTTGGGGTGGTGGGGGGATTGATATTATTTAAGAAAAATCTGAGGCCTTGCCTTCACCAAATCTCAAATTTTTGTACTTTCACCGGCTTGCTTTACTTACAAAACAGTGTTTTGCAAGTCGACCTACCCTAAAACTTGCCCTAAAACGTGTCAATTTTCCATTTTGATTGCCTACCGTTCTTTTTAGGGTCGCTTACCATGTCTGGCCCCGAGGACACTGCAGCCACCTACACTTATTGTGCCACTGTTTTTATCAATCGCTTCCGGTCATCCCTATTTCCGAGGTAGTTCTATGAAGATTAATACTTAAATCAGAGCCCTTGTTGTCTTATTGTCTAACTGTAAGAGGGGATTATTTAAAATATAGCTAGGCATTCATTCTTGAAGGTAATTTTTCAAACAATTACGTAACAGTTAGAACACTATATGAGCCTATGATCGTAATCTTCCCGAATAATATTCCAACCCAAACTTGCAAAAAAGGGCCCTTTTTTCAAATTTCACAGAATGCGATAAAACTTGGGAAATCGAAATTATATTAATTTAATTTCCACAACCCTCCCGGAACATCTCTTAAAATGCAGGGTGGATCAGCCGCCACGCTCGGAGCAAACACCCTCCGTCCGCGGGTGGAAGCTAAACTCTCTGAGGATGTCTTCTTTTTCAATTTATCTTTTTTTTGTGATTTCACTAACAATTATGTTGCAAAACATTTTTTTATTATCCCTTCCACTTGTATATATCGGCGTATACCACATGATACATGGTAGGTAGGCAGATATTTATCGTGCATGGCGCCTGCTCATACCTACTGGATATCATGTGGGTTCTCGCAATGAAATTGAGATGGATTTTAAGTGAAATCACAAAAATCGTAAAAAATTAAAAAGAATTACTCCCCCGAAGGGTGGCGTTTGGTTCATCCCCTCAAAACTATCGCAAAACCTGGTTTCAACAACTCCCCATACGGCTAGCGCGGAAAACAGGAAAGAGGGTGGTTTCTTGCTTTTTAAGGGTTATTGCGAGGGGTTGCGAAAATAGAAATCATCAGATTTCAACTCCTAACCCTCGAAAATGGGGAGGTAAATAGGTTTCATCGCGTTTCGTCAAATTTGATGGAATATAAAAGTTTGGGAAGGAGTATATGCATGCAGATGAGATCGCCCAGCATTGAAGGCTGTTAATACTTCCTTGATGTTAGTGGAGCCCTGAAGGGTTCCAATAACATTTCATGGTAATTTGTGCCTCGTGGATGATCGACATTTTTAAGGGGACTTTGCACGAATCGAGTTATGTAAGATTAGAATTCTGAAATATTCAAGTTTGAAAACTAAAAGCTATTCTGATTAACACTGTCGGAAAGTCATTCATAGCATAACATAGTACAACGTTCTGTGTCGTCAGGTCACCCCACACAATGTTTTATATATTAATAAATTGATTTGCTAGGATTCAATAGATATTTTTTCCCACGCTATTGTCATAAATTCGTGGAATGGCAATATAGTTATCTACATTCTATACATTTAAAATATAAGGCTATATCAGAATTCAATTTCGACCAAATTGTATAAAGTGTAGCAAAATTAGATTTCTCACAACACTAGCAGTAAAAAAATATCGCCAATATTATTATAGGTCTTACAATATAGCTAATATATTATATTTTTTTGGAAAATTTCCTTTGTATTTTGTAGCGACAACAAATTCATAGCATTTTCTAATAACATAATCATATTAATATAACAGGCATGTTAAAATAACCTTTAATTCTATTGTTTTCTTGGCGTATAAACATGTTATATATTAAAATTGAAATTACAACGTTAAAACGTTCAATGGACAAAGTACTGAGACCGCAAAGCTTTAAAGTTTTTAATATACCTACCTAATTTATTTTACATTCTCACTATGCGATTTAGAAATTAAACTTAAATTTCCAAAATTATACAAGGTGCGTGTAAGAAGTATTGTTCGATAATTCAAGAGCTTGTAGCTCGGATCAAAATAACAGTAAAAGTTTTTGTACATTTGCAGTTAACTTTTAATGTTATTTCGCTCCAACTTGTAGGTATTATCCCATATTTCACGGACATATTGTGTATAGTATACTTCTTAAATATCCAGTAATATAATAGTAATATAATTAAATCTTATCGCAAAATATTTAAATGTTTTCAAAGCTCTTAGGAACCATGGAATGGACAATTTAGCTGAAGTATGTACCAAACTTCTAGTTATCGTGATGTGAGAAATACATTGGAATATGTTTATTTCTGTTATTAATTAATATATACACACTTCTATCATAAAACATTCAAAAATGACTTTTGCGTAAAACTTTATTTAAATTAGTCATAACGAATCAGCAATGTTTTTTATTTCTGAAACAAAACTAGATAAATAATAAAGAACGAACGTAGAAAATATTAATCAGAAAGTTTGAAACCAAATTATTGAGCATAAGTGCCATAAAATGGATACGTAAATATTTTCTTCTGCAATCTCGAAAAATGTTCATTTGGTGAGCGTAAATTCAATCATGAATATTTACACTTTTTACAGAATCGTTTCACATCGGTTACTGAGCAAGTTACTAGGTAACAAATGGGATATGGAATATTTCGTGTTGGGTTCACTGTAAAGTAAAAGTGGCTAATCACAGATTATAACGCCCAGCGATGGAGTAATGAAATGTCATAAGTTTGATTCTATCAACACTTTTGTAGGTGTAGGTGCTAATTGCGTAGTTTTCATATTTCTTTGTATTAATGTTTATAGTATATTAAACGTGAACAACATATTTTAGAAAATGTATAGTATGAGTCTATAGCAAAAAGGCAAATTTGCACCCACATGCCTTGCAAACTTTCATATTTGTGCAAAATGGAAATTGTCTTGACAATATATTTATAAATTTTTCAGAAAGTGTCTGCAAAGCTGTGACCTTGAATCCAGGACTATCTGACCATGTCAGTATTAGTTTAATGAGTCTTTTTCAATTAAATGACTATTTGCAAATCTGTAGGTTGGTGTTTTGTAAATAGCCCGTCCATTGACTCCGAGTATAAATTTGAGCATTTGTTAAACATAATCACTACTGGGATTGAAATTACCATGCCTGAAAAATCAAGAATTGTGTCAAGTAATAAGAGAACTAAAGTTAACTGGTTCACTGACAACTTAAAACAAATGAGAGAGTCATTACATTTTTTGCAAGATCTTTATAAAATGAATCTAACGCATGATTTAAAATTCCTATTAAACACGAAAAAAGCACAATATAAATTTGAATTAAGGCAAGCCAAAATTAATGCTCATGATAATTACATTTTTCAAAGTCAGAACCGAAGCAAAGCAATGTGGAATGTCATTAACAACAAGAAATCGAGTACCAATAACATAAGTTCAGACTCTTCTGGTATTAATTCTGAGGATCTGAACAATTACTTTGGAACGGTTGCCGAAAACACAATAAATAATTTACCACCTTCAAATAACAACTTTGAAACTTATTTACTAAACACTAATATTGCTGAACTTAGTATTTCTGAATTTAGTATTTCTGAAGTGTCTTACATACAAATACTGGACATATTTAACAATTGAATAAAAACCAATAGCAAAGACGCCCATGACATAAACCTTAAAATACTTAATTCTATTAAACACGCTATACTTATTCCTTTAACTAAACTTATAAATGAATGTTTAAGAAACAACACATTTCCTAAAATTCTCAAAATTTCAAAAGTTATTTCAGTTTACAAAAAAGGCAATGTTGATGATCCTACAAACTATAGGCCTATCTCCATAATACCGTTTTTCGCAAAAATTTTTGAGACCGTATTAAAACTGCAAATAATATCTTATTTTGAGAACTGCAATTTGTTTAATAATCATCAGTTTGGGTTCCGAGCAAAAAGATCCACTACGGTAGCTATAAACACACTAACTGACATGTTAAACAGGGGTTTCGAACAAAGTGAATTTTTGTATACTCAGTTTTTAAACCTAAGTAAGGCGTTCGACTGCGTCTCTCATGACATATTAATAAGAAGGTTAGGGTTCGACAAATTTTCAATTACGTCAGACACTGCTATCATCTTATCTAGAAGACAGACTTCAGTATGTTAACTATGGCAACATGAATTCCAAACTAACAAGTGTAAAATTTGGGGTCCCCCAAAGCACCGTATTGGGCCCAACCATTTTCCTGGTTTTTATTAATGACCTGCCACTGTCCCAGCAAGATCTGTTCTTTTTGTAGATGACACAACATTAATATATACCAATACAAATGTCAACTCATTGATTTCTAGTGTGCGCGATACTCAGTCTAGTATTCAAGACTGGTTCCTAGCAAATAGATTAATGCTAAATGAAAATAAAACTGAATCAATGATTTTTAGTTTAAAACAACACACTTTAGATATAATTATAACCACGGACTGTGTTAAGTTTGTAGGCGTCCATCTGGATAGTAAATTAACCTGGGCAAAACACGTGGATGCCATTTGTGGTAAAATGTCTAAAAATATATACTTATTACCTAATCTTGCGAGTTGTGTATCTCAGAAAACTGTATTAGCAGCATATTTTGGTTTAATTCACTCTGTACTTATCTATGCAATTCTGGCCTGGGGTCACTCTTCACATGCTGCAACTGCTTTTGCAGTACAAAGAAAAGCCATACGGGTGATCGCGGGGTTGAGTTACAGAGAGGAGTGCAAGGAATCTTTAAAAAAATTGTAGATCCCTACTCTCTATAGTATTTATATTTTACAATGCCTCCTATATGTAAAGGAGCATGAATCAAAATATTTATCACGCATTCAGTTACATACTTATTCCAGTCGAAATAATGGAAATCTACATTTTAATTTTCTACGCTTATCAAAAACACACAATGGTACAGCGTACAATGGAATAAAATTCTTCAATACATTACCACATAACATCAGGAAACTGTATTGTAAACTTTTTAAAACTGTTATGAAATCATTTCTAATAGAGAATGATTTGTTTTAACTAAGCGAGTTTTTTATGCAGATTTTTCTTCATTATGTAAGTAGCATACGTTTATGCTTGTTTGTCCTTTGAATTATGTCTCTTTGCTATCTATATTTTATTTATTACATTTATATTTATTGTTTGTGACTGAGATATATTTTGACTTGTGTAAATACATTTGTATAATACATCAATAAATACTTACTTACTTACAAAATGAGCTTCATTTTGTGCTTGTTGCATTATGTACTATTGTAAGACTCCTTACCAAAATGTTCTGACTAACAAAATTAGTATTAATACTTCAGATTTATCGAGTTATTTAACTAAACACCCTTTTTAAATATTTAAACAACTTGAACCATATGTATTTTTTTATAAATCGGTTGGAATTTCAACTGTTCCATTATTATAGAACTGATATATAGCTTTTTACTATTTTCTGAAAATGAAAGCATGTAACAGAATTAGCACGCTATAAACACACATCAGAATAGATTAAGGGCTATTCAAAAAGCATTTTTGGCTTGTAAATTAGAATTATCTTAACTCATGTTATATAAAATAATAAAGCAATTGGACACCTGTATTTTCATAAATAAAGAAATCGTTTTCTGCCTGCGCAATAAAAATCATCAGGTACAGCTCTATATTTGCTTGGTATGCTTTCACTTTGTCAATGTGTTAAAAATCAAACAGCCATGGCACTAAAACATGCTCATGGCCTCCAGCACAACATGGTGGTAGCATAATATCACATACGCGTTATATTGGACTCAAAGTCGAAAACTGGTGACCGCGATAAAACTTTAACGTAATGTTCCTTTGGAAACCATGTTCAACTATTGGAAGATATGGTAGAAGAGTAAGTTGAAACAGAAACGTTCCGGATTATATTTCCACTTTCTAATCATATCTTATACAGCGAATTAGTGATACCATTCACTACTCCACTTACACCGGACCTTAGTTTCCTCCTACCACTTATGAGCCCAAGTTACTGTTAAACCTAAAGTTACAAGGATAAGAGTATTTAGCAAGGGAATTTCAATTGGGTTAAAAGTTTGGATTCCTTTTGGTGGCCAAATTATTCCAATTTCAATTCTTGGAGAAAGTGAATTAACCATGAAAGGATTAGCTACAGTGATTAATTTGTGGTTTTTAAATTCCTACCCTTGCCCCTCGCCAGTTGATCTTGAATGCTCTCAACTCACAGCAACCGCCTGATATTCTTCATATTTCGACCCTCACCCTCTTCAGTACTAATTGCTCGAAAATGAACACACAATGCGGATACTGGTCGACATTTTAAGCGTAGCTGGCATTTGCTGTGAGTTTACGTTAGGTGGCTTTATCAAGGACAAGTGCCGAGGAGGCCGAGGTCATGAAGATATGGAATGTCAAGCGTAACAGATATGATGGTGGACCTCTCAAGTATTCGGGAGGACGCATTCTTCTACTACTGATCTATTGCTGTATAATATGAACTATATACCGAGTAGTATTTTACTTCACAAAACAATTTTTGTCCCCAAGACATTTTGATGTGTGTATGTTACTACAGAAATGCATTATGCCGGGTTGAGGGTATAGATATCGTTAAGAGAAGAGGAAAATCGTCTCCTGCTCTCAAGGGAACAATATAAAAATTATATGTACGTCAGTTTAGAGAACAAACCAATATGAAATCTCACTTACCAGTTCGTACAAGTTTGAAAGTAACAGCATTGTGTGATTTGAGATGTTCGTTGTAAGCTGGATGTATTAGGTCCCGGAGGGGTGATTCATTTCCTGCCATTCTGACTTGTATCTCCGGCGCCTTTCTTGTTCTTATGTTGCTGAAGAATGCCTTTTTCTTTGTAGGCGACGACTTTTCTAAGAAAATATTAATTATATGTAAACAATTACACAAAATGTTTTACTTAATGTTATTTATTAATGTTTTGCAAGCAAGCATTATTTATATACTTTTCATTTTAATTTCATTTCAAATTTATATATTTCAATATTTTAACACAAATTTTTTCAATTATACAGTATGGTCATAGCACGAGATTGTTATAAATATGATTGATGTAACAATGTTTAGATATCAGAATAATACTTTATGAATCAGTTTTTCTTGCTCTAACATTAGTTTTACATTCACATCCGCATAGTAGAGTGGAAGTATAGTATTTGTAAAAAAGATGTCAAACATTTTTTTGTTGAAATAGGTTTAGAATGTCATGAATCTTCGAGATTTCAAAGTTGAGCCAGAAAATATTTTCTTTCAGTGGGTGTGTCTGTCGGTCTGTCGGTACTCTTTTGTGTACCCGGTTTCTCTGGAACGGTTTAAGATATTGGCTTAAAATTTATTACACGCATGTATTACAAGGTGATCTGGAACTAAATCATGTTTTGAATTGATTACGTTGAAGGTTTGTGGGTGAAATAGAGATAAATAGGGGTGAATATATAAAGGGAGCTAATAAGAGTCCAGAAAATTGGGATTTGATGTATATACAAATTTTTTATGACACTTTTCCCTAATTACCCCTATTTACTTCTACTTATCCCCAACCTATGAACGGAATCATCTCAAAATATAATCTAATTCCATATGTCGTTACAATACATACATGTTCGAAACTTCAGGTGAATACCTCAATATTATTTTATTAACCACTTTAGTAACGGAAAGGGGGTGGTAGGAGGAGGGGAAAATGTTATAAACGGAAAGGGGGTGGTAGGAGGAGGGGAAAATGTTATAAAAAAAATTGCGGCTATGGCTTCTAGTATATACAGGGTGATTCACGTAGGCCATTCATTAGAAGTTTTTCAACTTGCAGTTGGATTAGAAACTTGAAATTTGGTATACTGCCATAATCGATCATGCCCGTTCTATCTGAAATAGTTTCAGTCCTCCAATTATACAGGGTGTGCTAAAAATTGGTACCAACTTTCTTATTTTAAATAGAAACCTATATTTTTCTTTACATGGTTCGATTGGTCTTCTAATTCTGAGTTTAGAGAACCTAAGTTATATTAACTTATCTATTACAATTTTTGACATATGTCCAATTTTTTGAAAAAAATTGCCGCTGTAGTAGTTTACGAACAAATTTGTATCTCGCAAACCTTTCAAAATTATGAATCCAAGTTTGTGAAGCAGTTAGCTGGAAGTCCAGGCTAACTTTTGATGTCCCATCGTTGGTCCCATTTTGTACCATATGGGCGCAGTCGATTTTCAAATGTCGCAATCAAAAATTATCAAAAAGTCAATTTTTTCAAATGGCACCTACTATTTTTTTTCACAATGTTCGAAAGAAAATTGAATTTTAGGGTGAGTTACTTAAGCATTACCTATACCTAACTTCACCCCATATCGAGTTATTCAATAAAAATCAAGAAATACCTTATCTTGCCGAGAGATTCCTTACTTCACAAGTATGCCATGGAAACAAAAGACAGTTGTAATAATTTTTAAAGAAAAATATGGATTCTTATTTAATTACACACAACACCAACAAATTATTATTAACGAACAAGAACAATGTTGATGAAATTCTTACGTAACTGTTCAATGTGACCACCATATTTTTGTTCAAATATTCTATTATTCTACTTTCAACACATTGCGTAGTACATCTTTGCGCCTACCATTTCTGACGCCAGAAATCAATGCAAAATAGAATTTTAGGGCCACTTTTATTAACATTGTGTATGTCTATCTACAGTCGTATTTGAGTTATTGGCATTTTTTGAAAAAAATATTGTTTTTTTTTCTCAAGGGTAGTAGGCTTTGGAAACAATCATTTCATTTTAATTTTTATTCAAAAATCGTATTGCAATAATAAATAATAACAACAAAATAACAACAAATAAACAGATTAACAAAATAATTATTTCAATACAAATGCTCAATGTGTGCACCGTTTTCACTGACAGAATTTCGTCAACATTGTTCTTGTTCGTTAATAATAATTTGTTGGTGTTGTGTGTAATTAAATAAGAATCCATATTTTTCTTTAAACATTATTACAACTGTCTTTTGTTTCCATGGCATACTTGATGAAATAAGGAATCTCTCGGTAAGATAAGGTATTTCTTGATTTTTATTAAATAACTCGATATGGGGTGAAGTTAGGTATAGGGAATGCTTAAGTAACTCACCCTAAAATTCAATTTTCTTTCGAACGGTGTGAAAAAAATAGTAGGTGCTATTTGAAAAAATTGACTTTTTGACAATTTTTGATTGCGACATTTGAAAATCGACTGCGCCCATATAGTACAAAATGGGACGACCGATGGGACATAAAAAGTTAGCCTGGACTTCCAGCTAACTGCTTCACAAATTTGGTTTCATAATTTTGAAAGGTTTGCGAGATACAAATTTGTTCGTAAGCGGCAATTTTTTTCAAAAAATTGGACATATGTCAAAAATTGTAATAGATAAGTTAACATAACTAAGGTTCTCTAAACTCAGAATTAGAAGACCAATCAAACCATGTAAAAAAAAATATAGTTTTCCATTTAAAATAAGAAAGTTGGTACCAATTTTTGGCACACCCTGTATAGTTGGAGGACTGAAAATATTTTAGATAGAACGGGCATGATCGATTATAGCTGCATGCCAAATTTCAAGTTTCTAATCCAACTGCAAGTTGAAAAACTTCTAATGAATGGCCTACGTGAATCACCCTGTATACCCAACTCCACGTTTCTGGACTCTTACCAACTTGCATTACTTATTTTCCCTTATTTACCCTCCAACCCTTCAAGGGAATGATCTTAAAATGTAATCTAGTTCCATAAGTCCTTATACGACATACGTGTACCAAATTTTAAGTGAATACCTCAATGGGGGTGGTGGGGCGGTTTTCAAACATTATAAAAAACTAGGGCTTGGTTTCTAGTATACACACCAAATTCCAAGTTTCGGAACTTTTACTTTTTACTTGTTTTCCCCTATTTACCATTATTCACCCTCAACCCTTCACCGTACTAAGCTCAAAACATATTCAAGTTCCAGATCTCGTTATGGTACGTACATATGTGTAATAAATTTCAAGCCAATATCTTAAACCGCTCCAGAGAAAACGAATACACAGGAAAAGTTACAGACCGACTGACATACCGACAGGCTGACATACTGACAGACTGACGGATAGAATTTTTTTCTCGCTCAAAGAGTGGCCCCGAAAAGAGCTGTTTTCTTGCCTGTTTTTGGTAGCGTATTGTGTGCTTGAGAAATATCGTAAACAGGTTTAGCTGGTGTCAAATCCATCCTTATTAAAAACCAAGACAGGCGTTTTTCTTCGTTTTTTGAAAATGTTTAGTAATTACCCCTAATCGGGGGTTGAAAATTACAAAATTTCAATAAATTTAAAAACGATTCTATTTGTATTATTTCTATTAAATCAATCTTAAATAAAGAGAAATTATGTATCTTCTATCAAGGAGAGTTAAAAATTCACGCATAAACCCTCAAAGGGGGTGAAATCATTCCCAATATATTAAAAAAAATTAAAAATATTTTTTTAAATTCTGAAAGTAAAATAATCAAATGTTTCAAGTCATGGCAAATATGGAACAAATATTTCTCACCAATTTTGATGAAATATAACACTTATGAACGGTAAAACAACCCCCAAACACATGAAAAAAAATCATAGCAATTTTTGGAAGCTCTTGTCTTCATTGTTTTTCTCTATAACTGACATTCAGCTTATATTATACATTTTTATCCGTTTTAATTGGAAATCATCCCTCGAAGGTGGTGAAATCAGCAAAATGAATGTCAGTTAGAGAAAAAGACAATGAATACAAGTATTTACAAAAATTGTTATGATTTTTTTCATGTTTTCATGTTTGGGGGTAGTTTTCCCGTTAGTTTGTAGGGGTTGTTTTTCATAAAAACTGGTGAGGAATATTTTTTCCATATTTGTCATGACTTGAAACATTTAAATATTTTATTCTCGGAATTTTTTTAAATATTTTTAATTTTTTGATATTTTGAGGGCCTATGGGTGAATTTTTAACCCTTCTTGATTAAAGATGCATAATTTCGCTTTTTTAAAGATTGATTTAATAGAAATAATACAAATAGATTTATTGATGTTTTTTAAATTTCAACCCCTGAAAATTTTTAAAAAACCAAAAACAATATCTCTCTTTGTTTTTAATAAGGATTAATTTGAGACCAGCTAATCTTTGTACGGTTTTCTCCAAGCTCGCAATCCGCTAATCAAGAACAGGCGGATTTTGCGGTCACTCCTTAAAATCTCGTCGTTTCATGACATTCTAAATCTATTTTTACTTCCCTCGCATACCGTAGAAGGGAAGTATTGTATTCGAGAAAAAATCACCCTCCGAGGTTTCTTCGGATTTTCATGTTTCAAAACATGTAGATTACGAAAATATAAGTTTTTCATTCCGTCCGTCCGTCTGTCTGTCTGTCGGTCTGTTTGTTTGTCTGTCTGTCTATTGGTCTATTGGTGCATTAACTAAAAAACTACAGTAGAACAATCAAATTTGGTAGGTAGCTGACGCCACTGCCACCGAAGAAATGGTTAGACTTTCACCGGAAAATATACAGGGTGGACTGTGTAAAGGAAATAGATAATGGCAAACATTTTTTTCACTCAAATTTAAAATTTCCGTGTTTCGTGACATTCTAAACCTATTTCAAAAAAAATTCTTTTTTTTGAAAATTTAAAATGGAAAAAAATGTTGAAATTGTATAAAATGGATGATGGCAAAAATTTTTCGTTTGCTCAAATTTAAAGTATTCACGTTTCATGACATTCTAAACATATTTAATTTATTTTTTTTGAAAACCGAAAAGAAAAAAATTGAAAATTATTTATAAAATGGATGGAAAAAAATGTGTTTGCTCAAATTTCAAATTTCCACATTTCATGACATTCTAAACATATCTCAAAAACAAAAATTGTTTTGAAAATAAAAAGAAAATAATTTTTTTCCCACTACATGGAAAAACTTCTCTTTCTCAATTTTAAAATTTCCACGTTTCATTACATTCTAAACCTATTTCAACAAAAAATTTTTTTAAAATTAAATAAAAAATATATATATCCCCACTATAGAGTACATGATGGAAAAAAGTCATCAGGTTTTTTCTGTCATAATAGGGCTAACTACATTACGATTAATTCTTATATGTCATTTCTTAATTAATATTTTTTTAGAGTGACCACCCAATATAAATAAAGAGGGAAGTTCTCTGTAAATACCTTTACCGATTTTTTTCGATTACTATACTTCCACTAGACTTCCAGTAGAATACGTGGATGTGGAAGTAAAATAACAACGTGACTTTTTACTGTAGGTATAAATTTCAATAACAAGTGTCAGTTGTGTTCTCTAAATGATACAAACTGTTAATGATAGCAGCAACGTAAAAGCTGCGTGTAAAATAGTGGACTATGGAAATAAATAAACCACTCATTTAGTAATCGATCATTTTCGAAAGATAAACTATTACAAATTAAACTAGGTTATCAAAATATATAAAGATATAAATTTACTTCGAACATCGGAAAGAAATTGCTATTATAAACGGGAACAAGTCCATGGATTACTCATTTTGCTAGCTTCAATTATGTGAGAAAAAATGTGTATAACCTTACGCTCACATTATATTTATTTTGCATTGCCGCAGTAGGCATTTTAATCATATAATAACTGTTCTTTGTGGAGGAGGCTCGCACTCAATTACGATCATATGATGATCGACAAAGATAAACTTGGAAAAATCTACCCCCGATATCTGCACCACAAGGGTCAATACTGGGACCCTTACTATTCGTAATTTATGTTAACGACTTGCCCTTACACATAGAACACTCAAAAATCATATGCCCATGACACCACCGCTATCCTTGAAAACAAAAATAAAGTTACTCTACAAACAAAGACGGAACAAACTGTAAATAATATGTGGTTAAATGAAAATGGCCTTAAGTTAAATTCGGAAAAAACGAGATATTACACTATTCCCCTGTAAGCGATGCCTTTAAAACATACATAAGAAATAACATAAAAAAATTGAACAAAATTTCTAGGAATTTATATAGATAATTGCTTTAATTGGCATGAACAGATAGAACACATATGCAAAAAATTCTCAAACATTTGTTTTCTTTGAGAACAGTGATTAAATACAATACAGAGCAGATGGTTAAGATATTACAGATCATTCAATTCCGCTATGTCTTGTGGTATTGAATTGTGGGGAAATAGTAGTAGAGCAATAGAAGTATTTAGGATTCAAAAAAAGGCAATTAGAATTATCACTATATCCAGTAACAGACAGACATGTAGATACCTATTTAAATTCCTATCACTCTAAACACGTACACTTTATCCCAAACTTATTGTCGGTATAAGAAACGTCGGGATCTTTGTTCTTTACCACACTATCAAAGGCGACGACATTTTTTATACCCAGAATAAGTCTGCCATAAACTATACTGACTGACTTTTCAGTAATTTGTCTATATTTCACCTTCGCCGAGGGGTAACATGCCTTTCTCAAAAATACAAGACGTTATTTATATATGTGCCTGTGTTATTATTGTGGTAAATTGTTGAATAAATATTGCTGGCGTTATAAATAATTTAGTTAATTTGTGGCCTCCCTTCAAGTACTCCAATTATGCATTTCCACCTCTTTTTGGGGAAACACGCAGTAGAGGCACCAAAGATTACATTCTATTTTTTTTCTTTCTCGTGGAATGAGTGCCAATACTCTTAAAATAAAAACATTTATTTATTTTGTCAGAATTCTAATTTGCCCACATCTGAAACAAAGTTTTTGCGTACATCTATAAACACAATTCAATATCATAGTATGCATTTTACCACGTAATACACTTATTGTTTATTTTGGACATCAAACTGTTTGTGTCCAGTCACATGGACAGAAAGTAAAGCGTGAATCACTTTGAGTAACATACTTGAGTAATGTTAAAGCAGCTTAATAATATTCAGGATAAAAATGGATCGAAATTATGTCTTTTTTTGGAGCTCAGTGTCTCCAAGAGTGCAGACAAAATTAATAAAATCGGTTAAAAATAGTGCTGAATAAGAACTGAGCAAACAAATATTTTTTAATATTCAATATTTAATTTAAAAATCAAATAGTACTATGTTTATAGGTTTAATATTTTTTTATATATACATACAAGCCATTAATGACAAAATTTGTTATTCTAAAAGATTTGTGGCTTTGCGTGTTGGATCTATTGCTGTTAGTATCTGTTATTTCATATTTTAATGCCTATAAAATAATGTTTAGTAAAAATAAAGTAATATTCTTTCTACATTATATCTGTACGTATAAACCAAAAAGTATATTTGTCTAGAAATGAAAATCAACTTTCCGATGAGCTAGTAAGTAGCTTCTTTGACACACACGTAAATAATACTTTCGAATGAAGGCAATTGAAAGCCTAAGCCAGAGATGCAACAGTTGAAAAATATTTTTTCCACACTAGATTATTCAGCTTATATTTATGTTAGTACATCTAATATATTAACTTAAGCAGTAGAATTGTAAATACTATTTAAATTGAAATTATAGCGCTTTCGTAAACTACGGTGAGTCATTTTAACAGCCCGTGTAATTCCCAGTTGCGGACTACAAATGTGATCATTTTAAATTTTAAAATATTAATCTATACTTTTTTAGACTGAATTTGCCAGCTATTTTAAATATTTTTTGTTACACATTTGTGTACCATATGATGATACACACTATTTAATGTCCTATGTAAATCGTTATTTAAAACTAAATTTCCTGGAAACATCAACGAATGGAGGTTCAAGCGGTAGGCAAGTAGGCAGCTGCCTAGGGCAATGAAATTTCGAGCACACCAAAAACGGGATCCATCATAAAATAAACAAGGAATTGTTTCACATTATAATAAACAATCATTAAAGCTAAATTTCATTAACTCGACCGTTTAGAGCTTCCCAAGAAAATGGCGGTTACGCTTATTATTTACACAAGGAGATCGGTCAACTTCCCAGGCTCTGGTCTTTAATTCAGACCATTTGACGCGATCCTGATGATTATACGTTTTTTATATTTTATAGTGAAAAATAAAATATCATTATTCACAACGTCTGCGAAGACTCTTTAAGATTCGTGCATTATTCTAATTGACCTTTCTTAGCTGTATGGTACGTCTCCGTTGCGGTTGACTGTCGGGTGTTTGGTCTCTGCAATGTTCTTGTTGGAGACAACACTCCAACAAAGTTATGTATGTGGCACAAAAAATGTTTATCTACGCGCACCCTGGGCTAAGTAGGTCATAAGGGGTGCGGGTGGAAACAGACGCCACCATAAGGCAGTATAAGTTAAGCAGGCGCCATAAGTGGTTGTTTGCCACACAGGCAATCTATAGTAAATTATTATTAGTTCATCTGTGTATAGTGTATATAATAAAATAATGTTAAAGCAGATGTAAGTTTTAATATCATAATATACATCCAAGATGAAGCAGAATTACAGTCCACAAAATAAATAAGAATCGAAGAGTTCTTATGTACTTAACATAAATTGGTTCATTCGAGTCGGATAATGCCAGTGCAGCCCTAAATATAAGTAGTGCTTCGATAATAATATTTGGATAAGAAAATATGGTATTTAATTGAAGGTAACCTGATGTAATATGTGTTTAAAAAATGTTGTGTTTCCTGAAGCTACAATAGACTCAATAGTAAAAAGCAGTGCTATAAAAAATATTGTATATTGTGCGTGAAATGCGAAATGAAGGGAGAAAACATCGAGTAAGTAGGTACCTAAAGACCACTTCAAGAGCATCAACATATGACGCCACTTCCAGCAACCCCCGCTATGACGGTAAGGCAAGCTATCCTTCTTCCTCTTATGCAAAATATATGCCAAGAGAACTGCGGTTCGCTAGTGCAGTTGACACTAAGTGTACAAAAACTAAGATAATGGCAGAAAATAGTTCATATAAGCAAATTTTACACCGATGTGAGTGTGTATATGTAAAGAAAACTATGATAACATAATTTATATAATTACCTATTTAAGCATTTATTTATTACGTTTTATTTGATATTTAGATATTTTAAAAATTCTGTTCTATTTTGAAATGTTGTGTTTATGTTTTCTTTCACAATAATGACTTTTTGTACACAATTACTTTGTCTAGCTAAATCAAGAAATGTTTACTATTTAAATAGGTTATGAAATGTTTTCTATTATTTAATATTAAGCTGAAATATATCTCATTTAAATATCCAAATATTGTAAGTTTGGATAAAATTGAGAATAAGGTTTTGCATTAGGTTTTAAAAAGACAGCTTTCAAAATGTCTAACCTTAAGAAATTAAAGGAAAAAAGAAAACAATGCAAGGGTAGCATTACTAGAATAGAAACATTTGTCATGGACAAAGTTAATGAGACTGGCCCAGTCGATCAACAAGTAATTGATCAATTAATAATAAGACAAAGTAGCTTAACAAAGAACTTTGAAGAGTATAAAAATATTCAGTTAGACATATGTGTACTTGATGAAAATGATAAGGAAAGTATAGACGAATTTGAGGATAAATATTATAATATTTTAAGTATGATAAATAAGGTAATAAATAAAAACACAACTCCTCCTGGTAATAGTGCAAGTTCTGAGGGGAAAGTTAAGAAAGGTCTTGGATCCACAACAAAATTGCCAGATGTAGATCTGCCATATTTTGATGGAAAGAACTTAAATGATTATAAACCTTTTTGTGAAATGTTTGCAGCAGTAGTTGAAGCTGATAAAAATTTATCAAATATCCAAAAATTATTTTATTTAAGAAAGTACTTAAAGGGAGAGGCCCTTGAATTAATTATTAACTTACCTTTTATTAACGATTCATATCCTGAAGCTCTAAAGTTATTAAATAAGAGATTTTACAACGAAACAATGCTCATTAATTCCCACATTTATTCTTTATTAGACGTTCCGAATTTACAAAAAGGAACTGTAGCTGGTATACGAGATTTTGTATCCAAAATTAGACAACAGGTAAGTGCTTTAAAAAACTTAAAGCAAGATGTTGATAAGTGGGACATGATATTAATTTGCATTTTGTCTAAAAAACTAGATTCCTACACTAATCGTTCTTATCAATTAGACAGAGATTCCTCATGTTTACCTACTTTAAACGATTTTTTGCATTATTTAGAAAGTAGAGCTACTGCTTTGGAGGCAGTAACATTGCCTGATCATAATAAAAAAGAAAGAGTATGCCATATTGCCACAAAAAATAACAAATCAAAAGAGCATAAGTGCCAATATTGCAATATTCCAGGTCACAAAATATATAATTGTTCTAAGTTTAAGGCTGCAGCAGTAAACGACAGAATAGCTTTTATCGAAACTAACAGACATTGCAAAGTTTGTTTAAATAATCATGCAGGGAAATGTAAATTTTCTTATAAGTGTTCAGTGTGTAAAAGTGATCACAATAGTCTTTTGCACAAAAATAATCAAGAAACAAGTAATGTTGTGTCTACTCATCATTGTTTATCAAAAACCACTTCCACTAATGTGCTATTGCCTACAGTAAGGGTTAAGGTGAAGGCGCAAGATGGTAGAGAATATTTCGTAAGAGGACTTCTAGATAGTGGTTCTCAAACTTCATTTATTTCTTCAGAGTTGGCGAGAAAATTGAAATGTAAAACTTTTACTAATAATCTAAATATTATAGGTATTGCAAAAAATATTACGAATATTCAAAAGTCAACAAATCTGCATGTTCATTCGTGTATATACAATTACGCAATAAACGTAGAATGTGCGATCGTGGACAACATTACCACAAATTTACCTCAATATCAGTTTGATACGTCAAATATTAGTATACCTAATAATATTACATTATCTGATAATGAATATAATATCCCAAATAATATTTCGCTTCTACTAGGGGCAAATATTTTCTTTCAAATATTAGTAACGGGAACTATAAAATTGGGGATAAATAATTTAGTTTTACAAAATACCCTATTCGGATTCGTAGTTAGTGGAGAAATACCTGAAATGTCACAAGAATTGTGCCATACCTCAGTAGTTTCATTGCACGCCACTGCCTCAAGCGAAAATTTAGAACAATTGATATCAAATTTTTGGGAAACTGAAAAAGTTCCAGAAACATATCAAGAAGTTGAAAGTGAAGAGGAGGCCTGTGAGTCAAGTTTTCAAAATTCAATTGAAAAAATTGAGAACAGATTTCAGGTAAAATTGCCGTTAAAAAAGTCTTTGTATGATTTGCAACTGGGAGACTCGTTCTCTATAGCATACAAAAGATTTTTGAATTTGGAAAAAAGATTTCAGCGTGATCCCTCATTGTTTGGTCAATATAATAATTTCATAAAGGAATATCTAGCCTTAAATCATGCAAGGCAAGTTGATTTAAATATTTATCATGAACAAAGGCAAGAAGCATATTTTCTTGCACATCACCCTGTTATTAGAGAGGACAACAAAAGTACAAAGTTAAGAGTCGTTTTTGATGGAAGTATGAAAACTAAAAATCAGATTTCTCTCAATGATTTGATGTATAATGGGGCAGTTGTACAAAAAGAACTTTTTGATATTTTAGTATTATTTAGAACATATAAATTTGTACTTTTAACCGATATCAAACAGATGTATCGGCAAATTTTAATACATCCCAATCAAAGACATTTGCAAAATATATTATGGAGAGAAAGCCCCAATGAACGTATTGAATGTTTGCAACTTCAAACTATCACATATGGGCTAAAAAGTTCACCATTTTTAGCAACGCGATGTTTAGTAGAATTGGCTCAGATTGAAGAAAACAATTTTCCATTGGCATCTAAGGCATTGTTAAATAACACGTACGTTGATGACATTATATCAGGAGGGGATTCAATTTCGGAAGTAAGTCAATTAAAAAATGAGCTAATATGCATTCTTCAAAAAGGTTCATTTGAATTACATAAATGGTGTTCCAACTATCCCGAAATTTTACAAGATATTCCCATTGAAAAACAACAGTTTGATGAAATTGACATGAGTCAAAATAATACTATAATAAAAACCTTAGGATTATCTTACAATATTCAATCGGACATGTTAAAAGTCAATTGCCCTTTAACCGTAGATAATTGTGTCACGAAAAGGCAGGTACTCAGCTTTATATGCAAGTTTTATGACCCATTGGGGTTAATAGGGCCTATATTTGTAACAGCTAAAGTCATAATGCAGAAGCTGTGGGTACGCAAATTAAATTGGGATGATATTTTACCTGATGATTTGTTAGATGTTTGGAAAACTTTCGCTTCAAGCTTAATTAATATGCCTGCTATTAATATTCCAAGAAATCTAAATTTTGTTGACGCTCATTGCGTTGAATTGGTAGGATTTTGTGACTCGTCATCACTCGCTTTCGGTTGTTGTATTTACATTAGATCTGTTTATACGAATAAAGTAAATGTTAACCTGCTCTGTTCTAAATCTAGAGTTGCACCAATAAATAAAAAATTGACTATTCCAAAATTAGAGTTAAATAGTGCATTACTCTTGTCAAAACTAGTTAACAGAATTCATTATTTGCTTAGTTCAAAAATAAACAAAGTTCATTTATATTCTGAGTCGAAGATTGCGTTAGCATGGATGAAACAAAATCCCTCTTAAGTTAAATGCTTATGTTGCAAATCGAGTTATTCAAATTCAGACTTTGACATCAAATTTTAGCTGGTCATATATTAATACAAAAGAAAACCCATCAGATTGTCTGTCAAGGGGGGTGGAGCCTCATACGTTGATATCAAATAATTTATGGTGGCATGGCCCTGCATTTTTATCTAATATAAAGTTCGTTCATAAGCAGCTAGATATTCAATTGCCAGATCAGTTACCTGAAATGAAAGTTCATGTGTGTACGCAGGTAATAGAAAAATTACCAGTTTTTAGTAAATTTTCTAGTATTTCAAAAATGCAAAGAATTATGGCCTATGTCTTAAGATTTTATAATAATTTGAAAAATAAAAAGAGAAATTCTGGAAATTTGTCTGCTCGTGAACTAAATAATGCTTTATATGTAATAATTAAATATGAACAAAAATTTCATTTTCAACAAGAAATAAAAAATTTGAAGTCAGAAGCAAATATTAAATCGAATTTAAAATTACTACATCCATTCTTAGATAGCGAGGGACTCTTGCGTGTAGGTGGTAGGCTGCAGAATGCAAGCATTGGTTACGACCAGAAGCATCCCATAGTCTTACCAAAAAATAGTCACATCACAAATTTAATCATAGTTAAAGAACACAAAAACTTGTTACATGCCGGTCAAAAACAGGTTCTTAGTAGTTTAAATTTAAAATATTGGTTAATAAATGGCAACCGGGAGGTAAAAAGGAACATTCATAAATGTGTTATGTGTTTTAGATTAAAAGCTCAGTGCTCGGAACAGCTGATGGGGTCATTACCGACAGCTAGGGTAAATTGTGCTAGGCCATTTGAGAACGTCGGTATAGATTTTTGTGGACCGTTTCTGACAAAACAATCCAGATTAAGGAAAAGTGTAGTGTCAAAGTCGTACATTGCATTATTTGTGTGTTTCTCTGTAAAGGCCATCCACATGGAACTAATATCAGATATGACCACAGACAACTTCTTAGCGGCACTCAAAAGGTTTATTTCTCGTAGGGGAAAACCTACACAAATATTTTGCGACAATGGCGCCACTTTTAAAGGTGCGAATAACCAATTGAAGGAATTTTACAAAGTTCAAAATTCTGAAGCCAACAAAAATAATGTTGAAAATTTTAGCGCCAGTGAAGGAATTCAATTTAATTTTATTCCAAGTTATTCGCCAGTTTTTGGAGGATTATGGGAAGCAGGGGTCAAAAGCGCTAAACACCACCTTAAAAGAGTAGTCGGTAATAATGTGTTAACGTATGAACAATTCAACCCAGTCATAATCCAAATTGAAGGAATATTAAATTCAAGGCCAATTACTCCTATGTCCCAAGATCCTACAGATTTAACTTATTTAACGCCAGGGCACTTCTTAATAGGTGCTCCCATGACAAGTTTTCCCGAACCTGATATTACCACTGTGCCAGTAAATAGGTTAAAGTTCTGGAAACTTTGTACGCAAATGCAGCAGCATTTTTGGCAGAAATGGCACAAGGACTATTTAGTCCAACTGCAAAATAGGCCCAAGTGGCAAAAAGACATTCCAAATGTGCAGGAAAATATGCTCGTGCTTGTCAAAGAGAAAAATGTATCACCATTAAACTGGCCTATGGCAAGGATCATAAAAATCATTCCAGGCAAGGATGACAAGGTTCGAGTAGTAGAACTCAAAACAAAAGATGGAACCTATTTACGGTCCATTACGAAGATTGCAATCTTGCCAATCTATTAAATTAGATAATTATAAACGATTATTTAAACATTTTTGCACTACGTAATAGTAGTAGGGAAGTGCATACTAATTCGTAATTTCATATGAATATTTTCAACATACCTGTATATTGTAAGTGCAGTCATAAATTTTGCTATGGCAAATGTTTTTATTTTCGTCGATCATCACAATGGTTTTAATACTTATACCTAGTTAAGTTGTTTTGTTTGTTTTAGCAAATGTTTTCATTTTAGTTAACTAAATTGTATTATACATACTTATACCTAGTTAAGTTTTCTTGTTTTGTTGTGTCTTTTTTATTGATTTTATATACTATTATGTGATAAAATAGGTATTTCTTCTTACAAATTATCTAGCGGGACTGTCATATATATGATTGGTTTTTCCAATCTGAGGCCCCAGCATGTTGGAGACAACACTCCAACAAAGTTATGTATGTGGCACAAAAAATGTTTATCTACGCGCACCCTGGGCTAAGTAGGTCATAAGGGGTGCGGGTGGAAACAGACGCCACCATAAGGCAGTATAAGTTAAGCAGGCGCCATAAGTGGTTGTTTGCCACACAGGCAATCTATAGTAAATTATTATTAGTTCATCTGTGTATAGTGTATATAATAAAATAATGTTAAAGCAGATGTAAGTTTTAATATCATAATATACATCCAAGATGAAGCAGAATTACAGTCCACAAAATAAATAAGAATCGAAGAGTTCTTATGTACTTAACAGTTCTTCCTCACTAGTTTCTTGGTAATAATAACTCATTGCTTTGGATAACGTTTCCTTAAAATCCTTTTGAATGTGAATTTTTTAGAAAGTCGGTTGTTACGATGAACTGTTTAAGAAACTTGTTACAAACAATACTAGATTCATATCTCGAAAGCATCATTACACCATACGTCTACCGTCACGACAGTCCATGTCTCAGTTGAATAAAGAAGGTGAAGGAAACTGGGCTTTCATCTAAAACTGTATTACACAGACTGAGGCTTATGAGCCACGGTCTGAATACCTGAGAGTGGAGCATTCTAGATGGGGAGGAATCAGGTCTGGGATAGACTTGGATATTTTCAATAGATGAAATGTCTAAGACTGTACTGGAGGCTAAATGACAGGCCCTTTTTTGGATTTAAACAGGTGTAATTCCGCCTGAAATCTAGAGGAGGCACATATCCACCCCGCAACGAAAATGGCAGCCCAACCATCAACTAAGGGGAGCAAGCCAGTCGCCTCCCAAAGGGGAAGTTGGACACAAAATCCGGGAAAGGAATGTCCTTCCCGAATAACCCTTCTCTGAAGGAGCGAGGTTAAATACCACCTTCGAAGGAGAAGGACAATAAATCGCCACTCCTCAAACACTACGAAGAACTAACAAGTACAAACCCCTGCCTTTTTCTTTTTTGCTCAGCCTCTCAAACTCCTTCCCCTACCATCCAAGAATCCATCTTAACCTGGCGATTATCCACATTAGGTGCCTTCCAGCAAATATACGACATGTCAGAGCTGCCACATACGTCCGTGGCAAACGATTCAAGGAAAAGTAATGTAAGTCCCAATTTTACTTAACTTACAAGCTGCAGATTTTGCTATCCTTATTCACCAACGCATCTCATAGTCACATTTATTTCAGATTAGATTTGAAAGGTTCTGAGGAAGCACATAAAATCCATTGGTGGTCAATGAAATGGCAACACACATATCTGAGATTTGTTCTTCTATAACACATTGTACAAGTAATGTAAAAGCTCTTTTGGTAATACATAATATATCTACAGCAAAGCTCCCATTTTTAATTTTAGTGTGTTTATCGTTAGTGTCCTGAAGAATTTCATAGTAATAAATGAAAGATCGGCTACTTAATAACTTGATTTTTACTGTAAAATATTGATCTTACGAGCTCAGTGGTGCAGAACTAAAGGTGTTTGGCTTGCGACCACGGAGTCCCGGGTTCGAATCCTGGCCAGGGTATGGATGTTTAGTGGCGTTTTTCATGTGTTACCGAGACGGTAGCAGTGATGAGCTAGACTGCCGTTGTGTGGCACAACATGTCTAGTAACTGTTATTTCTCCTAAGTTCGAGTCTCAGCTGCGGTAGATGGCAACATCGCAGGGAATGGTTGTTGTGTTATGTCTATGTGTACGTGTCCTGGTTACATAAACATATAATATACGTTGAGTGATAGAACAGTAATAGCGGAACTCCGCCAGGATAATTCCATTAAATAAATAAATAAATTTAAAAAATTTGAAAATCTCAGTTCACATGAAATTCACATGAAATTCAATTGTTGTAATTTACGTTTAAACCTGACCCGGAATTTGTTGATCGAAGATTGTGGAGCAGGTGTATGAACGTATCTTCATTTGCTGCACCTAATACTGTATCAACTGTAAGCTCGAGTTAAAAATCTCAGTAATTCAGGGCACACATAAAATGTCTTCAGTCACATCTTTCATCTAAATTGAGGAAAGAACATAAAAATATTCCATCTCACTATTTAGATCGATGTCTATCCCTGCTAGGACCAATATTTTATTTAGATCTAGAGCAGCATTTACAGGGCTTTGGAAAGTGGCTCTCCACATTGTTCACGTATTCCGTAACACAACGTAGGTTCCTTGTCAACGCTAGCAGAACTGTTCCCAAAAAAGAGATGTTTAGGTTCACTCTCTTATGGGTACGCGCGTGTGCCCTTTCCGTACAGTGAAACATATAGAAGATAATCATAGGCGCTCAACTTTAATGGAAGAATCACTTGGAAGTTCAAAATAAGAAAGCTGTGCACCTCTTTGGATGTGTAAACGTATCCTCTATCTTGAGTGAAGACTAACTCCACTAAGACTAACTCCAAAAACAGCTCTTTAGAGGAACGCTCTTATTGTAAAATCCATCATAATTTACTGGACACTAGTGTGATAAGAATCACAGGAGTGCTCCACGATCAAAGCTCGCTTATGTTAAGTTCAAAATCTAGCTTGTTTAGGACTAACAGAAACAAATAAGACGAACTCAATGCATGGTGTAATGAACGCCATTATTAGAATTTTAGTTGCATGTATGTCGAAGTAAACTGTAAGACGCCAAAGCAGCTAACATACTGTTCACGGATATTATGGGGAATGTGATGGGCCAAAGCTCTACCGGGAAGGGATGATGGTCATCACTCAGTCAGAGGATGATTGGTGTTTATAGGATCACCATTCCATACACCGTATTGTCTAGTCGAAAGTACTAGGATTGCTATTAAAAGCATTATTTAGGTTCCATCCATCTGGTAAGATACAGAGCAGACTCTGGAAGGAATCAGTGCTGGTGTACACGAATGCAAACCAAGGCCTTGTACTTGACAAGTATCCTAATGTATTTCAGGCAGAGATATATACCATGTTACTGTGCGCAACTAAAATTCTCAGAAGATGTTTGCTGATATATTTAGATACGCAGTGACAGCCAGGTAGCTTTTCTGATATCAAACAAAGTGACCTCTAAGCTGTTGCTGGGATGTCGGGATATTTTAAATTAGCTTTGAGAACATCTCGATCAAATTCCTATGGATACGCAGGTATAGTGGTGTGGACGATAATGAAGAAGAAATAACTGTTTTCCCTTGCCCTAGCTAGCATTAAGTTTACCAAGTAGTCTAATTTTGACAGAGCCTCAAGACTGTGTCATAGTTCAGTAAGTAGTGGGCTTAAGCTCCTGGGATGAGATTATCTAGGCTTTAAGTACGGGGGCCTCCAATCGTAATGTGGTCTTCTGATCAAACATCTACATACAACTAGGTTAATAGACTATCATATTTGTTGGATGTGTAGAGTGGAGGATGAAACCATCACTTACATTCTACACAATTGTGTAGAATGTGAGTGATGGTTTCATCCTTGATACTAGATACTAGTAGTGGAGTGCAATTGCACTCTACTGGTAGTATCAAGGAAGGCAGTGCCGCTAACATACAATGGAGGGACAGGCCTAAGTACTGCGTATCTCCAGATCTGCTCGAGTTGCCAATAATAGGGCGATGAAATGTCTAAAACTGCTTTGGCCTCTGGTGTTAACAATGTCCTATATGTATCATAGAAAAGTAACCCTGCAATATTCATTTAACTAACTAATTTTAGTTAGATAAAAGTCGCATTAAACATAATCAGCAAATGAAAATATGTAAACAATTTTTATCATTTTAACATTTTACAAGCGTGTTTCCGTAAAATATTGTCGCTTTAATAAATTGTAATATGGTATACCAGCTAATTTTAAGTATTATGCGGGGGTGTTCATGTGTTAATTAAAAAAATAATTAGGTCCCGATGGAGAAACGTTCGCTGTTCTCTTTTTATTGCGGCCTTTATTATTTTTATTATATTGCGTGACATTAAATTTTAATTTCTCTAAATTTACACTAGTCAGATACGTTACACAATTACTAAAATTATATGGCAATTTTCTAGTTATCGACAAATTGTATAATGAATATTGTTATACAGGTTTTATTATTATATATTCTAAAATTCAGCACAAGGACATGTACACATTAAAATGAATTTTGAATCCATAATGATTTCATCTAAATAGCTTAGCATGTAAGTTAATGATTTTAGGGAAGATACAAATCGTTATTTAAAAATAATGCTGCAAGCTTTACGAGAAAAAATGATAATTATAATTGTTCTCTATCTAAATAATACCTTTCTGCAAAAAACATTAAATAGGCCAATAGGTAAAAAACTTTTACTATGTTGAAGTTTTAAATGGAAGTGGTTCCATAAAATGCCATTTTCATAAATCACTATGTAGGGTTCATCAAAAGTCACGCATAAAATTAATGAAGTTATTTTTGGAGAAAAACGATTTGATTGTTTATCCGCTTTTCCGTGATATATTTTCTACATTACTGTCAACCCTCACCCTCTAACTACTATTAATTACTTTCCTCAAATAATGCCATATGGCTTGTGCGGGCTACCTAAAAAGCTTATCAAAAACTATATTCGACTGTACCATTAAAATTTAGATAAAGTTTCGCACATGATAAACTAAAAACCTTCTCGATTTTGTCTCTTGCATATTCTCGTATCACATTTTATAAATCTCTTATCACGTTTTCAGCCTACTTAACTGATTGAAGTGCAAATAATGTAATCGTTTTTCCTTGTCGTCGTTTTTATTTTTAATTAATTTTTGTAAATATCAAATTTTAATTCATTTTAACAATTTTCGATAAAGAAATACTATCGCTAAATGAAGATTCCTAGAATGTAATTTTCCATGGAAGGTATCAATGAATAATTTTAAATAAATCAATAGTTTATAGAAAACGTGGGTATAATGGCAAAATTTCAGGTAACACTAAGGCATATAATTTCCTATTAATTGGAAAAGTAACTTTGGTAATACAGGATTAATTAATATCATTAAATTCATATTTGCATTTAATCACAAACTTAGATTTGACCATAATTTTAATTACCAAATCTGGATTTATTATAAAATATCTTGACTGTTTCCTTACTCGATTAATATAAATAACAAGTAAAAGATAATTAAAAAGAATTTAAAGGAAGTTTGTGGTTTTATTCTAGATAAGCTGATCGTTAAAGCAAATTCACATTTGGATCCTTCTTCCTCTTAATGCTTCTAGTTTTATTCTTTAGAATTAAAATTAACACAATCCCACAACTACTGTTTAGACAATGCAGGTTCTTCTTATTCAAAATTGCCAATCTCCCGTGACTCTTGCGTACCTCCAATTTATGCATTTTCATCTGGAGCAACAAAAGAGGCATCATATGCTATTCTAAAATTAGAGGCTTTATTTTCTATAGATTCTATTCCATATTGCCAATCTTCCAGCACACAGCACATCATATGTTCACTATATGTACGTTAAAAAAAATTGGTGAAAGAACGCAGCCCTGTCTCATGCATTTGCTATAACTATACATTTAAGTTTAATGGCAATTTTCGCCTTCGTATGATAAGAAAATAAAGATGTTTGGATTTTCACATTCCACAATATCAGAAATATTCTCAGTAAACATTATATCCTCCCCATTCATAAAAATGAGGTTCCTGGAATTGGTTCAAAATCGAAAATTAAGTTGAGATCTTTGAGGTCTTTGAACCGCAAGAAGATCGTTTCTTAAAAATATCTGTATGTATGTATACGGACACGATCACGCCGAAACCAGCAACCCGAATCTTATGAAAGTTGGCATATGGATGACATTGACCTGAAAAAGTTTCAATGTAGATCGGATGACGTTGATGTACACATTTTTTATTGTTTCATTTGAAAGTAGATGATGCTATTTTGATTTCAACAATATATCACACCTTACTTTACTCTGTTCATTTTAGGTCAGAAGAGAATTTTCCGAGTACAAGGTTTAGCATTCATCGAACGGAAGCCTGCACGAATTTTCTCTAACGTTTAGTAGGCAGTTCCAGACGCTTCCAATGGCTGCCCATATATGACCAACTTACAGCTAGTTTCACAATCATTGATTAACTAATGGTTATGGTTTGACCAATATTTAGCCTTTTGCTATTTTGTTAATAATGGATTTTGATGATTATGGTGTGAGAAGAGGTTAGGAGGTCTAAAATATTTGATAGAGACCTAATTATTTTGAGGAATATGATCAAAAAGATTTCTGTAATCGATTTCGACTCAGTCCAAGAACTGCTGAGAATTCATTAGAGGATATGCAAGAACTTAATAACTACTCATATAATGTAGAAAACATAATTCTCTTATTGAACAAATAGAACTTACATTCTTATAAACTTGAAGTAATACGATCACAGAAAACCACCACGTAATAACTTATTAACTAAAACATTATAATGACAAGTTTCTCCTCTTTGTCTAAAACAAAATTTTTGTCAAAATCCTAAAGAGCTCGTACCACCTATTCAGAACTTAAACGTAACCGTTGGTTAGAATATTGAACATAAAATAAATGTTGTAAATTGCATATATGAATTTACCAATAGCTAACTTTCAGGTTTGGGTTATTGAAGCAAGAAGATAACCAGCGATTGTGAAACCGGCTCTTGAAGGTTTTAGAAAGATATTCTCAATTCAACTCATATGTAGTTTTTTTGTTTGTTCAATCATTTATCTGGAATGTCTAAAGTGATTTGTGTGAAAATATTCACAGGCACGTAATAGCAACGTTCCTAATACGTGTTTATGTCCAAAATGGGGAATATTTTTTGTTGACGATAACGTTCCAACCACGTTCCTGGAACTTGTCTGGCTACGTTCCAATGACGTTGTTGCTCCAGAGCGGCGACATGGCGGCGTAGACACCGCAACTTTCAGAAAACTTTACCACTCCCTACTCTTTCAAATCGATGTTGCCCCTTCTTTGTCTTGCAACTGATTGTATTATATTTATGTTTCATTCTTACATATGATTCTTGTTCTTGTTCATTTCCCTAACTCAGAAATTTAATAGAATATCAGAAGGTAATATTAGACAGCAAAACTTGTGCTATTTTCCAATGGTCTAAGGGTCGCAATTAAAACGAATGCAATTTTACTGACAAATATAATGATAAAACGTCCGAATCTAACCACGCGCCTTTAAAATATGCATTTTTTAATGAAAATATTGTTTTTAAAATATGTAATGTCATGCGAGAATATGACACACTAGATACCGAAACCTATTTTTTATTGTTCTTCGGAACTTAACACTACTTTTTATGTATTTATTTGTTGTATTTGGTGAAGAAATGGCGATAAATTAAATTTGTTAATCAATTGTGAAATTATGGTTCATGTGTTATTACAATGGCGTCGATAATTTTGGCCATCAACATGGCTTATTTCAGAAAATATGACTTTAAGGTCGTTTTCACCAAGAAATGCTACTTGAAAGTAATTGCTACTTGGCGATAGTGACGAAAACTGCAAATACGTAACTTTAAAGTTATATTTACCACAAATCTGCGAATGAAACTGTAGCATCACTTCAAAGTCGTAGCAAAGTTGTGACTACCACAAATTACCTCTTCAAAGTTGCCGCTGCTACTTCATGGTTACATTTTTCCCGATATTGATTCGGAACGTACGTGTTAGCCGTACGTTGAGGTCTAGACTGAACGCGTTCCTAGCTTTTGCTGTTTATCATTTACCTAACTTTATATTGAAAAACCTATCAGCTGTCGCAATTTACTTGTATGCAGCCATATATCAACGACTTAATAAACATAAAACTTGTTGGTATAATATACTATTACAATGATAGATAACATAAAAGAAAAGGTAGGTATTACACCTAAACCTAAACCTAAACTGTGTTGAAATATTAAATTTTGTTGCCTTATTTTGAACATAAAATGTTGCATAGCATAATATAGCAGCCTGTAATTCTAGTCTAGGTTAGGCATACATATTAATTAGGTTAGGTTTGTTGCATTAACTTTATCTATGGTCAACGTTGGGAACTAGATGGTGAAATTTACTTCATGGTGAATTTCAGAGGTGATGCGCACTTTGTAGTAGCCGTACACAGTTCTGTAGGTAGCAGTAACGTCATTAACACCTATGAATAGTACTTACAAGTTCCACTAGGTACTTTAAAGAAATAGTGAAGGTTCCCAGAACGTCGCGGTAACTATTAAAGCTACTTGAAGGTGATTGCAACTTTGAAGTCACATTTCAGTGATGCGAGTTAGTCGCTGCTACTATAGTTTACCACCTTCAAGTTATGAAAACCCGAAAGTCGTCCCACTGGTAACTACCATGTTCCTATGTACCATGAAAGCTACGTCGAAGTTGCATAGCTATAAAGTAATCATTAGTGGTAGAAACTACGAGGCAGGGACTGTACTTGTCAAATGAAGTTATTTTTACACCAAGTCGTAAATTTAGTCGCAATTACGTAATGGTCACTCATACGAAGTTCCCATCTCAGTTACTGTCACTTTGGTGCTACTTGGGTAGGCTGCCCAATCCAGATCCCAACCATCTTCCAAGTAGAAATTTATAGTATAGATCTGTGTGCTCAGTAGGGTGGAACGAAAAACGAGATTTTCAAATTTTTTTCGAGAATTATTACCACATAGTTATCAAAAGGTGCATTTGGTGGTTATTAATAACTGTGGAAAAATTGAAAACGGTACTTTGTTATTTTCAGATTCCTCAATGGGTTCAAAATATTTAAAAAAAGCTCTCTTTAGATCATTTATTTCTTCTTAGTTATTTTTTCATTCTTTGGATATTGGTAATGCCATAGTCACCAAAAGGTGTCTTAATGTACCATAGATCACTGTGCAACATATTTAAATGCTATTAGCCACACTTCGGTTTCCTCAAGGATTTCAAAATATGCTCTTCTAAGCTATTTCTTCCAAAAACATAACGTATAGATCGAATCGTATTTATTATCTTTCTCTCATAACTATAGAATGTTTAATATTTCAGTTATTATCCATTTTTAAAGTAATCTAATTTCGTTTCAAACGATATTTGTCTTAATTTTATACAGGCTTGAATGAAAGTTTGGTTTTCTTGGCCACAGACAGCTGGTGATGCCTCATTTGCAAGACGCACGAATCGTTCAACAGCTTCGGTATTGCAAAGACTGAAAAATCAGAAAAACTTATGTCTAACGCTTTGATAACACACATTTCCATATTAGCAGTCATTGGCGGCTCAGTAACATTTACGTCGTTCCAAGAACTTAATTCCTAGTAATGTTCAGCCTCAAAATGTATTTTACGTATACTAAATTCTCGTGTAGTTGTTGTCTTAACGATTTTAGATATCATCTTCCTTTTCATCATTAATTTCATATTGCTAGTAATAAAGCTGAACAGATGACAGGTGTGCATCTTTAAGAACGGTGAAGCTTCTGCATGATGCCTGGCATTGCTTTCTTTTCTTCTGTCATTTTCATTTTCTTGGTTTCCAGGGTCACAGTATTTTTTCTAGATTATAAATTCTTCTGATTTTGCTTATAACGTCCATGAATTTTTTTCAGTTTATCCCAGAAGTAAAAAACGGTAGGAATTTGCCAAATCCCTTAAATTTTCAGTACAACATTTTTGAGTATTTCATGAACACTTATATCTCTTCCAGCATATTTATATTTTAGACCATTCTAAATAAATAAATAATGAGAGCAAAGTCCTTATGAGTAGGTAATACAAGGTCACTTAATATTTTAGATTGACCAAATATCTTGCAACGAAGTTGACTTATAGTTGCCATAATAACGTAAATATTCTAACACTCAACGAACAACCGGCATACAACCACGAATCACGTAAAAACCCACACAAAACACTCAACTAAAAACAATACTTAGAAGTATTCAAACAAATGAAAGTAAGCTTGAACTTGTTACCTTCCCACCCCAGTCATAGACGCCTGTCGCTTGGATTGTGATTGTATTCGAACGCGTTATTTGTCGCGCAATTCACATAAGCGGAGCGATTTTCAAAGACAATGAGGAACCGGAAAATATTAGAATAAATCAAATTGACTTGGAGGGGCTTTTTATCATACTTTAATAATTATTTTAAATACTATGTTTACCAGGAATATATTTTTTTAAATAAACCAGGGCAGGTAATAAAAACCTATAAAATCACAAACAATTCTATATTATCGGTCCCGTGAGGAATCTGAAGATTTTAAGATAGGTCAATAAGCTTTTAGGAGCGATTTTTATTTATCCAAATGCACATTTTGACACTTATGTCAAAACAATTTAACAAGAAATAATTTTTCGTTCCACCCTAGTGCTCAGGAATGCATAAATAAAGGAATGCGAAGAGCAATGATATAGATCTTTGTTCTCTAAGAGTATATAAATATAAATACTCTCAGATAGCCAAGTAACGTCAAAACCTTTGAGTCTAAAATTGTCTGGAAATGCAGACAAGCCCTGAAGCAAGTGGCACAAAAACAACAAGGTTATCTTGATGTGGGTGCCAGGGCACGAAAGAATAGAAGGAAATGATTTAACTGACGCCCTTGCAAAAAAGGGTGCTGAAGCCCCATTTTTGGGCCCGAAGCGTTTTGAGGCTTATCTAAGGAGCACATAAAGGATGAGATCCTAAAGTGGGGAATGGAACAGAAACAGTCATACTGGAGGATTACTCCAGGCCAAAGACAACCGAAAAAGTTCATAAATTATTCGACAAAGAATGCCACAAGGCTTTTCGAACTCGAAACGTCCGACTTAAGGCTGATGACAGGCCTCTTAATAGGCCATTGCCCATTGAGATATTATTTTAAGAATATGGGCAAGGCAGATGATGATACGGGCAGATGCTGTGATACTGCAATAGAAACTGAGGAACAAATTGTTTGTGAATGTAAAATGCTAGTCCGCACTAGGCTAAAGGTGGACTAATGCCTGAAGACATAGGGAAATTAGCCGTCGGGAAAATCACAAGCTTTGCAAAAATTTAGGAGTCCTGGGCAACAACTACTTGTAGGATAATTCCCAAAAGATCTTTTAGGTCGATGTATAGAAGGGCTGCTCAGAGCCGAGCGACCCCTTAAACAATCTACAATCTAGTTAGCTATGTTTTCTTTTTATGTAATAAAATTTCGGTGACTGTTATATACTTTTATTAATATACATATTTTTAATTAATTATTATTTTATAATATTATATATATTTATTTTCAATGAGTAGCCACGCATGAAATGAAATTCCTTTTTCCTAGATATTAAATATTGTTTGGGAATTATATTAAATTTCTAGAAAATACCATACGTCAGAAAGTAATCCTTTATTGAAGTTGATGAAATGTACAAAGTCAAGCTTGATTTGTAAATAATGTTCTACAATATAAAAATAAAAATAATGCTGTTTCGCTATCTGGATATATTCTCCATTCTACTGAAAACACATTTGGTAGAAATCGTCTATTATTATTTTTTTATTTGTTACATTTTTACAATGTATTTATGTGCAAGATTATCAATTTTATTGTATTACATATAATGTATTGTTCTTTCTTTTTTTTTGCAGTTGAACTAAAGTAGAAAAAGAAGGAAACTTTACGTAAGAATTGTGTATAAAACTTTGTTATTTAATTTCGATACCTGCGAACAATTTTTTAATTAACGCTTCAATGCAAACTTAGCGGGATGTCGTCGCAAATATTTGCGCTTCGCACCTAATATGTTAAACTTTCTATATCCACAATCAAATTGAGCAAGATAAAACAACTTTTAAAAGACATGTTTCCAGCTCTCCGATACAGACATTTCAGCAATATAATAATTTTTGGACAATCTGTTTTTGACAAAATAGTTTTTCTTACTTGATTTAATATTATAGGATAGTACTCCTTAAAGCCTATGAGATAAGTGGGATAAACATTGATTTTCATAGTACAGGAAGGCCTATAAAAGTTGTATGTTACTAAAATTTTAATACTGTTCCAAAGCTTTAAGTAACAATAATAGCATTAGAGTAGTTCTTTTATTTAATTTCATGTTATAGGATAATAATCCTTCAAAAGTAATTTCCTGAGAATTTAATATTGTTTTAGAACTTTAAGTAACAATCACTATATTAATGAATGACATGCCACTTTGCAGGCCTAAATTTTTTAATTTGCGTACTTTCAGATGGTATGATGAATTTCCCAGACATCCGGTCTCTAATATTCGTCAACTGCGCGAAGAGACCTCTGCTTTGGTGAAAATCGACAATACTAACCATACGAAACGTAATGGTGGCAAAGGCGTCAGACACGACTGCGTTTTGTCACCACTCTTTTTAACATCTGTAGTGAACACGTTACAATAATAATAATAATAATAATAATAATAATAATAATAATAATAAAGGATTTATTGCCCAACAGAATTCTCCAGTTACAGGACAATTTTACAAAATAGAACTAAATTATATCAACGCAAAGTACAAAATATAAAACATGAGACATAAAAAATAAAACTATAAAAAAAATGTATAAAAAAGTATAAAAAACAGTATAAAATATAAGATTATAAGATATAAAAGTATAAAATAATTATTTCGTTTAGAGTAGCTTAATATTACCGTTATTTATTTGAATGTAGGTTACAATCTATTTCGAACACATAGTTATATATTTCCATCATGGAATATATGGGTGATTTAGCAAAGATATTTGTTCTTATAGATGGCAGTGCAAAAGTAAAGATTTGACGAGAGCCTACGCGTGGAATTCTAAAATTAATTTGAGATAGGAGTTCTGGAGTGTCTATTGTATTATTGATCAGCTTGTCAATAAACATTAAATTTAAGGTAATTCTTCTGTTTTCTAACGAATCCAAGTTAAACCGTGTTAACATTAAATAGTTTGGATATCCCTGTTCGGGGTATTGGTGATCTATTTTAAAACGTAAGTATTTAAGAAATTTCCGTTGAACAGATTCTAATGATTGTGAATATTTCTCATAATGCTGAACCATACATAAATATAATGTTTTAGTGCTTCTGTATTAGTAAAAATTTTTGAATTTCATGTAATAAAACTGAGTGTTTTTAACGCCGATTTAGTAATGTGTCCTGTGAATTCCAATCTCGAGTCGAACAGTATACCCAAATCTTTAATACTCTCACAACGAGTTAAAGAGATGTCGTTGAAACTATATGAATATTCAACCAGATTTACCTTTCGTTAGATACAGTGATTAATAATTTATTCACTAGGCACCAATTCTCAATGATATTTAATTGTTCTTGTAATTTTGCACAATTCTTAATGGTAGTAATTTCACTAAATAATTTCAGATCATCCGCAAAGAGAAGTTTGTTGCAATTCGGTCTATCACATAATTTATTAATAAATACCGAAAATAAGAGTGAGCCCAAGTTTGAACCTTGAGGTACGCCAGAGGTTGCAACATGTGTATTTGATTTAAAACCATTGTACTGAACATACTGTAACCGGATTTGTAAGTAACACTCAAAAAATTTAACAAGTGTATCACTAAATGGCTTTAGTGATACACTTGTTAAAGATGACAAGTTTATTAATTAAAAGTCTATGGTCGATGCGGTCAAGAGCCTTCCAGAAGTCAGTGTACACTACGTCCACCTACCCTCGTTTGTCTAGTATATTGGAAGCAAATTGAGTTAAACGCGCTAAGTTAGATATCGTAGAGCGTTTTTCCATAAAGCCGTGTTGAGATATAGAAATTAAATTTTTTACAGCTGGATATATTATATTATATACCGACACCTCGAAAACCTTTGCAAAATTTGATAAAATAGAAATACCTCTGTAGTTAGGCACATCACTTATATCGCCATTTTCATGTATCGGACACACTCTTGCAACTTATAATAATAATAATAATAATAATAATGTTTATTGGTAAAAAAAGTTTATAAAAAGTTTACAAAATTTAAATATATATTATAATGGAATAAACATAGAGAAGTCCACTGAGAGGAATCTTAGGGAGGAACTTTACCTAACTTCATGTTTGCAGATGATACCACCTAGGATGAACTCATGCATCTATTGGGCAACCTCCAAACAATGAGCTTTGAGCACGGATTTAGTGTAAGTTACAACAAAACAAATATTGTGATTGACGAATATCTCTATTTACGCGTCCGCCATTAATGGAAACAGGTAACAGTGCCGTGCCGCATGAAGAAAACAGTATAGAAAAGAAATTAATCGTTTCATAAGTATAAACTTCATAGACGGAACATGATGAGGTTCTGTTTACAGTTGTAATAAGTTGCAATAGCAACTGAATTTTAATATCCTTTGAACACATAATAGGCCTGTTCAGCATTTTAATTTTAGAAATCGGTAGTAGAACACTCTTTAAGACAATTTTCAAATTATTATAATTTTTTTCGAACGTTTAAGCCCTTAAATAAATTATCAAAATTGGATCGCGAGAAAACGGGGCGGAGCTACGTCACTGTGCATATGCTGATCTGATGAAGGCCAAGACGGAGTTTGATTGTTAAATTGTATCTTGGAAACAAAATTTTTTTTATTCAAACGCCAGGTTAACTCATTTCATGCATTAAAGTTGGACGGATTATAATGGACTACTCACTACTATAGCAAACTCAAACTCATTTGCGGTAGTGTTTATGCAGTATGACGTCACGAGTTGGCGAAGCGCTTTGTACTGAAGCCCAATCTTTAACATTGAATATCTAAGTATTGGACATAGTTATGAAGCTGAAATTTTAACAGTTAGATGATCGAATATTATTGAATACCGTAAAAAAATAATGAAAAATAAATTATCGGTAACAAGCCCATTCCCTTACAATAAACCATGTGTACTCTCTACATATTATATTTGTTAAATCTTCAGTTATGTACCCTGAGATTTATGAAAATTTTAACAAAAATTGTTACATAAAATAGGTATAGTAATGTAACTACTTTAATAAATACATATTTATTTTCTTGGATAAAATCCAGTGCATGGAAATTACACAAAAGCAAATATGTGTTTACCACACAACACATGTAATGTACGCGCTATGTTAATTTCATTACTTTTTTTTAGATCCTGGACAGTAAAACAACTAATTTATGTTTTTTTTGTGCTAATATATAAACAAAACACTATAATTAATAGTAATAATAAAATTACTTTATTGAAAATAAAAGTTTACAATGATTATTTCTAATTTTTGGAAATGTTTGGCTTAACGACACTCACCTTAACATTATTATATGGGTCCCTAATGGATGATAATATAAGAGAACTATGGTGTTCTATTTTGGGAAAAGAAAATACAAACAGCAGCTCGATATGCTCAGGTCACTTTATAACAAGTGATTTTATTACAAAGCCGAGCGGCATAAAGTATTTGAAGAATGCTGACCCATTACAGTATCACCCGATGGAAATTATAAAATATAAAAATAAAATAATAAAATAATTATCAAATATTTTAGAATCAGAATTCTTTATGAAACAAGGAAATCAAGAGATGTAGGAGGAACAAGAATAAGAATTATTTTGACAAAAACTCTACTGTTTAAAATTCAATAATTTTTTGTTTTGGTATATGCAAATAAAGATGTTTTTTTTTCTCTAACTTCCTGTACGTCTGGTGATTGCGAATATTTGATCGACTTGGTAACTCGGTGAGCTCAAGGATGTTGTGGGTAACATATTGGATCCCATTGTCTAACAATAACTGAATTCAATTTCAAGCTTCTACATGGTAATATTGGCTAGTAACAAATGCATGTCTGTAATATTTGACATATGTAACTCCCTCCCAGACAATCTTGACATTGATTTTGAGCATTTATGACTTTGTTAGGAGCAAACAAGTGATGTACTGAAAAGATAGCTGTTATGTATCTAGACTTGTTCTTTGATTTGAGAGAGCAGAATGTGGAGGAGCTGTATCCTATTTCTTATGGTTAAGGAAACACCGTCTATAAATGCATGTAAATAATTTTGCAATAATAACAGATAATTTTCTTCTAATACGCCATTCTCAAAAACGAAAGGACCAAATAAGTAATTATCAACGATACCACACTACACATTAACTGAAAACCGATATTGAACATTTGTTTTTACTGTTGCATATGGATTTTCGTTACACCACTGATGAGAGCTACGGGTATTGTTGGTGCCAACAGTAGTGAATGTAGTTTCATCGGTAAATGGTATACAAAGAACCAAGTAAAGATTAGCATTTATCCGTGTGCAGAAGTTCATTCGTTTAGAATGGTCCGCTGATTCCAGACACTTTACGCGCTGTAAGTGGTATGAATACAAACCCTTCTCATGTAGTGTACCTACGTCATTTTTTTCAGGGAATTCCAAGTTGATTTTGTTACACAGTGTGTTGAAGACTGTGGCAAAAATGCAACAACTCGGAACTCTGTGGTGTCAAAATCGTTGTTGAGATTCTTCAACCGTGGCACGAGCATGACCATTGCAAAAACCATATACAAACACCATATTTGTACATTCAAGATGCAAGGACATGTATGGCATTATTTATCACTTTCATAGAATCGTAGGCAATCACCCAAAAATGACAAGTTAATGTTCGACAATTCAAAACTGCTAGCCTAGTTGACTGAATTTATAGAGAGCGATGTAAGACACTGGCAAAAAAAAATTAATAAACCTTTAAAACGCCATAATTAGAAAACAAATAAAAGTCGAATTACAACTTTTGAGTTTTTTAGTCATGCTTGATGAAATTGTTGACACTATGAATCGTTTGCCGTAACATTCGAGAGATCTTTCAGAAATTTTTCGGTATAGTAATTGCTTTTATGATTAGCAATATCACTTACTCTTAGCATAATTAAAAAATAATAACAAAAAAATATATTTCTCTCGTGAATTTGAACTTCATTCTTTGCCTTAATTAACACGAAATATTCTCCAAAGTGTCTAAAATTTTATGTAACAAACATTTTACTTCTCAAATATCTTATATTTTATTTCGTATTACAATCAATAACAGACAGTGGTATCCTGTTGAGCATTATCCAATTATCACCGTAGGCTGGCTGCTCTCAAGCTTCCAAGATTATTAGGGTGAAAATAACAACGACTTATGTGACCAATGAAAATTAGAGTAGTTCTAAAATAAACTTTTCTTGAATTATTAACGTAGGTCGAGTGTCTAAAAGCAATAAAATGCTAAGAACAATCTAGATGCACATAATGTAATAAATGAAAACAGAATATTTAATTCTAAGCTTTAGGTGTCTATGAAACGTAGCTTAGGATCAAAACTGATTTTACATACACTTCAAATTACTTGGGTGATGAATATGAGAATTGTAAAATATTGTCTTCAGTTTTATATACTTGACAACAAAAATAATCAAACATCAATTGTCTATTCCTCTTGGCGTAGGAGTTTCTTTTAATATAGCATAGTTCAGTCTATATTTATAATGCACATAAAAACCCAAAGTTGCGACCGAGCCAATATAAAGGGAGACTGGGGCATGCTCTATTTTTTTACCCTATATTAAATATTAAATATAGTGCATTACGTAATACATACGACATTATTACTTTTATGTATGTTCTGGCATGATTAAGATAAGAAATTAACGGAAACACGCCTCTTTTAATTAAGATTTTTAAATCTAGGGATATAGTTTTACCACTCACCCCCAATAGACCAGTGCAAATAATTTTTGAAAAAAAAAATTAATAACAGCATGAGAATTATTGGAAAAGGAAGGAAGTATAGTGCAACCAACGGGAAAAATAAATTAAAGTCGATTCGAGTTACGAGGGTGAAATGGGGTGAACTTTTAGGGGTGAAAATGGTCCTTCACGATTTACAGCGAAACTAGAAACCTTCTATCGAAAAAAGTTAAATTTAAAACTTGTTGGTAATGAAAAGTTCTATAACTTTTGTATGAACCATTTTTTCACATACATAAAATTTTCCGAGAAAAATCGAAAAAACAGTTTTTTTCGTTTTTGATCTTTATCTGCCACAAGAAAAAATTTTCTTTCATGAAATTTGGTGGAAACTTACCTTTTTATGTCCCAAACACGCTGAAATTTTTTTGAATTAAAATATTTATTTTTACATTTAATTATGATTTTAAACCAAAAAAGAGACCTCATTTTCACCCGAAAATACCGATATGGAAACAGTTTTTTCATAAAAAAAACAGTAGTCATTATTTCCGTTGAATCGTCTACTTTTAGATGGTGTAAAAATAATAAACATTACTATGGAAAAATGTGCCACGAAATGCGAAAAACTGAAAATCCTAGATTATAAAAAGTTATTTTTCAATAATTGTTTAAAATTTTTCATTATTTATTAAAATTCACAGTTGAAATTCTTGAAAAATGTAAGATATAATGTTACATTCATAAATTAAGTAATTAGAAATCGTTGAAGTATGGGGTTTGCAAAAAATATGCGAAAATACTTAATTTTACAAGTATTAAATATTAGGTCTGAAAGGGTTTCAGCCAGAAAAAAGTGATTACTACTATATTTTTTAATATAAAAAAGTTAATTAATTAGATTTTAGTGATATTTATGGATTAGAGAATCTTATAATAAAAAATGTATTTATACAGTATTTACATTTAAATTTACATAAAAATTTATACCTAAGATGTAAACTATACAAATTAAATATTCATGAAAATTATTGCTATCATTTTAACAATGATTTTATTTACATTTATCACACTAATTAGAAATAAAATCAATTGTCCATTAGTCTTTGCCTCTTTGATGGCAGTTCTTCATAGTCAGATTCGATAAAACTTTCGAATTCTGGTGAGTCTTTGAAATCTTCAATACCGCCATCATCTTCGAATCCAATATTTTGCCTAATATTTATTGGTTCATCGTCTATGATTTCTTCTGAATCAATTACTTCCTCGTAGAACTGCCATCAAAGAGGCAAAGACTAATGGACAATTGATTCTATTTCTAATTAGTATGATAAATGTAAATAAAAATATTGTAAAAATGATAATTTTCATGAATAATTAATTTGTATAGTTTACCATTTTAGGTATGAATCTTTATGTAAATTTAAATGCAAATACTGTATAAATACATTTTCAATCTAATTAGTCAACTATTCTATATTAGAAAATATGGTAGCAATCACTTTCTTCTGACTGAAACCATTTCAAACCTAACATTTAATAGTTGGATAGTTTATTTTCTCATGTATTTTGAAAACCCCATACTTCAACGATTTCTAATTATTATTTACCCCTATATAACCCCCAACCCTTCAACGGAATCATCTCAATATATAATCTAGTGCCAGATGTCGTTCTAATACGTACGTGTATCAAATTTCAAGTGAATATCTCACTTTTATTTTATCAACCCTTTTAATAATGGAGCAGGGATGGTGGGCGGTGGGATGGAAAATATTATAAAAAATTTTGAGGCCTTGACTTCTAGTACATACACCATTTTTCAAGTTTATGTACACTTACCAGCTTTGTTTACTTATTTCCCCCTATTTACTCCTATTTACCTCCCAACCCTTCTCCGAATATGTTCAAAACAATCCAGTTCCAGATCTCGTTATAATATATATGTGTACAAAATTTCAAGTCAATATCTTAAACAGTTCTGGAGAAATCATGCGGACAAAAGAAAGTTACAGACAGACAGACAGCCAGACAGACAGACCGACAGACAGAAACAATTTTTTTTTCACTCAAACTTAAAATCTCGACGTTCCATGACTATTACTATTTAAACAGGTTTTTTTCTATGAAAAACACCCCAAAGAACTTATCGTATGAAACTTATATTAAAAAGTTATGTTATTTTTGTTACTTAAAAAAATTATATTGATGTTTAAATATCTCGGAAACCAGTGATTATTATAAAACTATTTGTATTATCAGCTTAAAATGTAATGTTTTATCATATTCACCTCATTTCGAGGTTCCTCGGAAATTCCTTTATATCGCAGCTTCATCTATATATTATTTTCCAGCATCCCTCAAACCAAGTTTCAAGAAAATTCAAAAATACAAATATTTTTAAGCAGGCACTATTGAATATCTACAGTTGTAAAAAATATTTAGAAATCATCAAAAAAATAAAAGAGTTACAGCATTTTTTCACATTTAAGCAAGGTACCCCACCCCGTATCCGCTAATTTATAATGATAAACTAATCGAAAAAATGCAATTATAATGGCGTTAGAGGGTTGCCTCTGTCTCCTTTTAATTCATATTTGCACAAGCGTCAGCAATGCGGAGTCATAGGAAATCATATGTTAGATTTTCTAGATATTAATCATGCTGTACCTCAGCGCTTTGTCATGGGGCCACTGTTATTTTTAATCTATATTGATGACTTTCCGCCAATGTATGTTGTCTACTAAATCAACATTATTTGCTGATAACACTCAATCAGAGAAAACTCAGAGACTTATAATATTTGCAAATGAAAATCCTCCTAGCCCTATATTTATATGACAACCTAAACTGGGGTAAACCATATTGACTAGTTAAATAAAAGGCTCTCATCCTTATGGTCCTAATAAGGAAGTTAAAGAACATTCTCGAGTTAGAAACCCTATAAAATGCTTATTTTTCTGTTTTCCACTCTGAACTTTCCTACGCAGTGGTCCTATGGAATGATAGGTCAGGCATCAAAAGTTTTCCGTCAACAAAAGAAGGTTATAAGAATACTGGTTAATGCTGGGTTTACGGATCTCTACCAACCCATTTTCATTGAATTGGGCATTATGCCTCTACCTTCACACTGCCCATTTTTTACAATCTTGTGGAGATTCAAAGGGGTGTGTCCACCCTCTCTATCCAATCTGATTATCATGAGCATAACACATGTGCTGCTGGACTTCTTAGAGTCCTCGCTATACGTTGACTTAGAGTTAACGCGCCAAAAATTTTCCCAACCTAAATTTCTATAAAACAACCTGATATAAATCAACTGTCCTTCAAAAAGATTGTAATAATTTTTATTCTAAAGCACTGTTTTTACTCGGTTGATGAATTTTTTAGAACATCCTATGTTACCAAACTTCACTCGAATATTTGAATACTCTGATACTCTGATACATATTTTTATATATTATTGTGTTTGTATATTTTTGTATTTATACTTATTTGGGTCTTTGTATGTCAATGTTTTGTTTAAAAAAAATGTTGTTCCTTCTTTTATCGAAATGTTATATATACATATACATAAGGTGTTTGTACTTTACGATTGAACTGTATATTAAAAATCTGTTGTTCACTAGTTACTTCCTGTATGGAATGTGTACATATCGTGGTGAAATAGAGACTATCCATCTATCTAATGTATTTCGTTTATCACATTAAATTGCTTATTACTATACATTTAACTAGAGGAACAATGTGTACTTTTATTCAAAATAGCTGGCTATACACTTCAAATCTACATGCAATAAAATATTAATAATTATTGATAAAAGCAAAATAGAAATCGACAAAATTTCAAAACAAACACTATTAATTTAATTATTAGTCAAATGCATAAAAATCTGTTAGTTAAAACCTAGGTTGTCAAAATCATAAAACGGCGTAGAACCTTCACCTGATGACGAAGTATATTGCTGACCAGATAATGTTGAACCTGACCCTTCTCCTTGTTTTAGCTGAGGCACCGATCTCACTGACAACTTCCCAGGGCTGGCTTCTCGTTTAAATAACAAGTCAAAATCCGCGGAATATCGATCCCGTTTGGAGTTTCTCGGACTGGACGATTTCGCTCGAAAAAATCGAATTACCGGCGATTTTTCACGCTTTATAACCGGTTTCTCGACTTTAACCGTTTGAATTTGGTCACTTCTCGTATTAATTATTTCACTACGTGGTATCTCGGTTTTTTCCCTACTAGCTACTAGGAAATCGGAGAATGACGTTTCTCTTTCACGAACGGGAGAGACAGGTTTCGGTATGGAAATTTTTAAAGCTTTTTTCTCCTTCTTTCTCTCAGGTCGTACTGGAGGAATTTCTGGAGTTTTTTCTCGATTGGAGCTAGGTCTCAAAAATGATCTAAATGAACTACTACTAAGTCTATTTGTTTTTTTTTGATTTGCGGAATTACTAGAGTCAGAGCAAGCCCTATCTCTAATAGGCGTTTGAGCGGCAGATTCCAATTCTACTTTTTCCCGACTACTACTTGGTTGACTACGCGATTTGGACGAATTAGAACTCTGCTTGCTTGACTTACTAGACTTATTGCTATTCGAGTTAAAAGCTCGTTCTGGAGTTTTTCCACGAGCTTTCGCGGACCTATCAAGTGAACCAGAGTAACCAGGTCCAGGTTTTTGAGTACTACTACTGCTTGATTTACTTTTACTGGATTTATTGGAATTAAGATTAGAATTTGGTTCCGGATTTCTTTCACGGTTTCTTGTTCTATCGAGAGAACTGGTATTACTCGGTCCAGGTTTCTGGCTAGGCGGAGGTTCAACAGAAGTGGTTTTTTTATTTTTTGTAGACTCGGTACTAGCAGACGGGACGCTGGATTGAGATTGGAGCTGGCTTTGAGTCTCTTCGAGGGAGGTAGTTCTAATGGGTATATTTACACGGCCGTCGGATGAAGGGGACGAGGGTACATATATAAGGCGACCATACGACAGATAGACTACTTCATCTGCCGGAAATATGACATACATGCTCTAATAGGCAGCCACATCGCGAATCTGCGCTCTGCAGTACACTTGAAAACGTTTTCAACATTAATGGTCTCATGCGTAACTTTTGTCGTAATTATCACGGTTTATACGCGAAACTTCCTTGCACTGACACTAAAACTTCACAAACTTGTTTTGAATTTAGCACCTATAAAATAAAGAAACATATTTAATATTTATGTATAAATAACATAAAGGTTTATTATATATAAGTTATTATTAATAAAAGGTATTTACTTCACATTGCTATAATACAATGTTTTATGGTGTAGTGCAACTATAAATTTAAATATCAACAAATATCAAAAACCGTCAAAGGCAGATATCTAGTAGTGGTATACATGTATCTATAATCAATTATGAAGAGTCTTGTTAATTCATTCTTGTATTGTTGAATCACGTAATATCGATAAAATTATTAAATACTTCCCACCTAATTTACTTAAAATACTTGGTAATTTTCAATTTACATGGTAATAATCAATACGATTATATTAAACAAATGTGTGCTGCAGCAAACGCTAATTATAACGAGCTGTCGAGCTTTAAGGACTCAACTACAATAATATGCTAAATCTGGAATGAATTGTTTATTTTGTGTAAACTAGTAAGTAGCAGTAGTAGGTACGTTGTTAGATTAGGTAAGACCAATTATTTAACTGAAAATAATTGTTTCGGGTTCAGGATTGACTATTATTGTGCAATATTTTACTTATTGATACAACGAAGAGTCATTTTATTGATACGATTAGGGATTCGGTACTTTTTTGTTTTATAGGTAAGTACATACATTTACAAATTAGACATAATATTTTATACAACTTTTTAAATTTTGTTCAACGCGTTACGCTACTACTTTACAACACAGATGACGAGTAAATTCTAGAAATACAAGTTGAAACGTATACTATTTTCTATGTTAAAAGTTGGAAATTGCATCCTCTTCATACTCTTCGCAATTACGAGAACGAAGAGTATATTGCAATGGAATGGCTCATTTCTAAAGTTTAAAAAATATTATAAAGAAATCTGAGGCCTTGGCCTATGGCATATACACCAAATTCCAAGTTTAATGATGAATGTGGTGGAGGTGTTGCAAAAAATTATAAGAAAACCTGAGGCCTTGGCTTCTAATATATACACTAACTCAGAAGTTTCTGTACTTTTACAGGTTTACTTTCCTTTATCCTCTATTTACCTTTATTCAACCTCCAACCCTTCGACGGAATCATCTCAAAATATAGTATAGTTCCAGAAGTCTTTATAATACATACGTGTACTAAATTTTCAGTGAATACCTCAATTTTATTTTGTCAACCTCTTTAATGATGGAGAGGGTGTAGTGGGGAGGGGTTGTAAAATATTATAAAAAAACTGAGGCCTTGGCTTCTAGTATATACACCAAATCCCAAATTTCTGTGCTCTTGCCAGCTTGCTGTATTTATTTTTTCTTATTTACCCCTATTTAACCCCCAACCCTTCGCCGAAATTAGCGCGAAAATATAGTAGAAAATAATCTAGTTCCAGTTGTCGTCATGATACATATATGTACCAAATTTCAAGTCAGTATCTTAACCCGTTCCTGAGAAAATGTGCGCACAAAAAAAGTTACGGACCGACAGAACGACAGACACACAGACAGACAGATAGACAGACCGACAGACAGACCGACCAACAGACAGAGAGGAATTTTTCTTTTGCTCAAATTTAAAATTTCAATGTTTTGTGATATTCTAAACCAATTTCAAGAAAAAATTGAGAATTTCTTTACGATTGCTATACTACCACTCCGCTACCTGAATGTGGAAGTAGAAGTAAAGAATCCAAGGTCCGCGCGGGTTTCAGATGCAAACAATTTGAATGTATTTACTTCTACTCCATTATTTTACCCTGACCAGTGTTTCGTCAACTAAATTGGCATTATAAAGGTATAAATATCTGAAGCGAATATTATTTACTAAAATACTGTGAAGCAAATCCTTTAGAACGCGCAACAATTATATGAGGTGTTCAATAAATCGACGAAGAGTATAATGTTTACTCTAGTTATAAATTAAGTTTAAAAATAAATAGTTACATGAAAATATCTGTACTATATAACTGAAGTTACTAAGAATGTGTAAACTTGAGAGGTGAGTGAACTTGCGGAAGCGTTATAGAATGTTATATTAGTATGAAGATTAATTTATGGGAGAAAATAAGTGTGTATGTATAGAAATATATACCGCGAATATATAAGATGTGAACTGAAATTTTTGAGAAAATTTAGCGGTAGAATATACTTACTTACCTATGATTGAAAATAAAAGAGAAAATTCTTGTAAACATGTATTGGCTTTGATTCTAAAATACAGAATCCTAAAGACGATAAAACATATCCAGAAAATTTTATGGGCATCTGACAATTTTTTGAAAGATATAATTAAGACTAGCAACTGTTCGACGAACGAACAAACGAAATAATAATAGAATCCCTAAAGGTAATAACGCTGCCTAAGGAGTCACTACTTCCCCACCCAGATTTTCCACCCAAGTCTCTTTAAACCAAAACATCTTGCACTCCAATATGTGGAAATGATTGCTTAGAATATTTTATAATAATATAATATTTAAATTCATCTGCCCCAAGGTGGTAATGGGGTTGGCCGATGCCAAGAAGTTTTTTGAGAACACTCGTTCTCATAAACACACTACAACACAATATTTTTTGTAACAAAGTATTTTTACCAATAAATTGGAGTTTACGCACAGTTGCCACAAGGTGACAATCAGAAGGAGAAGGTAACATTAGAAAGAGAGGCCAATAGTGAAAAATGGAAAACACTCCCAACACTCAACACTGTTCTGATAGAACGACCGAACTTAGCTGACTGTCAGTAGCCAAGGCCACTAAAAAAACAGGTTGCTTTGTAATATATGCCACATGAAGTATTTTTATGTTTGTCTATTTGGTTAGGATAGAATTGTACTTGAAAGAATAATGTTGAAACTTTTTTCTATAAAATAAGGAAAAAACAGCCACACGCAGCTGTCATCGAGGTCTGTACGTCACGTGGTACTTGTCGTTTTTAATGAGCCAACCTATCTTTTAGTAAGCTTGGTCAAATTCGTTTAATGCGTAATTGACAAATCCCGAAACCATTTCCGCTGGATGTCGTGTCCCTGTAAATTGGAGTACACAAATGTCTTCGTCTATTTCGTCTTCTCCGTCTAACTGTCCTATCTTGTTAGTTCTCTAATCTTTGGTTTGGTGAATAGTATTCACCGCCTTACTCCACTGCATGTCCACTACGGAGCACCGACACTCGCATCGACCTACGCACCGCATCAAAATTTATATCGGCTGCATTATCAAATGATGGCGCACTGTCTTGCGCACCGCCAGTGCTGTGCTATGCTTGGTGCAAGGGTCGGTGCGAGGCTCGGTGTCCGTAGTGGACATGCACTACCGCTCGTACAACTACCGCCTTGTAAACTGCTTGCTTACCACTGCTAGTAGTCAATGGCAAAGTTTCCGAATTAATAGTAGTAATTAGTAGTTAACCATCTTCTCCCGATCTGGTTTCTCGTTCTCGTAGTTTTGCATGTTACTAAGCAGATTACTTACGATGAATTCCGTATGAGTATTTTGGGTACTTTTACTGTTGTTGTCCATTTTATTATATTTAATAAACTTTGCTATTTACGAATTATGTGCTTTGTTGAATGTGACTGATAATCTAATCTGCCGTATTGACCGTTTCTTCATTGAAGCTGTCCCAAACCTACTGCAAAAGGCTGTATTAAGAGGCTAGTGTGGGACCTTTACTCCACGTAAAAATTGTAAAGGTGGCGCTCGAGAAAAACCGAATATAACCGAAATAGAACTCAACGCTAAAGAGACGCTTCCACTTGTTTATGCGCTAGGCAACTGGAAGAAAGTGCGCCACAATTTTGTTAACTCCTTTAATAATGGAGTAGGGGAGGTGGTGTAGGGAGATATCATAAAAAATTTTGGGACCTTGGTTTCTAGCATATACACCAAATCTCAAGTTTCTAGGCTCTTACTAGCTTGCTACTTATCTACGCCTATTTAATTTTTTTATCTCAAAGATATCTCGAAAATGTTGCAAATTTATAATAAATAATAAAAATAATATCGTATGTAATGATATTTTTTTATGGGTGATTTTTGTATTAGGAGGTATCATTCTTCAGTTTCTATTTCTTATCTCTAAATCGAAAAATTTAATATTTGGAAAAGTATTGCTTATCTCTTTTTAAAATATAGCGAATTCATTTTCCTTGGATCACTGATTACGAACTTTAGTCCAAATTCAAATCAATATTGTGGCTTCAATATGACGGATGCAAATACTTACTAAAGCAAGTGCTGTATACAGGTGGAAAAAGTTAGGTAGAGTCGAGTAAATTTTAACTCGTCTTGTTTATGAGTACGATTTGATTTTCTCTTGCACACAAAGTTAAAGCAATAAGCCTAAAAACATTGTTCACGTATGTCAACAAAGCTTAGTTCGTCAGACGCAGCGACCTTTGGATCGGCCAAGTTAAAGTATACTGGACTATATCTAAGTAATTCTATACATTAACAAAAAACAGTATTTGAAATTTTTTAATTATAACAAAATGATTTTTTATTTAAAAAATGTAATGACGCACATTATATTGGTCATAACTTATTTGTTTTCATGATACATACAAAAATTGGAAGTTTAAAATATTGTTCTACTTTGACCTTTAACACTTTTTATGTAACTGAGAAAACTCTGAAACATTTAACATTTAAACTAAGTTTGTCTTGTAAACGTTCGAACGTGATATTGAACTTCCACAGCTCAGAAATTACAAATTCTTGAAAAAATTAAAAGCAATGTCAAAGAGTGACTACAAAAATCGCCTACTTTTCGCCCTCGATATCAGAGATATTAATCCCTCATCAGTTTCATATTGAGCATATTTTTAATAGCTGAATTATGCGATCTCAAAATTGCTGTTGTACACCCGTTAGCCTAATTGTTTTATAGTCCAGTAAAAAGTAATATAGGGAATAGAAAGATCGCTTGTTATGACCATCCATACTTTGCTTAATTTTTTTGTGGTGGAGATTGCCAAAAAATTGATTTGGCGTAGCTTGATATTTCGTACCGAAATACAAGTATAGTCAAAGCATGTCTGCGTTCTACTCACAGATTACAGTTAAATAACCAGGTATTTTCGGAGTAGCTTGTACCTAATCTGATATCAAAGGTTTTAGATTCATAATAATGAATCCAAGAGGGCTACCATAATTGCCAAAATTTTTGTAGATTTATGTGAGGAGGGTGGAAGACAATTAAAAAAACTTGAACAGCCTTTAAAAAAGCTGTCACTAAATATTATGAAATAAAATGTCACCATCGTTGGGTTAACTGAATCTTATTCTTAATTACTATTTGATTTTGAGGTTGGCGTAGGAATGAACAAATAATAAAACTCAAAAATGTTTTCAATGATTTTTAAGTTTAAGTTTTAAATTCGTTTTCACATGTATTCCGCATTTCTATATAGGGAAATTGTCAAAGTTTTATTAATGTACATTTCATACGTTTGCAATTACGGTATTAATGAAACAGGCAGTTATTTGTTTTATATGCTAGAAAGTGTTTTACAAATATTTACATTGGCTTTGATAGCGCAAGTATCTAGGCAATATCATGCTTAAATCATCATGATGCAGTATTTTCATGAAAGTGGATACATAATAAAGTAAAAATTAATGTGTATATAGCTGAAACATGCAAATTACATTTTCGTAGTATAAAGCACTCAGCGGAAGTGTGTGCTGAATATACTAATCAGTTTTATGTGCATATATAAATTTTTTAGATTATCAATCACGCGTAAAAATATTTAGCACTTTAGGATTTATTATCATTACTTCAGACTACTTTATACTGCGATAATAATCGCACATCACGCATCTGTTGCCGTTCCGAGTTTCATAAAAAAATGGAGTGATTAAACCGATGCGATGGCCGCGTAAATATTATACAATTACTTAAAATTTGACACACGTTGGCCTACCATCAATATTAGTGGGTTTTTGGAAAACTACAAACTCGATCTGAGAGAAATTGTGTTTAAAAATATATTTTTTTTAGTACGGCAGCCCGTTACCAAAAACCCCTATCAGAACAGCAAGCTTCATCCCAGGAAAACTCTATAGATTATAAAATTCTAAGGTACTTTCTCATACGACAAAAGTTCGAAGAACGATACGGGCGGCTGCGTTCTTTTCGTCTATCGGAAAATATCGAAATTTTTATTCCGCGGCGAGGCAGTTCTCGATTAATTGTCGTTAAAAATTATGAACAAGACATGAATTAATCGAGAACTGCCATTTTCCATTGTTCTAAGTTCCAATAATATCAGTCAAAGTTGTATCAAACTGGAGGTTAAAATTATCAAAGCAGCGAGGCTAAAACTTATTTATATTTATAGAGTGGGGTGTATAAAACGATAAGAAAATGCGAACTGCCGTTCTCCGTTGGCCGCAGCTGCGCTAAATCGAATCAAGTGGCATATACATTTGTTGCTGAAAATAACTTGAGATATACGGTATTCGTGGCCTAGCATTGGAGTGGATAAAGTCCTACTTACTTGAGCGGAAACAAATAGTCAAAGTTGTGCATGATGGCATGAAATATCTTTCAGATAGTGTTAACGTGTTGAGAGGGGTACCGCAAGGTAGTGTATTAGGTCCATTATTGTTCATTATTTTGATGTAATTCCAGTGGTAAAAGAAAATATGAACATACTATGGGAAGAAAAGTGGACCAAAGTATGTAACAGCAACAACTAAACATATTGCAAAATCAACAACAAGGTACCTAGTTCCGCTTTGGCCTACAGAAGCCACCAAGCCAAGCCGAAATGTTAATATTAAATGTAGAGATATATGTTTAGACATGGAGCTGCCAGCTCTCATTTATAAAATGAAATTATCAGAGACACCCTTTTATGATTGTAATGGATACCTGGATGATGTAAACCACTGGATTTTTCAGTGCCACCCCAATAACGCAGGTGTAACCAGTTTATTAATGCAAAAACTAATATATAACATTCCATTGCTACAATGCAACACATCTCTTTGTTACCTCATCGCAAGAAATAGTCACTTAAGAACGATATTCTATTAAATTTTTAAACTTACTAAACGTAAAATTTGATCAGTTTATATTATTTAGATTAGCTGTAGTTTCCTCATGTTACAAATTCTTTGTTGGTTAACCTGTTGTAAAAAAAGTCGCGCTGAACCTTGGCGTGAAGTTTGTGTCCTAGTTTATTCTCCTTTGTTGCCTCAAGTACTGTCTAGCTTTTTTGGTTTTGTGTTAGGTTAGGCACAATAATAAACTAATCGTAGCTGAATAGGCTTAGCCCAATTAAAGCTAAAGAATTGAAAAAAAACTTTCACGTTTATTGAAATATACAGCTCCCTGAAGGACCACCGAGATGAAATCTTACTAAGACCCTTCACAATAAAATACTCTTTCAAATACAGAGAAAACTCTTCAAAAACGGAACATCCGTTGAAGGAATATAAAGCCCCAAACAGACAAACATAAATGAGCATACGCGTCAAATTCTTTTTGTGTTGGTTGTGTGTTGTATTCGACCAAAATGTTAATTAACTTAGGTTTTCACAGCCGTCCAGACTCGACTGCAACTTCTACTCGTTTACTTTAGAAAGATCCTGTAAACAATATGCTAATACAGCCAATATTTGATACCTCATTTTCATATTACGTGGTAAATCCTAATACATACCAAGTAAAACTATTAATATACAATAATACGAATATAAAGTCCGTTCGTAAACACTTTGGTGAACTAGATAGTGTTTGTAGAGAGTATATCTAATATTTCTTAAGCTGAAATAGCAGTGTTTGGTAAACAATTACGAGGCGCTCAAGCCTAGCTAGACAGCACGTCTTCTAAAATAGCATCCCACTTTAGATAAGTTAAACAGAATTTTAATCCAACGGGGAGCAGTTTATATTACGTAAACAAAATAGAATTAAGTTAACCAACTATAAAGTTTAATCGACTTTTTATATACAGGATGGATCCAATTCGACGGGCTTTAGGAACTTCTGGATATAGCTAACAACGTTCGAAAATCAGTACAGGCAACGAAACATGTTTTGAAGAACTTTTACTGTAAATATAGATAAGATAAAATTGTTACGAAACGAAGAACTGGGTATTATAAGAAAATAAATAGGTTGCTATAATCTGTTTGCGTCATTGAATTTTTTTTTGAAAAAAAGGTCAATCATTGTATACGATTTTTTTAAGGTATTTAAATTAATACTTACATAATAGATTTTGCAAACAGCAAAAAAAATAACAATTTATAACTAAAAGAAAAGCTATGTGTAAAAATATTAATGAAATCTTTGCATTCTTTCGATAGCCTAAAATGAATTTTTCTAATTTCTTATTTGACAATTCTCATTCTAACACTAGCATCCACACAGTCCCCTACGGCCATGCAGATTAAATTATATCTACATAACCCCCTACGATCATGAAGATTCAGTTAAAAATGAGAACAAATGCCTAAAATGAATTTATTTTTCTACTTTGTCTTAAAATTTTTTCATTCTAATGGATTACATTTTCATGAAATCTATCATTCTGTTTCTTGGAACATTTTTCGCCCTTATTCTGGAGCTCATCAGAAAGACATAAAGCCACTCATAAAGATGTTTCATGCAAAACTAAGAAAATTTCTATAAATAATTATATTTGACATTGACTGATAAAAACAACAGATCTTCACCTATCTATTATCTAACTAGTATTGTAGCCTATATACTCTATGCATGTTTAAAAATGAATTATTGTTTGTTTGCTTATAATAGGGTGTTTTCACGTTTTTTAAAATGTCGAAATATAGAAAGTAGTTAAGGCATATAATATGCTGATATAATTTTTTTTGTAAAATAAAGTCTCTAAATAATTTTAAAACGAATTTAAATTCAAATCAAATATGTTCCTGCCAAAAACGCCGAACCGCGTATCGTCGGTTGCCTATTCCAATTATGACGTAGCACCTCCTATTAATAAAACGTCTTGTTTTTGTTTTGTTCACAGTTTTCAGTCTTATTTTACTATTTCTGTTATTATAATTATCTTTATTTTATTGACTATTATTATCTCGCATAATAGAACACGCTGTGACATGTATAGATCACAAATTAAGTGGTGTTTTGTGCAAGGATGCAAGAATTCCTCAATTAGAGCTCCAAACAGTCCAAACAAGCTCTTTTTAACTGTTCCCCAGGATTATTCACGTAAAGTTTTATGGTTCAAAGCTGCTAGACGTGATGTTCCCAAAACAAAATCAATGTTCTTTTGTTGCGAGGATCATTTTAATGTAAGTACGTACGAACAAAAAACAATATAAAGAGTAGGTTATAACCTGAAAACTTAAATGCAGATTCTTATTTACAAATATAATTGAGTTTTAAGAAATTAATTATTGCCTTATAGGTACCTACGTACTAACATTATGGTAGTTGAGTGTTTAAAGATTGAATTAAAGTATAGAAAATAAAAACATTTCTGTAGTTACTTGTACATTATAATATATTTTAAACATATATTGTATAGGTTAGGTTAGGTTGGATAAGTGAAATGCTAGGTATTTATCTAATTTAAACCAATACAGACAGATCTATATTATTAAGGAGGGAGTAATCAATAATGAATTTAGTTATTTTTACTTACGCTGCTGCTTTTACACCTTTGAATTCGGCCGAATTAAAGCGTTCGTCGTTTTTTTTTTATAAATTGGGTAACCATAAATATATGTACACCTGGTAAATTGTTTGTTGACGCCTTAAAGAATCCTTCTGAAGCCATTTTTAACTATAACACGCAGTAGAAATTATATAAATCCACAAAATCACTGATAAAACACAACTGCACAACTAAACAGTATGTACAAAATGTAAACAATCCGCCATTGATATGAGGACCTACGTCACAACCAATGAACCAATAGGACGGCGTTTTAGAGATTCATAAATAATTTGAATTTTCACTGAATTTGTTTATTAAATATTTAAGCAAATAGCAATATACAGATATAAACTTATTTAAGCTTTCATATATATATTAGCACACATTAATGTGCAGTTTGTAGGAAATTTCTATACACTGAAAACACCCTATTGTATTGAGGCATATTCTTTATAGGATTTTGCAAACAGCAGAAAAAAATAACTATCTATAACTAAAATAAAAACTATTTGTAAAAATATTAATGAAATCTTTGCATTTTTTCAATAACCTGAATTCTGGTTATGCTAGTTATTTTTTTCTGTTGTTTGCAAAATCCTGTAATGAATATGTTTCAATACAACTATAAGGAAACAAATAATAATTCATTTTTAAACATTAAATAATATTGTTACAAAATGGAGAGAAAAATTACGTAGAGGTGTTTCAAAATCTCATGAGCTGTGACCTTCATATGAGCAGAAACAAAATCCCTCTCGTGGACTCAGTTACACTTCTTAAAAATATTAAATGTATTGTTTACAATTTATCCCGAGCTCTTGTTTATGTATACAGCATGGTAGCTGTCAGTGTTTTCAAAATACACTTGTAAACCCAGAACAAACTTTGCCTTTTGCGCATTTCGCGGTTCATATGATTCTGAAATACCTCTACGAAACTTTTAGCATCAAGGAGCTGAATTTGCTAAATAATTTCTTGTATATCACTTGCCAAAGAACGCGCTGCTATTGGTATTGCGTCACTTAGCATACTTGTCTTCATCATTCCGAGTGTATGCCGTGTTTGCGAGATTCGTTGCCGTTGTCTCGATAGTGAAATCAAATCAAAACTACTGAATGCGGCTGGAACTGCACACGAAATTAGAAAATTCGTTAACTTAATATCAGGACTCTTTACTGCTGAGCTATGCAATGCAGCCTTTCATTCTACAGATACTAGAACTTATAGTTAATTTGGACAATTCTTTTTTTAGAGAAAATAAATGAAAAAGAAAAAGAAGTGTGTTTAATATATCGTTGAAATCAGAATAACAGTTCTTTAGCTGGTACAATGAAAAATCGATATTATGTTGAAAAATAAAAAAACTTATATAAGCCAAAGACACGCTAAGCGTCATTGGAACTACACCAATACTTTTTCAGCTAATATATGGTACGAATATTACCCTTGTGTCAATCAATATCCTTTTATCAATACCAGTTCTCTAGTTTCTTTGGAATCGTGTCTATATACATGCAGATATTTTTTATAATTTACGGATTTGAGTCCTGGTGGTACCTGGTGGTACCTCAATTCCGATTTTGGATCAATTTCCGTAACCTCACCATTTTTATGGATAGAGCTGGTCGTTATGAGTTGTACAACAATTCTGGATAAACGTCAAATATAACAATTAGTTTGATTATTACTATTATGAACAAATAAGCTGACCCTTATACCCCTCGCCGATTGACTAAATTTGTTACATAATTGTTGCACATTCTATAGGTTACTCTTCGCAGTTTTTTGTAAATGATATTAGTTTCCAACATTTTCTGTTTAATTACAAAACAAAAGAATATTTTTTTATTTAAAAAATTAATTACTTTTTTATTTATTGATCGATTTTGTTCAAAGACAATAGGGTTCTTCCTCTAGCTAACGCTAACTTACTGTCCAAATTTCAATTCTGTCGGACTTTTCGTTCTTAAGTTATGGTGCTTAAAAGAAACGTGACGGACGGACAGACAGGCAGATAGACAGACATGCAGACATGCAGACAGACGGACAGACAGACAGATAGACAGACAGGCAGATGGACATTTTGAAAGTTGTTCAGAATTCGATACCAATATAGTGATATGAAATTTTCTTCTCTACGACCAGTATTACCGGTTTTAGAAATGTCCCGATCACATGCAATATACTCTTCGTTTCGTATTTGCGAAAAGTATAATAAATATTACAAAAGTTTTAAAATTAATCATCAATCAACAAATTATGAGTCAAACAATCCCCAAATTTGTAATGTCAGGACGCTTGTACAGTTCTGCTATCAAATCCAAAAAATTGTTGCTTCGAATTTTGGATTTTTAAGAGTAGTTCAAGGAGACAGACATTTTTAAATATGTTTTAATAATTACCAAACGTATTGTTGATTATTAAGTAATTCATAAGAATTAAAAAAAAAGCATATGTAAAAAGGTGATGATGACACGAACAATTTAAAAGAATCTACGACATATGCTGTGATCTAATATATCACAACTCAGAGATACAGAAAACAAAAACGATTGATTGATCAGTTGATCACGAAGATATGAAATTAATATTAACTTTCAGTATTTACTCAACCCAGGTGATCTCTAATCTCTTTCTTGCAGTTGGGTCATATTTAATGAATATCAGCGTTTATCCACAACCTGTTGACTGATCCAACGAATATTAAGTGCAAGCCTTGGTTGTTCCACAGAAGACAGGAACTATCAAAATCACAAACCCCGTGCAAGCGTTGCAAGACCGTTAAACGCACAACGAAACAATTGTCACATGGATTTTGACAAATATATATGCCTTATCACCATGGTGACTGAACAAATTTGGTCACGCTGCGAAGGCCAGCTTTCGCTATTGCATAGTTTTTGTCTTCTATGGTTGTTCACTATGTTGACAAATATCGATTGTTTAACAAAATGTTCTGTATCTTCTAAATATAAGTATAGAGAGTCAATATTCACCGATTTTGCTCTTGGAGGATATTATATTTTTTGGATTTCAAACAAAGGAGAGATGAGGCAATACTCGATTTTCTTCCACTAGTATAAATTTGATTTTCAAGTGAGAAGTTAAGGTCACCATTTCCTAGAAAGAGACGTCCGATAAGAAAATATTTATTATTTTTGGCATCTCTTTTTTCTTGATACGTGTATTTAAAAAAACTGTAAAGCTACGAAATATTAAGATTGGCGTAATTTTTAAACTTAAGTCTAATTTGCAAATCATTGAAAAAAATGATTGAATGATTATTGAGTGAAAGTTCATAGTAATAGTCTTGTTATGGTTCTACTTGGATAGTCTTATAATTTTTTTGAATTTACATGCTAAGCGAAAAAAGTTATGGCCAAGAATCATAAATAATTTCCTATAGCATTTCTCTTTCTAGGAAACGGTCACCTTAACTAAAGAATATTTATATTGATTTCGAATATAGCTTGGGGTGAGGTGCAGGCCTTCCTTCAAAAATGACATTTTCTTAATTCTGCTTTTTTAACTTTTTCAACATTGGATATTGACGAATGAAAAAAGTGTTCAAAACATGTGCTTGTTTCTCTACATGCATTCTAGCGATTGTGTTCGAATCAGACGGTTAGAATAATTCACAGTACGCCATCAGAAACCAGCGCATTTAGCTCGACAGATGTTCACATGGCACATAGTAATAGGTTAGTGTAATGAGTAGTGCTTGACTGACTATAAATAGTGTACCGCGAGCTATTCTAACAAACAGTACTTTAGAGTGATAGATAGACGGCCTACTACTAATGCTTTCGGAACGTGGGTGCATAGATGTTTATTTTTAATTCCTTCAACGGCACATGACACCAACCGCTCGATTCTCTATAAAGTGCACCCTCCAAGACGAGTCTCCAGCATTGCGTTTTCAAAAAGAACATCAGAGCTACGTGAAGAAGGCCGCCTTCAAAACATTATACTGATGTTATCAAGAAGCTGATGGAGCTTTGGAGAGGTCGGCGATGTGCATCACGGGTAACTGCGACAAAAGGCGTGGTGCTGTCAGACGTGCCATACAGCAAAATATATAAACTAAAATAGGTTACAAAAGTCATAAATATGTGATGGTGAATGCAAACAAGTGAGAAAAGAAATAGAGTAGAGGAGAAATATTATCTCGATGACTGTTACTAACAAATTTTGCAAGCAACAGGTTATAAAAGTACAATGTAATTGGAAGTGAAAGACATAAAAATCCGTTTATTATGTATCTGACCCCTCAAAATTAGTTTAATTTTAAAATAATAGTACGTAAATGTGTCACTGAAAATTATAAATAAAAATATTTAAATAACCTAGGCACTCTATTAATAGAAATTATCTACCTAACGAACTACTTTAACGCATAGAACATCTATTTTTATACTAATATCACGGACTTAAAAAATCTTGATTGACGATCAAGGCGTAAATGTTAGATTTACGCAAAACACTTGCTGAAACCTTGTAGGAAACAAATAGGAAACATAATCTAAAAACAATCGCAGTGTTTCGTGTCCTCGCTGTAACGAAAATTTATGCAATTAGCGTCACCACTACATAATGGAATATTACGCTAGTATTCTAATAAAATATTTTTCAGGGGACAATCTCTGTAAACTTTTTGGCATAACCGAGAGCATTAATAATAATAAATGATTCATTTTATAAATTTGGCTCCAACGAGATTTCAGTCTCTATCATTTCTTTCATCAAATTAAGAACGCTTAAGTCATCTCCAATTAAAATTTTGTCGCATGAAAACAATTACCCGACATGGGCGTAGAGGATAAAATTTAGAATAATGAAAAACAACATTCAGTTTAAAACAAATGCGTTGCTTTGTTTATTTTTCTACTTGTCTAGAATTATAAATTCGGATCATGGGAATTCTGCCCTTCTCAAAAAAATGTCCCGGAATCTATTAAATAATTATTCTCCAAAATACATTTTTTAAAGACGTACGAAATGTGTAAAATGGACGATGAGCATGAGATTACGCTAAAATTGTATGTTTTTTAATTGTAATACAATGTTAAGATTGTGAAGTTCTTCGTTTAAAAAAAATTTTAACAAAAGAGGCAGATAGCAAAAAAAGAAAAATGAAGGAATCCGCGATAATATTATTGAATGAGGATAGATGCCTGTCGAATTGTTTCGTAGATGTCTGTACAACTTGGTTGCCAAAGTTAAAAGAAGAACTTCACAGGCTTAACATTGCATAAAAAATAAAAAAACTGTTAACTATATCAACAGTTCTATGTAAATAGTAAGTATCTAAGGATATTGAATATAACAAACATTCTTAGAGCTGTGTATTTATCTTACACAGCAAAAAAGATTTTCCAAAAAACGCTTGAATAAGGAGACAGATTCGTTTTCCGAAACGTCGGCGAAATATTTAATGTCAAGTTTTTATACTTATTTGTGTTATTTATTTAAAAAAGGCAACCTCTAACTGATCTTTTGACGTAAAAGTCACAGGCGTAGAGGTTATTTACTAGTAATATACTCATTAATTGTGATATTTTGCGGATTCCCCGAGCACCGCTTAAAAAGAAAAAATACATGTGGCAGGAAGTCCCAAAGAATTGGAAAAAACCACCGTATCATCATCGGAAGATGATGTTTCAATGGACGTACCCCAGGGAACTACTTTAGGGTCCTTACTTTCACATTCTACATACCGAATTTCCATAGATTTATAAAATATTTAAAAATAAATTTGTACGCCAACGACACACATCTGATGAACAGATGCAGATGCTGAACAAAGATATAATGATTATTTACAACCCTTAGCTGAGCTGTCTTCCAAGCACTTACTTCTATTAAATTCTGTAAAATCTATTCTATTGTTATTCGGGAAGAAACAAGATTTAGAATTAAGCTGAAAAGTGGCCACTGTGGCTAACCTTCGTCCTTAGGGCAAAATGTATGTAATGCATTTATCTTAATAAACACGATTTATTATTACTATTATTATTATCCCTTACTATTAAAAGGTTGTTTTGACTTCACGGTGAATACTACGCATTTATAGTTCGGATAGTGCTAAAAATCTTAGAGTTATTGCTGACCCCTTACCAAATTTCGTCAGCATACTCAGAAAAGTATACAGAGTGCTTTTTTCGCATAGACTATTTGCAAAAGTTAAAAAGTCGCTTTATATTGCTCTCGCGTTTTCTTTGCTTATTTATTGCTCCCTTGTATATTTGCCTGGTCTGGATCAAGATCATATGAATACTATTCAAAGAGTATAACATTCTGGCATTCGTTTTATTTCTGACATGCGGAAATTACAACATATCTCTCATGTATTCTCAGGACTGGGTTGACTTAAAAGGAATGATAGATTTAAAATACACTTTGCTTATGTTACCAGGTATTAGTATTTAAACCACTTTCATATCTGTACAATAAGATTACTTTCAGAAATGATGTCCACAATATTATTGTTAGATTCCGAGGTATTAAGTTATTTCAGCTTAAAAAATAAATGAAAATATATACACTAAATCTCAAGTTTCTGTACTCTTACCAGCTTGCTGTTTACCCCAATTTAACCCCCAACTTTCAACGGAATCGTCCCAAAATATAATGTAATTGCAAATATCATTATGATACAACGTGTACTAAATTTAAAGTAATTATCTGAATTTTATTCTATCGACCCTTTTAATATTGGAGTGTGGGTGGAGAATTTTATTTAAAAAATCTGAGGCCTTGGCTTCTGGTATATACACCAAATCCCTTTCTGTATTCATATCAGCTTGCTTTACATATTTTCCTTATTTACAACTGGTTAGCCCCCAACCCTACATCAGAACTAGCGCAAAATATAATCTAATTTCAGATCTCGTCATGATACATAAGTGTACCAAATTTCAAGTCAATATCTTAAACCGTTCCTAAGAAAACGTGCACGCAAAGAAAGTTACAGACCGACAAACAGACAGACCGACAGATAAGCAGATCGACAGACAGGCAGACCGACAGACATACAGATTATTTCTTTCGCTCAAATTTTTAATTTCGACGTTTCATCACAGCATTTCAACGAAAAAAAACTTCTGAATTTTTTTTTATGATTACTATACTTCCACTGCACGACATGGATGTGAAAGTAGAATATATTAGACAAATAACATAATATAGTATAGTATGGTAGTGGAGTATAGTAGTATAGTAGAGTAGTATAGTAGTACCGTATGGTAGTATAGTAAGGTAGTATGGTATAATAGTATAGTATAGTAGTATAGTATACAATCTTGGAGACTTAATTGTATCTATCTACCATCAATTTCATTTTGTACGTCCGTGTTACATTTTCTTCTATTTTTGTCATGTTTAATAGACTATATTAAATTTGTTTAGAGCTTCCGATGGCATAGAATATATTAGACAAATAACATAGCATATTATAGTGATATAGTATAGTAGTATAATAGTATGGTATAGTAGTATAGTATAGTAATATTATAGTATATAGTATACAATCTTGGAGATTTAATAATGGTGTCCACCTACCATCAATTTCATTTTGTACTACGTCCGTGCAGGCCCGACGAGCGGGGGGGGGGGGGTGTTTCCCCCGGACCTGGCGATTTTGAGGGGGCCGGGGTTTTGGAGATATACTTGTAAATGATTAGTGTGATGCAAAATCAATTTTGAGGAATATCACCCCCTCGCTCTTTAAAATGGCGACCAAAGAAACAAATAATATTCAATTCTGAGGAACGTTACCCAGCCCGCTCTCCAAAATTTCGATTGAGAGAAATATTCAATTGTAAGGAAATACAATTTTCGATGGCAGGAATTTTGAAAACTAAAGATGCTAATAGTACATTTGATTTTGAGTTCTTTTTACTATAAGAATGTCTTGGTTTTTTTGTTCGCTGCGGAGTTATTTAACATTTAACATTGGAAGTGTAAATAAAAATTATTAAAACTTGCAAATTTAATAAATTGTCTTCATGTAATAGGCTTCGACTATTCTGTTAACTTAAATTTTAACGAAAGGACAAACTAAGAAATCCTAATAATAGAAAAAGCTGAAAACTAAATGTGCTGTTGGTATCTTTAGTTTTCAAAACTCCTGAAATCAAAAATTCTGCTCCGGTCGTCACAACGCCTAAACAATTAAAGACGTCGGCATACATTATAAATAGAAATATAGCACTTGGTTTCACCAATTATCTGCCATATACATAAATTGGATACTACTCCTAGTTTTTAAGTAAATAACATTGGGAGTTTTAGGTTTTAACACCCTGTATATACTAAACTTTTCCTAAGTACATTTTCTGCATTTTAATTTTTATCTATATAGTTTTTGTATTTTTTGGATTTTAAAATTAATATAAATATATTTTTTTTAAATTTGATTTTGTTTTGTCTTCCGTCCACAGTGGAATTGTTAACTTTTAAAATATTTTTCTACTACAGAAAACCTACCAAAAAATTAAAAGTTTTCACGAGGATTATTTAATTCTAGCTCAGATCTCCTGAGGCCTGTGCTGTAGATGAAACCTCGTATGTTAATAAGTCCTCTATAGAAAAAACAACGCTGACTAAGGAATACCTCCACATCCAGATTTCCCCTCCAAGTCTCTTAAAAGGAAACGATCTTCACCATATTTGCACTTAGTAGGTACGTGGAAATAATTCGTCACCGAATTTTAATAATATATGATATATTAAGGCACATGTCATAAAAAGAATTGAAGAGTTGGCTTCTATCATATACGCCAAACATGAAGTTTCTGGACTATTATTAGCTTGCTTTACTTATTTTCCCCTATTTAACTCCTCCACCCCTTCAACGGAATCATCTCAATCAGATGTCATTACGATACATACGTGTACCAAGTTTCAAGTGAATATCGTAATTTTATTCCATCAGCCCCTTTAGAAATGTAGTGGCGTTATTGGAGGGGTTGAAAAATGTAAAAGAATCTGAGGTCTTGGCTTCTAGAAGATACACCAAATCATAAGTTTATGTACTTTTACAAACTTGTTTTACTTATTTTCCCATATTTACCCCTATTTAATCACCAACCCTTCAACGGAATCATCTCAAAATATAACCTAATTCCAGAAGTTATAATGCATACGTGTATCAAACAGGTTAATAACAATAAGAGTAATATTAACGAGGGAACTTCGGGATGACTTGCGAACCTGCTCGCAGAGGGTACATTGCGCGATTGCGCGAGATCTGGTGTGAGCTGCACCCAGAGCATCGCGCCTTCTCTGAGCAACAGATCAGAGATCAGGTATCCTTCCTACGCAGATCAGGATAAGTAAAGGCAGGAAGAAGTGCCAGCCGCACTTCCACCGCGGCAAGTAGCTGCTGACGGGGAACAACCCAGAAAGCGCACTGGTGTCAACTTAAGGACGAGGGCTAGACTTAACAGCAGGGCTACCTTAAAGCCACAAGACTTGGTACGAATGGACGCTGTCATCGATGAGGAACTTCCAGAAGATGCCGACATTTGGCAGATCAACACGGCCGTGTATAACGCTGCTAACCAACTCGTTCCCCGCGAAGGGGCAACCAGAGCTCCAGGCGGCAACGAAAAGGCTAAGCGTCGTGTGCAAAAGATCGAAGGCAAAATACAGTTGGCCAGACAATAGAGGTGTTTCAGAATCTCATGAGCCGCGAAATGCGCAAAAGGCAAAGTTTAATCTGAGTTATAAGTATGTTTTTGAAGAGACTGGAGGCTGCCTTGCTGTATACATAAACAAGAGCTCGTGATAAATTGTAAACAATAAATATAATATTTTTAAGAAGTGTAACAGAGTCAACAGGACGGATTATGTCTCTGCGCATATGAAGGTCACAGCTCATGAGGTTTTAAAACACCTCTACGTTTATCGAATCCAGTGTGTGGTCGAACACGTCGCAGGTGACAAGGCGTTCACGCCTAAAGTTCGACGAACAGCATGCGGCCTAAGACGCCAGCACCACACACTAAATCTAACAGTGATGCTCACAATTAAGCAACACTGTTTAGATCGGATTCGAGCGCTCATGACTATCAAGAAAAAGCTAATACGGCGGGTACGGAGTATGGAGCAGAATACACTGTTCCGTACGAATCCTTCCCGCCAACTTCAAGAGCCACAGCGTGTTGTCGACAATCCGCCAGCTGTAGCCGAAGTTGAAAGATTCTGGAAGGGAATCTACGAAACGACACGCCCGTTCGATAGCAACACTCCAGCAATTGCACACTTCGAGGCTCTCTGCCACAGAACCTTTGAAGAGCCAGAAGAGGTGTGCCCGGCAATCAGTTCGGAGGAAGTTCAACAAGCTCTTGTTGGCACTAAGAACTTCGCTGCTCCGGGTCCAGAGGACATACATAACTGGTGGCGGAAAAAATTTCCTTCCACCCACTCTCGTCTGGCTGGACTTTTCAAGTGAATATCTCAATTATATTTTATTACTCTTTTTAATAATTAATTGAGTGGGGTGGTGGTAGGTTGAAGAATATTATGAAAAAATATCAGGTCTCGACTTCTAGTATATACATCAAATCTCTGAACCCTGTACTCTTACCACCTTATCGACCCCTTTAATAATGGAGTGGGGGTGGTTGGGGAGTGTGGAAAATATTATAAAAAAATCTTGGGCTTTAATTTCTAATATATACAGAAAATCCCAAGTTACTGTACTTTTACCAGCTTGCTTTACTTATTTTCCCTTATGTACCTTTATTTAACGGCCAACCCTTCACCGGAAATCGCGCAAAATACAAGTAGAAGTATGGTTCCAGATCTCTTCATAACATACATGTTTACCAAATTTCAAGTCAATATCTTAAACCGTTTTTGAGAAAACTTGCGCACAAAAAATATTACAGACCGCCCGACTGTCAGACAGAATTCGTTTTCTCAAATTTAAAATCTCGACGATTTGTGACATTCTAAGCGTATTTCGACAAAGAGAACTTTTTATTTTTTTTACGATTACTATACTTCCACTCCGTTATTTGGATGTGGAAGTAATATGTGTATTATATTCACTTAAAATATATAGATTTCGGTTTATTAAGTAAACGTTATCCAATAACGCTTAGCCGTATCTATACCAGTTTAAAACTGGCAAAATAAAAAATAAAATTGGTATCGTACTTGAATATGCAAGATTAAAGTGCAGAGTTTACAAAGAAAAAGTATGTCAACGAAACTTGTTGGTTTCTGCATCGTTCTAGAGATTACTAGACGTGTCCCTATATTTCTGATAAAAGCAGGCAATGCTTTTATACGGAGCAGAACACAAATCTCTAAAATGTTATCTTCTCGCCTCGGCTGTCATCTTATCTCCTCGATTCCATTACCAAATTGACGGTGTAGTAAATAATTTCTGAAAGCTTTTGGTACTTTTCTTAAGGGATTAAGACAATTTAAAAACTATATGAAAAAAGTGACTAATTTACAGAAAGTACATTCGAAAGTTTTTTCTCCCACCACAATAAAATTAACTATTAGTGCTTTCATATAGTACACAAAGCAGACTAAAAAGATATTTCAGTTTTTACTTCCCTCGCATACCGAAGGGAAGTATTGTATTCGAGAAAAAATCAGCCTTCGAAATTTTTTCGGATTTTGATGTTTCAGATCAAGAATATTACGAAAATATAGGTTTTTCAATTCCGTCAGTCTGTCCGTCTGTCTGTGTGTCTGTCTGTCTGTTGGTGCGTTAACTAAAAAAATGCTTGACGGAGAGCAGTTAAATTTGATAGATAGTTCACGCTACTGTCATCGAAGAAATGGTTAAATTTTTACTGGAAAATATACAGGGTGGACCATCTAAAGGGAACAAATAATGAAAAAAAAATTGTTTTGCTCAAATTTAAAATTTCCACGTTTCATGACACGCTAAACCAATTTCAGAAAAAAGAAATTGAAAATGTTTTTCAGCATTTTTGAAACATTTTTTACCACTGAAATAGATGAATTTTTTTTCCTTTGTTCAAATTTAAAATTTCCACGTTTCATGGCATTCTAAACCTATTTCAAAAAAACATTTTTTTTAGCAACATTTTTGAAAAATTTTTTACCACTAAAATACCTAGGTGGAAATTTTTTTATCTTTGTTCAAATTAAAAATGTCCACGTTTCATAGCGTTCTAAACCTATTAAAAAAAAATTAGAATTTTTTTTTACCATTTTTAAAAAAATGTTACCACTAAAATAGATGGATTTTTTTTTCATTTTTCAAATTTAAAATTTTCACGTTTCTATGTCATTCTAAACCTATTCAAACAAATTTAAATTTTTTTTGAAAAATAAGGAGAAAAAAAATAACCACCGAATCTGATATATAGTACGGGAGCCCATTGACAAATGTGGATCAAGCACTTGTAGCTACCATTTCCTCCCAACGGCAGGTCACGTGATCACGCCCTCTTCGAGGGAGAGGCAAAAACAAAGGGCCGCTTAAATATTGCCAAAGAATTCTGAAAAAATTCAGACACATTTTCTGGGCAAAAATAAGCATCCTTTGTCTCTCGATGTTTTTTTTCAAAGTGCTTCCTTCTCCGGGAAAAAAATAACGAAAAAGGAAATTAGTTTTTTTTGTATCTTTTTAAGGGAGAAAGAAGCAATTTAAAGAAAGGATTTAAGAGGTAAACGTTTATTTTTATCTAAAGAATATGCCTGAATTTTTGGGATTTTTCTAAAGAAATAAAAAAAAATTAGGGAAATTCTTGGCCGAAATTATTTTTATATAAAAAATTCTAAAAACCGGCAGGCGTGTTCTTTCGACAAAAACAAACTATTTTTGGCTTTTGAAGTTTTTCTCTAGAACGCTTCCTTCACCTTAAACTAATTAATCAAACTCTATGAATTATTGATTGAGGAAGCCGTTATTTTGTGGTAATCCACAATTATAACGAAATTGAGTAAAACACTACTAATGTTTTTTACCACTATATTTTTTGAAATAAAATATAGTCGTAAAAAACATACATACAAACAAACGTAGTTTTACTCAATTTGTATGAATTATATTTTTTATTTTTTTCCGGGAAAGGGAAGTACTTTGGGAAAAACACCAAGAGATAAAAGATGCTTTGCCCAAAAAATGTGCCTGATTTTTTTTCAGAATTGTTTGGCAAAATTTAAGCGGGCCTTTGTTTTTTGCCTCTCTCTCTCCCTCTCTCTCTCTCTCTCTGAGGGCGAGGTCACGTGACCTATCGTTGGGGGGAAATTGTACCTAAAGATGCCTACATCTTCACCAAGTGGCGGCAATTGCGGTGGCCGATCCACTTTTGTCGATGGGCCCCCGTACTAATAGTACATTGTAAGAGAAAATGGAACTGTAAAATGTTTCAAGAGAATTTGTAAAGTTATTACGATTTGGAGATTACGATTTTATTATTAAGAAATTGGTACCAGGAGACTGTCTTCCGTAAATAACTGAAGAAGTCTAGATAGTATCAAGATGCTCTGCTCTGAAATGCTTATTAGTCGAAATATAGATCTCACATATATCAGATGAAATCAATATGACTGTAAAAAACATATAATGGCAATTACAGGTTATAACATCCCTTTAATAGCTATTCTACCACTCAGTCAGCGCACGCAACAGAGCAAATAACCTCCAAAACATATTTTTTTTCTGGAAAACCATTCATTTTTCAACACTTACTGCATACTACATTTGTTCTGTCTGATTCAATATATCACCTGTTAAAGTATGACCACGATACTCCCGACACCCTGTGTAATTGAAAAACTTATTTAAAATTCAAATGTATCAAACAACAATTCCTAAAAGTTTTCAATTATTTTCGTTAGAACCAACTGAAAATTACCATAAATATTACTTCATTTAATTTTGCGGAATATGTCAACGAAATGATAAATTACCTAGGTAATTGTAGGACAATTTCCTTATCAGACACGCAGTTCGCACTGTGCTTTATGTTATATTTCTAAATTATTTACTAAGCAGCCATTAGTTTTCGTGTGTTCTATCGATTTAAGGCTTGAATAAAACATATAGGGTGGATCTTACGTTTGTTAGTAATTGATTTTTTCAATTATTTTAGTGCTTTGCCTCAAGAAAAAGCCGCTGCCTAAGACACTACTTCCACATCTCTTCACATCACTACTTCCACGTCTTTTTAAACTAAATCATCTTGATATTATATTTACACTTCAGTATGAGGACATAACTGTTCATAGAATTTTAATAATATATTTAAAATCATCTGCACCAAGAACCCGTAAAACTATGTACCATTTCAATACTTTTTCGACTGACCGGCGTTTAATGGGGTGAGGGTGGCTGATGCCAAACATTTTTTTAGAACTTTTGCTTTCGTATACAGTAAATCACAATTGTAATTTTTTAACGCCTTTAAAAATGGAATGGAGGAATTAGTGTTGGTGGCAGATGATATAAAATAAGACTTAGTTGTTGGTGTACATCAAAAGTTTCTGGACTCTTACCGGCGTTCTTTAATTATTTTCCCCTATTTACCTCCCAATCCTTCAAAATATGATCTACAAAAGTAGTTCCAGATATCGTTATAACACATATAATATCAAATTTTAAATCAATATCTAATCTTAAAAAAAAATTGTTAGAGTCTATTTCATCGCCCAGTAACTTAATTAAAATAGGCTACACATAATTAAACTAGGATGCGTGGTTAGTCGTCTAATTTCTAAGAAATTATTCTACTTGAAATTATCGTTCCCATATCGAATCCAGGCTTGCTGATAAGGTTTTTTTGTAACTCTTTAGTTTAGACCTTCTGAGCCGTTTGAACCAATAGTGTTGTAGCTTACCCGATTTGGGGAATGTGGGACGAAAAGATAGCAAACAGTGGCACGAAGTTATTGTGATTTTGTTTATTTTATTGTTCTTACTACGGAAGCAGATTTCTATGGATGTAATTTTCTTTCCCTTCGCACGAAGCTTCTCTAACCAGAGTTAAAGCAATTTTTATATCACCACCCATCTATTTGGACGAGGAGTGGCTACTTTGAGCCGGTAAACAACTTAAGTAAGTCTTTACAGTTTCTCATATCTCTTTTTGGGATTACTCCTCGGGAGTTCCTTGTAGATGTTACCTAAGACATTACTCTTATTCTTTTCCCATTTTACCAATATTGTTTTCCACAGGTACTTGGTGTTGATGACAACCACATATACAGGAGGCAGCAGAGAGGCAGAGTCGATTTGGAGTCTAACTGGAAGTTATGAAGATCGCCACAAACTTCGTCGAGATGGAGACCTACCCCAAGGAGGCGGTCAATCGTAAGCCTGTCAGAATTCTTGTATCTGCCCTAAAGTTTAAGAATTATTGGTACCTATTTAAAGCAGCATTCAAATGTTATAATTTTCCACATTTTGTTTATCTAAGGCAGCGCTTTATTCCTAAATATTACCCGCTTTAGTGTAGTACTTCGATTTTCTCATTTTGTGAGACCTTACGACATTATTTGTCTATTTACGTCTGTGTAAAATAAGTGTTACTGAATATTCGTGTTATATATACGGTTTTTTATCTTTTCTTCGTACGTAGATTACAATATTACTTACTTATTAGGTCTGCTTATTATTTATAGAGTATTATTTATTACAAGTTCAGTAATATTACTTACATTAGACAATTACCACGCCATCCAAGTAATATTATGAATTCGTTTTTGTTGTATTGTGACGCACTACGCTAGACGTGATCCCGACCGGCGCGGAGTAGCGGTCAAATTTGTTTTCCATTTTATTGTCCTTTTCTTTAAAAAAGAATTAGCAATTATTGAGCCCTCCTGGCACAAGCTTATAGCGTATATACTTATAGTTGTGAACTATGAAGTTCTAGTATGATTGGTAATATATTACTCTATTATATTTTATATTGTATCTCGTTATTTGTTTACCACCTTAAAATCACCACGAAAATGCAAACCACGACCCCCGCAAATACCAGCTATCAAGTGTGCTCCTTTCCACTCCGAAGTTAATTTCCCCAGGGCTCTGGAGGGCACACTATAATACATTTGTGGTAAATGACTAACAGGGATAATCACCTAAGCCTTTCGTACTGATATCTAAGTGCAATTTAATTTTTTTTCTCTCTTAATTTACAGAGCCCGTACTGGCCGGTTACATGTTATATAAAAAAGTGAGACCTTGGTCTGTAGTATATACACCGAATCCCAAGTTCCTGAATTCTTACCAGCTTGATTTACTCATTTTCTTCTATTTGCCTTTATTTACCCCAACCTTTCATCGGTGAAAGCTTAAAGCACAATCTAATTCCACCTCTCATTATAATACATACGTGTAGCAAATTTGAAGTCTATATCTTAAAGCGTTCCAAAGAAAACGTGTCCACAAGAAAAAGTTATAGACCGACCGACAGATAGACATAAATTTTGTTGTGCTCAAATTTAACATCTTGATTACCATAGTTCCACTCCACTACATTGGATGTGGAAGTTATTCCACTCCATAGCATGCATGTGGAAGTAATACCAAATATTTGATAAATAATAGCAGTCAATGATTAAAATTCAAGGTTGAAATTGTATTTTATTAGTATTATATTGACTTTATTAATAGAATGATACGTTGTTCCTTTCAATGACAACCGCTTTAAGTTCAAGGTCTGAAACCACCATAAAGGATTCGTGGTTAATGGTTATACTTCCGGAGTATACAATTTGAAACAAAGTTTTACTAAAAGTAATTGTAATTTTTTTTCGAACGCTTCTCGTCGGCTTCTGAAGAAGAATACCTAAACATTTTAACACTGTTAGTGGACGCAAGTTGCACCAACCATGTTGGAATCATCTGGGGATGATTAAAACTAACACTTGAATATTACAGAAGAACATGAAAACTAAGAGTTAGAATTATCTCTAGATGTTGGTTAGCGAATATGCGTCGAATAACAGTATTCAAGTATTTAAGTGTCTAGTAAGAGTCAAACCCTATTTGCCTTAATATCCCCCCCTCCAGGACACGGAGGGGGGTTATGGGTAAAGCACTTGAAAATGCTCATTGCCCAACTTGTCAACAACATGTATCCAAATGTTGGAGTCTTAAGTGCATTTTAACCTCATTTTTCAAATTTCTTAAGAATCTTTAAAAAAATTATTTTTCATCGAATAATAAGTTGAATTAATACACAAAGAGTTAATCGATCGAACAGGTGCTTGATTTGGCGTAAGAGGATAATAAGTTCGACAAAATGACACCAATTTCAACTGGTTGGAGTATGACATAATTTCCAATTATTTTCTTTCAGATTTTGCACGGAATCACTCCTACATAGCAAGCAGGCAATTCTACCGAAATTCTTATATTTTCATACTTGAATATATTTCACAAATGCCTATCAGTTGGGGTTTATACAGGGTGTAATTGATTTCATGTCATTAAAAAAACTGGTAATAGGGACCGACTAGACAAACAAAAAACCTATATGACTTTTTGCTCTAGGGGCGCTTTGAAGAAAACTGACCTAGGTTTAACATTTTAATATTAAGGTAGGAAACATTTGCGAACCACTGTTTTTCATGGTCAATGGATGTTATAGTTCCGAATACTACAAATAATAAAAACTGTAATACTCGATTTGTGTTTCCGCCGGAAGAAGTGCGGCAATTTGATGGGATTACTTGTACCGAACTTTTTATACCACTAATTATGAAAATGTAAATAATTCCTTCTCTTTCGGCACAACGTAAGCGTAGGATGACCGCGGGGTTTTAAATAGGATTTGTTTACATCTGTTCTTTAATTTGGCACAAAGTATTTGTAGCTCTTATTGTCGTTTATAAGAATTTATAAAATTTAAAAGTAGTTTATTAACATTTGTAACGTTGTGTTAGAAGCTTAAAAAAATAGTAATTATTTTATGAAATTGGAAAACGAACAGTTAAAAAATAGTTGTATATTTTAAGTTAGGAAAAAATCTGATTATTTTAACGAATTGAGCCCATGATTCTTACCCATTAGGTCTCGAAAACTAAAAATCGAGTCTTTGGTCTCTATAAAAATCAACGTAAACAATAATAGACAGATCAAAACAAGACAGCGAATATTAATAATAATCATACTTTTAATGCCCAATAGGTAACACCCAACAACTGAACAACTGTTTTGAATTTTTCACACAAATTGTTCGAAATGATCTCTATCTCCACGTATACACATTTCGGCACGTCGAACTAAGGACATACGCACTCCGTTCAACACATTTGGTAAATTAGGATAATTTTTTATGAACGAGAAGTAGTGTCTTACGTAATTAAGTATTTACGACTTGAACGATAAGTCAATAAAATAAATCTTAACATAAGTGGTACAAAATTTAAAAAGAACGAAAGCAACAGACAAAACCAAGGAACGGATAGGTTGCGTCGTGTGTACGTTGTTTACCAAGTAAGGACACAAACTGAAATTGTTACTTGAGAATATTACAAGGGAGAGTATAGCACGCGTAATAAGATAATTTGGCCGCGAAGGAGCAAAAAACATGGCGGTGGCCTCTGTCGGTCGCTTTTAACTGCTTTGTCGGCATACCTATTTGCTCGAATGTCAGATTATCAGATGCAATAAGGCGCCAGGCAATAAAGCCTACCCTAATATACCAGCAGTTCTCAAACTGTGTTATTAAGTATTTTGGAAATTTTTGTTTATTTTTTTTTCCAAAACTATGAGCTTTAGATCCCATGTTATATAAAGTTTTTTTTTGTCTCGTCGTTCCCTACCACCAGGTTTTTTAATAACATGAAACTAATTACACCCTGTATAAAAAGTAGACTTTTAAATAATCCCCACTACAAGGAAACGCTGACAGGGACTTTATCATTTTCAATAAAGTAACTCTATACCTTTCTGAATCGTATAAATGACTGTTAGTTTGCATGCAACAAACTTTTCAGTGTTACTGGCGCTTGGAATATTATAAGTTATAAATATCCAAGAATTTTAAATGGCAACTTTCAAGACAGTCGTGTCATTTCAAAGGCAATTTCTTGGTAGCCACCCAGTATCACCACAATTTTAGGTTGATATTTTGAGAAAGGAGAATTATTAAAACGAAGATAATTTTTCGGACGCGTTAAACAAATTAACTGTTTTTGGCATTTGCATTGGAAAACCTGTCTTATTTGCTGATAAAAAATCAGCTGAGCTTAAAAAAGATTACGCGTCACTAATTTATATAAAGCACTGGATTTAAAACTGAGTATGACCGGCTATTAAACAATTTAATTAAAATACCCAGGCAAGCAAACGTTTCGGTTCTGTGGATAATAAAAATCATATTTTTTTATATACTCATTTGTGTTTGTTGTTATTGAAGAGAGGGTAAAAGGAATTTTAAAACTGGAATAATTTTTCGGACCAAAGAATGGGATAAACGTATTAACTGTTTCTGACGTTTGCATTGGGTATAAAAGAGGAACTGGGGTTGAAAAAAGACTGCGCGCCACTAATGTATAAAGTACAAGTTTTAAAACGGGGTGGGATTGGATTAAATAAAATACAGGACTAGCAAAATGAGCTCTAACGTCTTAAGAATTAATGATAAATAATAAATTCTTTCTTTAATGTCGTGCGCGGTGGAAAAAGTTAATAAGATGACTGTGTAAAAGTTAGAATGAAGCGCAAGTTTGGTTTTAAAGTAAAATACTGGAGTTTAATAATGTTAAGATACAATAATCAATAATTTAATTACATTGAGGTGGGTATATATAAACACAAGCCCAGCCAGCACACTGACGTCAATTTGCCGTCATCAGACGTCAGTTTAAGGTCAGTATCGTCTATGACGTCAGTTTCCAAATAAATAACGTCAAAATTACGTCATATTATAGTACGTCACAGAGGCGTCGTTGACAGAACGTTGTTATGATATCATTCCTAAATCATAGATATATCGGAACTTAAAAATACGTCATAATCTTCTCACGTCATACACTGGATTTAAAAATGACTTCAAAGTTACATCACATTTTAGAACATCGCAGAGACGTCGTAGAGAGAACGTTATTATGACGTCATTCTTGAGTCATTCTCTGACATCCGACACTGGATTTAAAAATGACGTCAAAGTTGCTTCACATTTTAGAACGTCGCAGATACGTCGTAGACAGAACGTTGTTCTGACGTCATTTTGAGACATTTTCTGACGTCATACACTTTAAAATTTAAATTAAAAATGACGCCAAAGCTATATCACATTTTAGAACGTCACAGACGTCATAGGCTAAAAGTTGTCATGACGTCATTTTTAAGTCACGTTTATATTTTGGGTATTACATAAATACATATAAACGGTCAAATACCTTTTTTCATATTTTATCTTTTATATTAGAGTTACCTTTATATATTAGCTGTATTGAATCACAATAACTCCTTTGTTCTTACTCTATCGCGGAAGTAGGTATCACAGCTACATGTGAAATCTTTACCGCATATATGCCATGTAATTTTTATTCTACCTTTATTAGGTATTTATAGCATTTAAATTTAAACTGTACTGCGTCTCTATGACAACTGCAGTATACATCTTTATCGCCACCTTATTGGGAATAGGTCTATCAACCGGTAGCTGATCGCTGACCTATATTTCCCTCAACCTTAACATACCTATTATATACGCATATATGTATTTCAAAGCGCAGGGAGAATTAAACAAAAAACGATTATTAAAATGGCAGTCTACCACCACTATAGCGAACACTAGAAAATTAACTCTTATCTTTGACTATAATGCAAAATAGGAGTGCTTTCATCTACATTAAATGAAAACTCACTTTTTTCTTTTAATTTTGAAACATCCAACTCCCTTTCATGAATAAAGAATGTTTTTAATTATTAACACCCATATGAACATCATAATATCTATTGCTTAATTGAGCAACATTCACTATTCGCACAACGTATTTTATAGAAATTTGACATTGCACTTGATTTTATCAATGCATAAATTCTACACGGTTAAGGCTGAAAGGGAATAATACGTTTAAACCGGATACTCAACTACAAGCAATAAATACACTCTTTAAAGCAAAACTTACATGAAGAACAATAGCTCAGAGGAAGCGTACTTTTAACTATTTATAATAGTATAAACACTTCGTGTAAATTGTAAATTGAATATATAATACAATATTTTAAGTCTGAATTATATATAGTTAAATAAAATAAAAATAATTAAAATGGAAAAAATGGAAATGGACTATCAGGCGAGAGGCCGTCGGTTCAAATCCCACAGCCGGATGCTCTTAAGGTAAGTGTTTAAAATTCTGTTACAGTGTTATTTATAATAATATATGTATACTCAATCTATTCCTGATTAATAAAAACTTAAAATTAATAAAAACTGAAAGATTAAATAATGTTCTCAAGTGAAAAAGATTTTTATTTGGGCCCGTATTCGTCAAATCAAGATAATATTAAACTTTATATTGACGCCAGCATCGAACCTTGATCGTACGTCAATATGACTTATGAAAAGGGTTCTTATTTGGGGCCATATAAGGTCATATTGAACGTGATCGTGACGTCAGGATATGACGTTATTAGGATGTGACATTAGATCGTCATTTAGACGTACATTGAACGTCGTTATATTGGGACTTATGACGTAAATCATGACAAATAAATGACGGTAAATTGACGTCAGTGTGCTAGCTGGGAGCCCAGACAAAAGCTACGAATAATAAAAATATCTTAAGGACGACAAACGACAACCAATGTTTGAATGATAATAACTATAAATAGCTAGAACTAAATTAAGTGTAAAAGCATAACGCATAACTTTTTATCAACTGGAAAGGATTTCTATCAACAGGATTTTGATATGAAAATGAGACATGCTTTTCAATTTGACGTTAGGAAATGATTGATTAAGGAGTTTTCTTAGACAATATTAATAACCAGGAATTTTCTTAAAGGATTATTAGAATTAGAAATTAGAAATGAACTACTGTTTGTGGATTCAATTATTGAAATAACTGTTTATAGGTAACCAGCACATACTAATAGATACTTAAATGTTAACTCAAAGGTTGCATGTTAAAGGGGGTGTTATTACATGTTTATATTATAGGGTTAAATTATTTAAATTTCTTGTAATGTTGTAATAATGACATATTAGAGAATCAGCAACGTTGTCTTAAAGAATATTTGACATACAGTTAAGACAATTGACAAGAAAGACCCGTATTATACTTTTAATGTGTAATATACACAGGATGGTCATCCCAAGAAATATTCAACCATGATGGAAATCGGTTTAGGTATTTACGCAAAATTATTCTATTTGGGATTTTTCATTTTATTATTTTCTCACCTACCGAGGGGAAGGTAGGTGAGGGAATAATTTTATAATTTTATTTAAGATTTATTTAATAGCAACTAGATAGCAAAATATTATGTTTTTGCTAAATTTTTAGTGTTATGTTTTTTATTCAGACCAGTATACATACATTATCGCCAATGTTTGGAACTCATAATAACGTTAGACTAATCAATTCAAAAAAAGAAGAAACACAATAAAGCTTACGATGTTTCCTTAATAAAAAGAATAATATACATATCCATCAGTATATCGCTCTAAGGTGATTATAAATCTGGGAAATAAAAAAAATAATTAGCTTATAACTCATAAGATGTTTATTCTTAAAATGTCAGCATATCATTTTTACGTAATCGTTGGTATATTCTGTGTATATAACAAATAGTAAAATACTTTATATCGAACATGAATTATATCCACAAAATATTATGTAAATGTAACCGTCGTTGTCTTTAGATATTGATAATCGACTATTAACAAAAAAATAAACATGTTTTAACATATTTATGAAGGAAATTGGTAATCATCAGGAACGTTTGATGTAGAAAATAACAAACATTTGCTAATTTATCAGATATTCAAGTTTAGTGAAGTTTTTAGAGAGTATTAATTTCCGTGTATTCATTCATTTTTCGTTGGAAACAATATTACCAAGGTCAGGATCTATTTAACTAAATTCAATTGGGTATTGACAAGAGCCTAGATAGAATCCTGTAGGAGACACTTTGGTAATATTGTAAATACTCCTGAATATGACACAATCCAGAGTTCTCTTGAAGACAATCAGGTGTAATGAACCTGAGTAGCAATGTAGGAACTATTCCTGTTCATTCCTGATTCCGGAATAATTAAACAGTCAGTTGAGTATTGCTTAAGAGCAAAAAAGTAGGCAAACTGATCCGTAACCAAATAAATAAGCAATTATAGGGGCAATAAACTCATTTGCGCCATCCAAGTCTCTGGAACCGGTCAAAACTATGACAACAGTGCTTAAGCAAAGTATAAACCTGCTAACATCAAAGCAATGGATACTTTACAGAACCAGCTTACTGCTAGGATATATACCAAAGATTTGAAAATTAATTAACATGGTGTTTATACCAAAATTCAAACCAAATCTCTAAGGTCAGATTGTATAAAACTGCCTTAGCTTAATACAGTGGCTCAAACCATGCTCAACCGTTATTTGGTGTTGAATAAATATTAAAGTCTGAAATAAACTAGTTTAACTTTCAACCTATCCAGGGTATGGTTTATATTTTAAGCCGTTGCTTCAAGTATCTAACGTGTGTCAGTTTGAAGGTAGTTTTGTGTGTTAGAAGGGATTTATTAAAATTTATCAGACATTAATTATAATTGGGAGTTGTAAGATATCAGGAATACGTAGACTTCGTTAAAGTTGTGAGGCAGGTGATACGTGCTCCTATAAACTTCAGACAACGAACCAATCAGTTTACAAAATGGACCAACATAGATTTTAAAGATCGTTTTAGACTATCTAAACTCGTCACTTAATATATAGAACAAGAAGGAATATAAATGTAGATAATGAGAATATTACCAGACCTGTTTTAGTTAAATGATTATTTTCAAGGCCTTGTAAATAATTAAATTAAGTATCTATGTTATGAGAACATATCTATTTTTGACGTACTTCAATGAATGATTTCACTAACTTCCGGTTCACTGTTTCCAAGGTTCTAATGAAGCAGATAGAATTTCTGTTATTCCGCCTTATATTGAAGTAAACAAAGGACAGTGATATGCATAGTTTTGTAACAGTAAAATTATGATTTCATATCTTCTGGGGTATCACCAGGAGTACATATCTGAATTTTGGACTTCCAAAGCCTATTACATTTAGTGCTTTAGGTAAAAGGGTGAATCTCCGGTTCTAGAGGTCCGATCCGGGTAAACAAAAAACCAAAATTCTCGCAATCAAAATTCCAACAAGTCTGCGGTTTTGGGTCATTTGAGTACAGACATAACAAACAAAATTGAATAAACTGGTTAAAAAGCGTTTTTGTTTTTTTTATTTTAAAGCCCAGGGATATTAAGAGTTCCAATCGGCTTCAAACCTTCAGAAAATATACCTTCTGTTGAAGACAAAACACGCTGAAATTTTGGTGTCCAAATTTTAAACCCTATGGACACAAATGAATTTGTTATTTAAAATTAGAATCGCCCACCATTTTATGCCTTTAAGTCCAAAATGGATCTTTTTTAATTCAAAATATAGATCTCGTTGCCAGCTTTCCGTAGATATTAAAGGGATAAATTGAGGGAATTTTAGTTACGATGATTTTGGTTTTTGATTTGTCCCGATCGGATCTCTAGAACCAGAGATATTTACTTACTTTTTTACGTTAAAAAACGCTGTTCAAAAACTAAATTGTTTATAAAAAATCATCGTTCTTCCCTCGCATACCAAAGGAAGCATTGTATTCGAGGAAAAATCACCCTCCGAGATTTTTTCGGATTTTCACGTTTCATATCATGTAGATTACCAAAATGTAGATTTTTCAATTCCGGCAGTCTGTCTGCCTGTCGGTCTGTCTGTCGGTCTGTTGGTGCATTAATTAAAAAATTACTTGACTGAGAATAGTCAAGTTTGGTAGGTAGCTGACGCCACTGCCACCGAAGAAATGGTTAGACTTTCACTGCAAAATATACAGGGTCTAAAGGGAATAGGTAATGGAAAAACAAATTTTTGTTGAAATTTAAAATAAAAAAAAATAAAAAAAAACATTGAAAATTTTAAATAGAATTTTTTATTTTTATTTTGAAAATTTTATATAAAATGGATGATGGAAAATAAATTTTTAAGTCAAGTTTAAAATTTACACGTTTCATGACATTCTAAACCCATTAAAAGAAAAAAAGACAATTTAAAATAGAAAGAAAGTTTGATATTTCGAAAATATTATATAATATGGATGACAGAAAAACAATTTTTTAACTGAAGTTTAAAATTTGCACGTTTGATGGTATTCTAAACGTATTAAAAAAAACAAAAATTAAAAACAACAATTTTTATAAAATGGGCGATGGAAAAAATTTGCCTTTGCTCAAATTTCAAATTTCCACGTTTCATGACATTCTAATTATATTCCAAAAAATAAATTTGTTTTTGAATATTCAACAATTTTTTAAATTTTTTTTACCACTACAATAGAATAGATGAAGGAAAATAAATGTTTCCTGCAATTTTAAAATTTCCACGTTTCATTATATTCTAAACTCATTTCGACAAAAAAATGTTTTTAAAATAAAATTTTTAATTTTTTCTATTTTACCCCACCACCATACAGTATTTAGATGATGGAAAAAAAATTATCAGGTCTTATGCCATATTTTAATTAATAATTTATTAGAGTGACCGTCTTGTATGAATAAAGAGGGAAGTTCTATGTAATACTTTTACCGATTTTTTTGGTCGTTTTTACTGCATTATTAGTAGTGAGTTGCATATATCCCAAAACATTCACTATCGTCGTTGACTATACATGCAGTTAAAATGGTTAGCATAGTCTCCGTTTAAGCTAAAACGGTATATTGCAAGACACGGAAAGACTTAAATATCTGGAAAAGTAGCACTATGTTGCTTGAAGTAGATAGTTTCCCACAGATTAATACAGAATCCACGTCTCAGCAAGTAGTTCCAAGAAAGTATTTCGTTTCGTGCCAGTTAAGATCGCTTACCGACTGCCATAGATGATTATTGTCACTGAAAACTAGAACTATGCCTAGGGGTTCGCCGATGAACCTTTCAGTTTCAGCGTTGCGAGAACAGCTTAGTGGGTAAAATGCAAACGTCGTGATTATTCACTGTCGTGAACATTTTTGTTTTGTCATAGTTTAAGTAATTTTGAACGACAAGAAACATTTAGTTTCTATTGCAGTTTAAGTACGCATGATTTTGAATATTTTGGCAATATAAACATTAAAAAGAATTTTTTGGATGATACATACATTGAAGTGAAATAAAAAAAAGTTAGGGAACCCAACAAACATTTTTTGTTTTATAAGAGTAACCGTCCTATTACCGACACCGAGTTATATACATTCAAGTGATATAATGCAAGACTGGGAATAGTTCTGTTACCCCTATAAACCGCTTATAACGCTTAAATGGAGAATCATATAAAGGTAACAGACACCAATATTTTTTAGTCACGCTATACACCTCAAGGTTGCAGAACAGTAAGTAACAGAAACAGATCAGTAACTGCTATATCACTGTTTTATATAACCATTTTCCATAAATATTGGTGATAGAAATATATCCGTTACCACTAAAAAACTTGTTATTAACACCTTTCTCTCTCTCATTTATAATGTCTCATCTCTTTCCTAGAGATCCTATACCAACTGACACAAGAATAATGTGGTAATGAAATTAAATGATGTAGGTACCTACATGGGTATAGTGGAAATTTTGCACTGATAAAGGTGCATGTTACTAAATTTACTTTTTAAATTGGCTTCTGACATCCACAAAGATCAGATGTTGGTGCGAATAAATTATTATTGTAAAATATGACCCTTATACTTCGGAAAAAACTGTGGGCCTCTAAAATGTTAAGCAATTAAAAAAAAAATAAATAAAAAAAATATATGACAATTTTAATGACACATTTTTTTAGAAAATAGTACAGGAATACTTCATTTGTTGCGAAATTTTGAGTTTTTAATACACATTTTTTTATTTTAAATAATGAGTACTCATTGCCGTAAGATGGCTGCCAAACTTATGGCCGATGTTTTATTATCAACAGTTAATGTATTTTAAGAAATGTAATATAACTTTAAGCTTTGTTATAAATATTGGTTACTTTAATATAACTATTTGAAATATTACATATCTTTAAATTTTATTAGGCAACTCTTGGTAATCTTATAACACCATCAGTAGACAATTTTTTGCGATTGATTCGTGTAAATAATGGTGATTTGGCCTGCCATTGGCTGGAACAATTGTTATTTAATTTTCAACCAATCACAGGCGTTTCCAGCAATGTCCTCGGAAAAACATTTGACAAACGTTTATTAAAAATGTCACATAGTGCTTTTAAAGCGTTCTGCTTTATATTAAACATGTTTGCCCACATCCTTAATTCGTTACGCATCTTTTCATGTTTCTCATCGTCTGTTTCCAAATCATGCAACTGAGAAAACTTATCATCATCTTCTAGTTCAGTAAACCACTTATTTCTGTTTTCATAATGTTCAACAGTATTAACCTCTTCTTGTTTAGTAGTAAGCCGCTTTTTCTTACTCGTGACCTCCTCAGTATCATTATCAACATTATCAACCGTGATATTATTCTGTTTTTCATTGCCAAAGGGAACGTTTTCTGCATATTGTCCACCAGAACGTTTGACTTCCAGTCCTGCAGTTTTTTCATTCTTTTCAGTTTCTTAAATTTCAAAGGTATAATTTTTTGGAGCTGAATTCAAGAGGAAATGTGCTGCTTATTTTATTTTCTTCCAATTTTGCAATGCCAAATTCATTATTAAACATTTTGTTTGCTCTTGCCAATTACTTTACAGAACATAACCTATAATCAACTCATAAGTTTTTAAGTCTTATAGTATCTACTGGCGCTCTTGAGTTATATAAAGGTTGCACCTTGTTACTATCTGCAACTGATGTATATAAATGTAACAACTAACACCACTATAAACCTAAACAATTAATAGTTATATAATGTAGTAATTGTTACCCTTATATAATTTTATTATATACCATTTGGTAGCAACCACTTTAAGTTTTATAATGTAGTAACGGAAATATATCTGTTACCATCTTATAGACCTGTAAGTAATAGTCATGCTATAAAACACTTATATAACTCCGCAACTACTTTAGTAACAGTATAAAACTTCGTAACATGATTATACAAATCTGTTACACTTATAGACCCTTTATATACTAATGGTCACCGCATGTTACTAGAAATGTTTGTTGGGAATCGAGAGTGAAAGTATATTTGTGATATTCATTCAGACCTAAATCAATTTGTAAAATAAGTAACTCATTATTAAGAAATTAGTAGAGTAACAAAACAAGAGAATTCGACGACTTCCTCAAACACGTTTCTTTGAGGTAAGAACTCCCCACCTTCGCCTACGGCGTCCTAGCAATGTGACTTCTGAAACTGCGATTAAATTATTTTATAATTAGCAATGCCCTAGGACATTACTGACTATTTAAGGATGACATTTAAAGAACTGTGTAAATGGGAATATTAAATCCCCTTTTCTCTTTCATGAAAATATCCACAATTAGGCAGGAAGCTTAAATTACAAGTTAAAGGATATACATTTTTATTGCTCGTTCTTCAATTTCTTGAATAATAAAACTCAAGATCATTTAATTATGCTCTTATCCTTGATGCTTTTAACACAAGAAATGCATTAGAGTTCTAATTGGGTAGAAAAAAATTTAACAAATGAGTATCTTTTACTTATTGTAGAAAATTGCTTTTTGATTGTAAATTCAATATTGTATCTATTTTCAATGTGACATAGATATTGATTTTTAAAATAACGTAACAACGAATAATATTATTCATTAAATATTCGTAGTTTATCTTGTAGCAAACTGGTTTAAAACAATGTCATTTATACAGGGTGCGCCAAAGTTCTGATTTTGGTCGATTACGGCTGTATTTGAAATGGTGGAAATATATTGTCTATAGATTATTTTCTTGATTTTCAATTCTGAATAACCAGAAAATATGTACAATTATACAGGGTACTCCGTTTTCGTTGTCCGAGCAACAACTTCGTTATTTTAAATGGAACACCCTATATTTTTTTCCTTTATCGAGTTACCCATCTAATTATATTCATAATTCTATTAAGGTGGTAGGTACTTAAAATGAACCGTTTACGATATAAAAAAGATTTTTTGACAAAAAGTGAGGTTTGCGGATAAGTTTTTGAGTACCTCTGATTTCATAGACAAGAGAGTTTTCAAAATTCTGCTTATACTGTTATGTTGAGCATATTAAGGGCTAGTAGGGCAGAAACATTATTAATATTAATCTTATACAGAGTGCTGAAAAAATTGAGTTTAATGTTTCGCTAATAAAAAAGGCCGTAATTCAATTTTTTCAAATAGGACGTACTATTTTCAGTTCTGTCATCTAATGAAGTGTTAAATTATCTTTCCATTGATATATCATAGTAGGTATTTATCTTTAGGAGTTGCATAGATATTAAGGTTAATTGTCTGGATCAGTCATTTTTCTTGCTGGAACTTCATGAGGTTTGTACTGCACTTCACCAGTTTCGATAAATCTGTCTCTAAGATTACTAAATGCAGGTTCTAAAGGGTGTCTCCTTTCAGGATATCTGGTTTTATAGACTCGGGATGCTAAGAGGCTGTTCCTTGAGCACTCCCCCAGAATAAAAATCATGTCAACCATTTCTTCCCGCGAATAATTCATATTTAATATAATTATATGCAAATGCAACTTCCTGGAACTGTAAAAGCTACTAGTATTTTATTAAAGACAATCAAAACAAAAGCACTTACCGATATAGCAGTAACACAAAACTTTAGAACATCCACAGACACGTGTTTTGACATCTATGTCTCTTCGGTGCGGCTTTTTCTAAAGTTCACAATCAACTGAAATATGTAAGCAAATACTCGTGTTATAACTATCAAAGGATTACCAGAACAGGATATTAAAAATTAAAATTAGATTATAGGAAATTCCCCGTAAAGGGATAATTATCAATATAATTATATGCAAATGCAACTTCCTGGAACTGTAAAAGCTACTAGTATTTTATTAATTATTTTTATATTTTATTATCAATATAATTATATGCAAATGCAACTTCCTGGAACTGTAAAAGCTACTAGTATTTTATTAGCTAATAAAATACTAGTAGCTTTTACAGTTCCAGGAAGTTGCATTTGCATATAATTATATTGATAATTATCCCTTTACGGGGAATTTCCTATAATCTAATTTTAATTTTTAATATCCTGTTCTGGTAATCCTTTGATAGTTATAACACGAGTATTTGCTTACATATTTCAGTTGATTGTGAACTTTAGAAAAAGCCGCACCGAAGAGACATAGATGTCAAAACACGTGTCTGTGGATGTTCTAAAGTTTTGTGTTACTGCTATATCGGTAAGTGCTTTTGTTTTGATTGTCTTTAATAAAATACTAGTAGCTTTTACAGTTCCAGGAAGTTGCATTTGCATATAATTATATTAAATATGAATTATTCGCGGGAAGAAATGGTTGACATGATTTTTATTCTGGGGGAGTGCTCAAGGAACAGCCTCTTAGCATCCCGAGTCTATAAAACCAGATATCCTGAAAGGAGACACCCTTTAGAACCTGCATTTAGTAATCTTAGAGACAGATTTATCGAAACTGGTGAAGTGCAGTACAAACCTCATGAAGTTCCAGCAAGAAAAATGACTGATCCAGACAATTAACCTTAATATCTATGCAACTCCTAAAGATAAATACCTACTATGATATATCAATGGAAAGATAATTTAACACTTCATTAGATGACAGAACTGAAAATAGTACGTCCCATTTGAAAAAATTGAATTACGGCCTTTTTTATTAGCGAAACATTAAACTCAATTTTTTCAGCACTCTGTATAAGATTAATATTAATAATGTTTCTGCCCTACTAGCCCTTAATATGCTCAACATAACAGTATAAGCAGAATTTTGAAAACTCTCTTGTCTATGAAATCAGAGGTACTCAAAAACTTATCCGCAAACCTCACTTTTTGTCAAAAAATCTTTTTTATATCGTAAACGGTTCATTTTAAGTACCTACCACCTTAATAGAATTATGAATATAATTAGATGGGTAACTCGATAAAGGAAAAAAATATAGGGTGTTCCATTTAAAATAACGAAGTTGTTGCTCGGACAACGAAAACGGAGTACCCTGTATAATTGTACATATTTTCTGGTTATTCAGAATTGAAAATCAAGAAAATAATCTATAGACAATATATTTCCACCATTTCAAATACAGCCGTAATCGACCAAAATCAGAACTTTGGCGCACCCTGTATAACATTGTACCCACTGCTTTTTACTTTACAAGTTATAACTATTATATTAAGCTCGGCTTCCATTTGTAATCCATACTGTATTTGGCTTGGAAGTTGCAGACAATTTCACTTTGTAAGCATAAAAATTAAAATTAGATAGATGAATTATTTCGAGATAATTTTAATAGATATACCATAGCCAACTGATAAAAAATTCTAAAGAAAACTGGAGTACACATTGCGCTCTTTGCTGATTTATCGCACTTTTAAAAGAGCAAAAAATGTCTCTTTTAATAAGATACTCAATAATTAATCAAAATTCCTAATTTAACACAAGACAAAGAATATTTGACCTTGAGATTTACCGAGCCACACTGTATATGACACATTTTGCATATCAGTACAAAGTTGCTCTAATGGGCATGTAGCCATCAAATAAAGAGCCGGATCTACAATTTGGTCATCGTACGTCAATTCATTTGAATGTCATTAGGAGAAAACTGGAGTCGCATTAAGGGGCTGTAACTCGGTTATGAGGCGCAGTAGGAAAAAAAAATTGTAGGAAAATCTTCATCTTTAGGGCACCTCAATCTACAGTTGAATTCATTCAATGTACTTTCTATTAAATCACCATGTATTTATCCAGGGTGTCCAATGAAGAATGGACAATACATCAGCTGTAGGTTCCTTGAGTAGAAGTTAGTCCTTTTAACTAAACATACTTTAATACCATGTTGCTTTTATTGTATTCGAGAAAAAATGACCCTCCGAGATTTTTTCGAATTTTGATGTTTCAGATCACGTAGATTACAAAAATATAGGTTTTTAAATTCCGTCTGTCTGTCTGTCTGTCTGTCTGTCTGTCTGTTGGCGCATTAACTAAAAAACTACTTGACGGAGAACAGTCAAATTTGGTGGGTAGCTGACGCTACTGTCAGCGAAGGAATGGTTAAACTTTCACTGGAAAATGTACAGGGTGGAGCGTCTAAGGGGAATAACTAATGAAAAAAAAATGTTTTTTGCTTAAATTTTAAATTTCATGACACTCTAAATCTATTTCAGAATAAAAAAAATTGAAATTTTTTTTCACCATTTTTGAACAATTTTTTACAGCTAAAATAGATGAAGAAAATTGTTTTCAATTTAAAATTTCCACGTTTCATGGCATTCTAAACCTATTTAAAAAAAAATATTTTTTTTTACCAACATTTCTGAAAAATTTTTTGCCACTAAATTAGATGGACAAAATGTTTTCTTTGTTCAAATTTAAAATTTCCACGTTTCATAGCGTTCTGCACCTATTAAAAAAAAAATTGAAATTTTTTTTACCATTTTTGAAAATATTTTACCACTAAGATAGATGGAATTTTTTTTTCTTTGTTCAAATTCGAAATTTCCACGTTTCCATGGCATTCTAAACCTATTTCAAAAAACGAATTTAAAAATTTTTTTGAAAAAATCTATGTATCACTACCATAGAATAGACGAAAAATTTCTTTTTGCCCAAATTTAAAATTTACCGTTTCATGACTTTCCAAACCTGATATTATCTGTAATTGTTTATTTGTGGTATATTCAGATTTTCTTACTTTTTATTGGGTATTTTGCCACTGAAAAATATTTAAAAATTTTAATGAAAAAACCTCTGCGCCAAACGGATCAGACAGAGGTTGGTTCTTGAGTACTTGACTGTTTTAAAAAGTCTCACACCTAAAAATATATAAACAAGAACAATGTTATAAACTAAAAACTCAAAATCAAAGCTATAGGTAGTTAACGTTAATGGTTGACGGCCAAAAAAGTTTTGAGAACGGAAGTAGATTCTCTTCCGAAACGTTAACTACCTATAGCTTTGATTTTGAATTTTTAGTTTATAACATTGTTCTAGTTTATATATTTTTAGGTATGAGACTTTTTGAAACAGTCAAGTACTCAAGAACCAACCTCTGTCTGATCCGTTTGGCGCAGATTTTTTCATTAAAATTTTTAAATATTTTTCAGTGGCAAAATACCCAATAAAAAGTAAGAAAATTCCAAACCTTTTTGGAAAAAAAAAATTGCAGCATTTTTTTACCATTTTGGAAAAATATTTTACCGCTAAAATAGATGGAAAAAAATATTTTTGCTCAAATTTAAAGTTTTTACGTTTCATGACATTCTAAACCCATTTCAGAAAAAAAAATTTTTGGAAAAAGTTTTTTCATTAAAACGGATTTTTTTTTCTTTGCTCAAATTTAAAATTTTCACGTTTCATGGCATTATTAACCTATTTACAAACGAAAAAAAAATAATTTGCAATCTTTTTTTACCACTACTATAGTATAGAAGGAAACTTTCCTTTTTGCCCAAATTTAAAATTTCCACGTTTCATGATATTCTAAACCTTCAGAAGAAAAAAAAAAAATGGAACATCTTTTACCAACATTTTTGAAAAATTTTAAAAAAAAAGAAATTTTTAACCACTATACTTCCACTCCACTACGCATGTGGAATTCAAAATGTGACAGATGGCAATAATATTTGGCATATGCACCTATTACACTTTTATTGAAAAATGTACAGGGTGGTCATCCTAAGAAATAATTCAGTCATGGTGGACATTTGTAAAGGTATTTGCGCAAGCCTTCCATATTTGGCACCTGTCATTTAGTATTGAATTTTTGTTGTTAGATGAGTAGGTACTCAAATATTTTTTTGACCAAAACTTAGCCGGTTTTCTTTGTAATAATAGTGATAACTATATTCCGATTATTATTTTCAATGTCATTTGGTAATTATTAATTTTTTAGTGTGACCGCCATGCACAAATAAAGAGGGGAGTTCTGTGTAAATACCTTTACCGATTTTTTTAAAAAGTTATGGAGCGCCAAAGTAATTTTTTTAATATATTTTTTGTTAGAGGTTCTTTGGAATGCTAAGAACAATCGTGTTAATAATTTAGACGAATAACGTAAAAGGTGCTGGGAACGTCTAATTATTGTCTTGAATTGGCCATTATTTTTTTGAGGATAAACTTTCCATAAAGTTTTTTTCTAATAAATAATTTTTCAGTGCATTAGTCAATTCTACGTATAAAAGGCATACTTGTTTAATAATTGAGTACATTGTGCCTCAAGAAATTGAAATGCATGTTTCTGGAAAACAGTGCATGTTGTAGATATTAAACAAGTATATATTTTTTACGTAGAACTGAATACTGTATAAGAAAAATACATTACATTATTAGAAACTTTATTCTCAAAACAATAATGACCAATACACAACAAGAATTGGACGTTCCCATCGCCCTCTACGTTATTCGTCAAAATTATTAACACGATTGTTCTTAGTATTTCAAAAACCTATATGCCAGATTTGGATTAAATCGCATAAATAGTTAAATAGATTGATTGATTGATTGATTGATTGATTTGCCAGCGTAAGGTGAGCATAGCTGCCGATTCCGGGCGTCCTTGGAGGTTAGTTCCAACACCCAGCTTGGTCGTCCGCCGAACACACCCAACGGATAGCAAAACCGCATGACGAAACCATATCTCGGATGGTCTATATACCGCCGGACCGGCTGCATACGCTGGGTTGGATATGGGACATACTTGTTGTCAGCAGCGAGAGCCACATGACGCATGGGGTAGGGATATAGGATGGCAAGTGTAGGCGTTTGTGATATGCTTCTTTTTAGTTTCCATGCTTCTTTGAAGTTTCCATCTATCATCATCATCATCATCATCATCTCCATAATTATTCTTCCTCCAAGTCTTCTGTTTCTGAATCTAGCAGTGTGCACCTCCTTCTGCCCGCTTGCGTTCACTTTGTTTGTCTGCCAAGACATACATGCACTCGCCCGCCGCAGGAAGCTTTTTTTTACCCTTTCACAGGTAAATATCCATTTACGGTGGAAGTGCCCTATCTCGCGATAAAAAAGCTTTTTATGAACGGCTGGTTATAAGAAAGAGGCAAGAGAGAATATCCTGCACACCCTGTATATTAGTTTGTTTCTACAATAATTACTTTCAACCGCCGCTCTCCAATTCCGGGCACCTTCCATTTTATTACTTGTTTAATATCTTTTCATTTTTACCTCTAAATTCTTTCTCTGTTGTGTAATAACCTATCCTGTGACAAGGATTAATAAACCAATAAATAGAACTTAAAAACAAAACTTATCTGTTCATCTTTTGTTTTGCTTATGTTACTACTTCCACTCGTTACAAAACCAGTCTGCGTTGCGTCGCGTTTCATTGATGGTGTATTATATTTAATTAATTATTTATTTATCAAGATACAACCACCCAACAGAAAACCAATTAAAGGGTGGGAATGTTACACTAGTAAGCACCGACAGTATAGGTATTATATATACTAAATTGGCAGCACGCCACAGAAGAAACAAAATACAAATATCATACTAAGAAAAAGCTGACTTAAAATATATATGCACATCACATAACTCTAAAAAAACATGTAAACGGCAATAAGGGAAATGGGGTTATACGTATAGTAATCTTTTAATTGACTGAGGACTACAATTAAATATATCAAGTTCATATTGCACCGATTATAATTTTTACACATAAAATGTATAGGTGAAAATTTTAGTAAATTTATTCGGTGAGTAGCAAGATAGAATGTTTCACGATTTCTGCTTCCTATATGAGGTACACGAAAACACAGTTGCTCCAAAATAGATGGGCAATCAGATATATTGTAAATAATTTTATGCAGAAATATCACAGAGTGTGCTAGTCTCCTCTTTTCTAGACTCGACATATCAAATCTTTCTAACATTAGGTTTTGTCAATAACCAGTTGTGGGATAATTTCCATCTTCAATAAAACACAAATACTTAACAAAACGATGATGAATGTTTTCAATACTTTTTATATACGTAGCATATCCCGGGGACCATACCAGTGAGCAATATTCTAATTTTGATCGCGCAAAGGAGTAGTACAATAATTTCATAATATCCGTATTATTAAAACCCTTACAATTCCTTATTACAAATCCCAGGCTTTTTAAAGCTGATGATACAGTTAAATTCATTGTTCATTGAAACTTAGACTTTTATCAAAGGTCACCCCCAGATCTTTAATTGTATCAGGTCTTTGTAACTCCTGGTTATTTAAATGATAATTAAAATTAATATAATTGCGTGCTCTACAAAATGTAAATGCGCTACATTTGGATACATTGAGAAGTAGTTGATTTAGTAGACACCAATCATTTATCTTATTCAAGTTATTTTGAAGCTTGTCACAATCTTCATCAGTTTCAATTACACAATATATTTTTAGATCGTCCGCATATAACAGGCTTTCAACGTCAATATTTGTGACAATGTCATTAATAAAGATATTAAAGAAAAGCGGTCCCAGTACAGATCCTTGAGGGACACCTAAGCTAGCCAAGACGTCGAATGACCTGAAACCATGGTATTCTATATACTGCCGCCTATTTCCTAAATACGAGGTAATTAAATCTAATAGTGACACTGATAGTCCGGATTTGCTAAGCTTTTGTATCAGAACCCCATGATCCAGGCGATCAAACGCCTTGGAAAAATCCGTATAGATAATATCAACCTGTACGTGGATTTGTATCCGGCAGATCCACTGAGACTAATCTCACCTGTGTCACGCAATATATTACCAGATGTTTATTTTATCAAACTAACCACTTGATAAATGGTGCTCGGTCGTCTTAGCATAGTTTTAGGCACTTACTTACACTTGCTTTATTTGATTTTACTTAAAAAACTGTATGGGTAATTATTAATTCCATACGAACTTTGTTTTTCTATTACGACGTTTCACTTCACGCAGAATTTCTTGATGTATCGGTGGCTTAAACTTTATCGAGTTTAACGCGGTTTTTACCACTTTCTTAGTAGTTTCTTTCGAGAGAATTTTACAGCTCGTTTATACGCGAGGCTAGTCCAACGCGAAACCCCCGCATAAATAGTAAAAGAGATATAACAGTAAATATATTTAAAAGAATTTCCTCTCACGTTCCATAATATTTTAAGGAAGCAACATGATCCTACGGTAAGTTTAGATAAAACGACTTGTTTCTACTCACAGAATCTACGGTTGAGATATGGCCCATTCTTTAACAGACACCCCGTATTTATAACGCATGTTTTTAGTAAAAAAAAAAAATTAGTTAATATGTTAATGTACATTGGACTCTACTTTAAATAAATCAACTACGATCAAATAATGAACTTGTGAGTAAAAGGATCTATGGAAAATATGTCCTCGAAACTTTTAAATATTATTGTTTTATGTATCTTTAATATTTAATAGCTCAAAATATTCCATCAAAATAACTTAATAAATAGATGATTTCAGGAGCTGACAAGAATAATAAATATTATGAAAATAAGTCATTTTTAAGATGGCACCCGTCTATAAAATTATTTAATTTATTTTGATGTAATCAATTCGAGTAAAAATATACAAATTTAATATTTATCACACGTTTATATGTTGTTCCAGAATTATGAAACAGATACATTAAAATAACGTATAAAAACAAAATGTATAATAATATAACTTTCTTAGTATTTTTAATATTTAACAGAACCGGTAACAAACTATTTCTACGGCTACTTCTGGATTCGTCGACATAATTAAGGTTAAACCAATTACCTGCAGGAAGTTCAATCTTAATTATATGAGGAACGACATCCCCATAGACCATCCGTAGTTATGCCTCTGGCGTGGAACAATTCACTATTTTATAGTCCAAAAAACTTATCTTTGAATCCCCTATTTCTTACACTGATGTATAATTTGTTATTACGTTCGGTGTTTTCTCAATTAGATTAGAATACGGGCTAAAAGAATCTGGAGGTGGGTGGGTTGGTCTATGCCGATGTGGTTCCTCATATAATTAAGATTGAACTTCATACAGGTAAGTCGTTTAATCGTTGATTATATTTCGGAACCACGTCCAGTTAGTCCGACCGTAGACGCTCAGAGCTCTCTAAACCTAATTGATCTGAAGATATGTAAAAATTCCCAGAGAGTGAGAGAGAAAGATATAGGCGCCAATCCGTTTTAGTTATAATTTACATTTATACAAAAAATTAGTTATCAAACGGATAAACTAACCAATAGTAGAATTTTCAAGATCTTATACAAAATGCAAATTTAATTTAATGCGTTGGTGAGTCTTAATCGTACTTTATCAAATGTAATAGAAATAGAAGTTGTTATTAGCTCACTACAACTTTAGAATAGTTATTTGTATAACACCAAGGAAATAAATCAATCAACTAAAATATAAAACTGATTTTATTAGAAATCAATAAACCGCTGCCTAAGGAATCACTACTTCCACATCCAGATTCTACATCCAAATCACTTTAAAGGAAACATCTTGACGATATTTGCACTCTAGTATGTGGAAATTATTGGTCATAGAATTTTAATATTTGGGGCAGATGTCATAGAAAAGTTTGAGGAGTTGGTTTCTATTATGTACGTTAAAAATGAAGTTTCTAGTTTACCCTACTTATTTTCCACTATTCACAACCTACTACCTCCACCCCTTCAATGCAGTCATCTCAATCATATGTCACTACAATACATACGTGTACTAACTTTCAAGTGAATATCTCAATTTGATGTTATCAATCCCATTAATAATGAAGCGGAGGTGGTGGAGTTTGAAAAATATTAGAAAGACATCTGAGGCCTTAGTTTCTAGTATATACACCTAATCCCAAATTTCTGTACTCTTACCAGCTTGATTTACTTATTTTCCGCTAGTCCTCTTGTTAACCCCAACCCTTCTACGGAATCATCCCAAAATATAATCTAGTTCCAGACGTCGTTATAATACATACGTGTACGAAATTTCAAATGAATATCTCAACTTTAATTTATCAACCCAATTAATGGGGTAGGGGTGGTGGGGGGTTGAAAAATATTGTAAAAAAATATGAGGCCTTAATTTCTAGTACATACACCGAATTTCATGTTTCTGTACTCTTACAAGCTTGCTTTACTTATTTTCCCCTATTTAGCCCTATTTAACCCCCAACCCTTCACCGGATATCCTCAAAAAACAATCCAGTTCCAGATCTCGTTATAATATACACGTGTACAAAATTTCAATGTCAATATCTTAAACCGTTCCGGAGAAAACGTGCGGACAAAAAAAAGTTACAGACAGACAGACAGACAGACCGACAGACCGACAGACCGACAGACAGAAATTTTTTCTTCGCTCAAATTTAAAATCTCGACGTTTCATGACATTCTAAATCTATTTCACGAATAAAAATTTTTGAAAATTTTTTTGCGATTACTATACTTCCAATCCACTACGTGGATGTGGAAGTAATTGAGTTATTCTGACGTAAACAATTTTATTTTAGCAGTAGAAAAAAATTGCTACATTTAATATAAGGAGCAAAGAAAATAATAAGACATGTATAAAATATACCTTTGCAAATGGAATTACTCATATAAATTTATCTCAGACATACAAGCTCTGAATGGGTGAACTGTACATCTGGCATCATGTTCTCTTTCGCAGATGGCAGTTTCTTTCCAATATCATAATTAATGTATAGGCATACAAAATAGGTAACATATTATTATTTCATTTCTAATAAAATATTGGACACAACAATTTGAAATATCATACCTATCTACACTTGCCTTGACTTTGTTGATTTTCTGTATTTATTTGCTGTATAACCTAAATGTTATATTGACATTGTAACTGCGTTTGCGTAAATAAATAATTGTAATATTACATTATCATTATTATTTAAAAATTCATTAATCACCTAATTGTCTTCAACATTGTTTGAATACATGGAGAAAATGCATTATTTAACACAGATCTATTGCGAAATTTATTAAAATAACTAAACTTGACATTTTGAACCATTCTGCGGTAGCTCTATAATAGTACAGTGCAACTGATAAAATCATTTCCATTAATTTCCCGGTACTTGAAAAATTAATTTTTGGTACTATACGACTCAGCTCGATATGAATGGTATTTGTGAGTACTTTTAAAACTGCACAATTTGATTAAAAAGTTAGAGAAAAAAATTGTTGATGTCAAGAATGGTGCTTTTTGATTTTTTTTGATTTTGCATCTCTGTAGCGAGAACAGTAACAGATGCATTGTACTGAACTAAAATTTTAATATTACTTCATAACCAGTAACTATTAATTTACAGAAGAGGTATAAGTCTGCGATACATAAATATCACTAGCCTAATAATTAATAAGTGCTATTGCATAAACAATAGTCTTATTATTTTATTAAACTACCACACATCGATTAAACTTTAAACCTTTGCTTTGGTTATTTCCCATCTAAAATAATAATACAATTTGGTACTCACATAAAGAACTAAACACTAGTTTCCAACGATTCTTTGCAATTGGATCTATTTTCTTTTTATTCTTTCGTTTCGGCATTTTGATGCACTATATCTACACACAAGTTTACTGTTCCGCACTAAACAACCTAATAACAAATATACATCAGCATAAGAAATAGGAGATTAGTAGATACGTTTTTTGGGCCTTGAAATAATGAATTATTCCTCGCCAGCAGTGTAACTATGGTTGGCCTAAATGTATATGGTTCCGAAATATAATTATCTTTTTGTAAACATAGAAAAAAATTAATAAATGAAAGAAAGGCTATGACTTAAGCACAGATAGAGAAACTATTAAAAGTACAACAGAAAACAAATATCTGATAGCTACACTAACTGAAGATGGATGAAATTAATAATAATAATAAAGTATTTGAAATACATATGCAGTAAGTTTATCATTACGCATTACTTCCACATCCACGTAGTGGATTGGAAGGATAGTAATCATAAAAAACTTTTAAAATGTCTTTTTTCTTGAAATAGGTTTAGAATGTCATGAAATGTCGAGATTTTAAATTTGAGCTAAAAAAATTTCAGTCTGCCTGTCTGTCAGTCTGTCTGTCGGTCTGTCTGCCTGTAACTCCTTTTGTCCGTACGTTTTCTCCGGAACGGTTGAAGATATTGACTTGAAATTTTGTACACATATACATTACAACGAGATCTGGAACTGGATTATTTTTGAACATATCCAATGAAGGGTTGGAGTGTAAATAGGTGGAAATAAGTAGGGGAAATAAGTAAAGCAAGCTGACAAGAGTACAGAAACTTGAAATTTGGTGTTTGTACAAGAAGCCAAGGCCTCAACATTTTTTATAATATTTTCCATTCCCCCACCACCCTCTTATAAAAGGGGTTGATAAAATAAAATTGGGACATTCACTTGAAATTTGGTATACGTGTTTTATATTAAGAAAGCCAGGAACTATGCTATATTTTGGGATTATTTCGTTGAAGGGTTGGGGGTTAAATATGGGTAAATAGGGGAAAATAACTAAGGGAAGCTGGTAAGAGTACAGAAACTTGAAATTCGATGCATGCACTAGGAGCCACGGCCTCAGATTTATTAATAATATTTTTCAACTCCCCACCACCCCTCCTCCATTATTAAAGGGGTTGATAAAAAAAATTGAGATATTCACTTGAAACTTGGGACACGTATATACTATAACGACATCTGGAACTAGATTGTGTTTTGAGATGATTCCGTTGAAGGGTTGGGGGTTAGATAGGGGTAAATAGGGAAAATAAGTAAAACAAGCTGGTAAAAGTACAGAAGTTTGGGAGTTGGTGTATATACTAGAAATGAAGGCCTCAGGTTTTATTCTAATAATATTTTCCATCCACATACCACTTCCACTATCTTATTAAAAGAGATGATAAAATTAAATTGAGATTTTCACTTGAAATTTGGTACACGTATGAATTATAACGACAACCGAAACTAGATTATATTTTGGCACGATTCTGCTGAAGAAGTGGGGGTAAGTAGAGGTAAATAATAATATAGAGGTAATTGAATATACTAGAAACCAAGGCCTCAGATTTCTTTCTAATATTTTATTAGATTTTTGGTAAAGTAACTAATTCAAAATTACAATTAGTTTACCAGTTACGATGGTTACAGCGCTGTAATATTTATTTATAGTCCATGGCTGTAAGTGAATATTACATATCAATTTATTTACTTACTAGAATAAACCAAAATTTCAAGTAAAACATTTATCTTTAAAATAAAACATTTTATAAACACGAAACTGAAGACATGCTTTTAGGCACACTTGCAGCTCTTTCGATATCCATGTCATCCATTCTTAACAGTCTACATAAGAAACTATTAAACTCTATGCTATATCTAATTTATTAATATAAGAATATGTCATTCTGATAGGTCGTCATAAAAAAATTTAATTTTAACTCATTATTTATTACTTTTCCGTGATTTTCACAAGTCTCTTAATTATTTACTAACTTCTAACAGTAAATGACTTCTCAGCATAACTAGGAAACTTGGGCCTCGGTTTCCCGAACTTCAGTCTCGACTCGAAATATCACATATAGTGCTAGATACGTAATAGATTATTAGGGAACCAAAAATAGAATATAAGTGCAATAAATGACTTAATTACCGAATAATGGTACAAACAAAATAAAACTTTATGCATAATAAAAGCTGACCATTAGTACTAAGTATACGATATTACAGAAATGAATATTCATAAAAACATTTTTTAATTTAGTAAACTGATTCAATTCAAGTAGAACATTTTTATTTTTACTTCCGCATCCGCGTAGTGGAGTGAAAGTATAGCAATCGTAGGAAAAAAAGAACATCTTTTACTTGATATAGATTTAGAATTTCATACAATATCGAGAGTTTAAATTTGGACGAAAAAAAACATGTCTGTCGATCTGTCTGTCTGTCTGCAACTTCATTTTTGTTTCTTTTTGCACGTTTGCTCTGGAACGGTTTAAGACGTTCACTTGGAATTTGGTACACTTATGTATTGTAACGAGATCTGAAACTGGACTATATTCTGAGCTTATTCTGGCGAAGAATTGGTGGTAGATAAGGGGTAAATAGGCGAAAATAGTGGAAAATAATTAATGTAATCTGATAAGAGTCCAGATTTGGTGCATATACTAAAAGTAAAGGCTTCAAATTTTTTATAATATTTTCCACCCCCACCTCAATGTAAATGGGGCTAATAAAATAGAAGTGATATATTCACTTGAGATTTGGTACACGTTAGTTTTCTGTCCCACAATATTAAGTATTCTTGAAAGTAACAATAAAAAATTCTCAAACACATGGCGTGACAAACGATAACTGTAATTACTGATTTATTAAAGACCGAAGTTTGTTCGAAGGCTATACTGTCTATGAAATGTATAGGCTTATTTTAGAATAAACCATTTCTCTCTTTTTCTTTACAATCAGTTTAATACAAAACCTGCTAAACCTGTTGTAAATAAAATAGAGTTCTATTAATCTTTCTTTTTACTTTAACTCCCATTAAATATCTATATTTAGTTATCTTTTAAACAATGTCTACACACCTTATATCAGAACATATGGAGGCAACTTATTGAAAGTATTACTACGCATTCAAATCTTAACAGTACTTAACAGATTATCCAGTTCCATATGCCATTATAATATATACATATTATAATGGCATATGGAACTGGATAATCTGTTAGGTTGATTCCGTTGAAGGGTTTGGGGGTGAAATAGGAGTAATTAAGTAAAGTAAGCTAGTAAGAGTGCAGGAACTAGGGATTTGGTGAATATAATGGAAGAAAAGGTCTCAAAATTTTTTATGACATTTTGCACGGGTTAATTTTGATTTGTCTGTCTGTCCGTCTGTTCTTCTGTTCGTCCACTAGTCTGCATATCTGTCCGTCACGCACCTTTTTAAGCATGGTAATTCCAAACACCACGACTGCAATTCACCACCGAAATTGAAAAAATTGAAAAAGAAAAGAGCATAAACTTTTTAGATATAACCATTAAATATAATGAATCCGGAATTATTGATACACGAAAGAAATTTGGTCGCAAAGATACTTAAATTATAATTCACACACTCCTACCAATTACAAAAAAGTGTTGTTAATAGTCTAACAGATCGAGCCATTCAACTTTCACATCCAAAATATAGACAAAACAACTTGAAAGAAATTAAAACAGTCCTCGAAACAAACTCCTATCCTAAACATTTTTATGAACCAATAATTTAAAAAAGAATACATAAGATCTATAATAAAAATATTAATCAAAAAAATAAGAATAATAACAAGTATGTATCCATGCCTTACATACCAAAAGTATCTGACAATATTTCAAATGTATTAAAAAACACAATATAACAGTAGCGCATAAACCTTATACTACAACAACAAAATTCTTTACAAAACTAAAACCCGAACTATAACCAAAAGAAGAAACTAACGCAATTTATAAAATAGACTGTAATAATTGCAATAGTACATATATTGGCCAAACAAATCAATACCTGCATAAACGAATATATACACACAAATATAATATAAGAACACTAAATCAAAATTCGACAGCTCTTACCAAACACGCTTTAGACCATAATCATAGCTCTAACTTTGACAATACAACAATTTTACAAAAGGAACCAAATTATTATCGAAGGACAATACATGAAATGTTACAAATTAAAAGACATAACAACGCAATCAACAACCGCACTGATATAGAGAATTTAAATGAAACATACTTTAACTTGTTCAATTAACTAAAAAGGGATATTACTAAACAACATATATTTTTACATCTATCCATCAAGTCCGCAAGATCATTCTTAAAATATCATATTTCACACTACCAGCCATTTGAGAAAACTTCATATCTAACATAAATTAAATAAACTGTACCAATAGTGACATAACACAGACCAGAAAGTAGGCAATACTTTTGTTCAGCATTTAGTTGCATCAAAACTATCAACAGAAATAAACGTAAAATGTTAATATAGTGTAAACAAAAAATTTCTTAAATTGTAAGTAATGAAATTAAATTTGTAAAATCACATAAAATAATCGTACGTTAATATAAATATTGTAATTTTTCCTCTGACGATGGTTAATAAAACCGAAACGTAAGAAAATATAAGAATTTTCATTTAAAGATGACCGAAATCTCCCAGGATACATCAAGTTAACAAAACACAAATGACAGATTGTATTGAAATTAGGACAGTAAAAGTTAGTGTTTAACTAGAGCAGAAAACCTACTATTTTTGAAAATAGTTGGTCAGTAAATATGAAAGTTATGGAACATTACTTACTATTGTATATTATTATTTTTTTTTTTTTCTTAATGTGTTATTTAGATATAAGGTTATGTGTAAAAGTAGCCTATGGCTAAACTCCACCTTAATAAAGACGTTTTATTATTAATATTATTATTATAAGTAAATGCATACAAAGGTTGTTGTAATCTCTGTTATAATTCTAAAGACATAAAAATACTGACTAGTATACTGTCAAACATTTCGTCAATTAAAATGGCATCATCAATAGATGAATAAAATTACAAGTATATTAATTGTAACTAAAGAATTTACTGATCTTCAATAAATTGCCGAAGGCATATTCTATTCAACAATTACCTATAGAGAAAATGTAATAATCCAATGTAGAGTATAATCTAGTTTTATTAATAAGCGTGTTCCAAATATAGCTTTAACAAGGCTTCATTGCAATAGTTAAAGCATTGCAATAAAATGTTATTATTTATTCAAAATTATACATTACAATTGGAAACTATTTCGTTATTTGCAAAGTTGTTCAAAGACAGAACCTCATAATTGCTAATCAAATTAAGATCTAGTCTCTCATTTGTCCAATAGAATGTATTTGTGAAAGTTAGAACAGTTTTCTGTCCCACAATAATAAGTATTCTTGAAAGTAACAAAAAAAATTCAAAGTCTCAAACACATGGCGTGACAAACGCTAACTGTAATTACTGATTTATTAAAGACCGAAGTTTGTTCGAAGGCTATACTGTCTATGAAAGGCTTATTTTAGAATAAAGCATTTCTCTCTTTTCTTTATAATCTATTTAATACAAAACCTGGTAAACCTGTTGTAAATAAAATAGAGTTCTATTCATCTTTCCTTTTACTTGAACTCTCATTAAATATCTATATTTAGTTGTCTTTTAAACAATATCTACACACCTTATAACAGAACATACGGAGGCAACTTATTGAAAGTATTACTACACATTCAAATCTTAACAGTACTATTTACATTTTTCAATTTTATCTTGATTTTTTCACATCATACAATTCATTTTATAAACTGTGTTAAATAAATTACAAACTTTAACCCTACGTTTCTGTTTTTGACACTAGTAACTATTTAGAGTGATTTCCATTTTACTTTAAAGGATACGCAAATATAGTAAACGACCATTCCGTCTGTCATTGTCATCTGCAGCAGCTAAGACTCGAACTCAGGAAATATAACAGTAACCAGCTATGTTTTGTTATTCAACCATGGTCTTGGCCATTGCAACCATCTCGTTATTACATTAAAAGACCATTAAAAAGAATAGGCATCTTTGGTAGTTACAAAGTAAACTAATCGATCTGTATTTTCCATAACTGAGATCTCCTTTCATAGACAGAGGTTGGCAATAGCCATTTAACCTTGCCGAAAAATATTCCCAAGTTAAAAAAAATTGTTAAGAAGGATAGTGCCTGATAGACGCAATGTTTTATTAAGTTATTGGATATGCTACTACATCAACAAAAATTGGAAGATTTGAACCATTTTATTTCTAAATTTACGTGAGACGCCAAAATCAGAGTTACGGAAAACTAATTCTCTAGCTATTAATTTTAAATGATTTCACCTAATTATTATAGCAATTTATGAATCTATATATTCTATCTGTATATTCGTTTTGATTCCATAAGAGTTGCAACACATTATGTGGTTTGTTAAAATAATTCTTTATATTTTCTACCCGATACAACTGTAGATAATTCCAGGTTAGTTACCGGTGATTCACCTGCGAATGAATATGGAATTATAAGGTTTCTTTCTTTACTTGTTTTGTAATAAAAACTAAAATCTCTTCATTATTGAATAGCTTAGTAGCGGTCTTATGAGGACAGATATAATTTACAATCACTGATATCTGTATAGTATCAATTTGTTATTCTACTGCCATATTACTCTAATTTCACTATAGTTAATAATAATCGACTTATTTTTTACAGATTCTCAATCGATTGCCGACTAGTATATCATTGTTGGATGTTTTAAGATATACATAATCGTGTACTTAAACAATTGAAATTAAGAGGGGCTTATCAACAAACTATGACGGACTTCTCGAATAAAACAGGAGATCTTGACGATTGGTCAAAAGTTTATGATAATGAACATATTTTGGTTAACATTATTGGAGATGTCTCAGAATGAAAATCCACATTCATCCAATATTATACCCCCTTTTATGCCGCTAACGTGCCTATTGACTCTAGGTACTGTTAAATAGTGAGAGGTAATTTGAACAATGAAAAAAAATAAACATAACTAATGTCATCTTAAAATAAAATGTTATAAACTAGGTAGCACGTTCGGTTTTTGACAAACAATAAAAAATTGTAAAGGTTGATTGAGGATATTTTGTAGCAGATTATCATCTTGCAGAGATAAATAAAAAATATTACGTTTTTGACCACTAGGTATTCATAAAATCTGAGACTACATTGAAATATATTCTTTATAGGATGTGAAAAAATATTAATGAAATCTTTACATTCTTTCGATAAACTGAATTCTGATTATGCTAGTAAATTAAAATCCTAAAATGAATTTCTTATTTGAAAATTCTCATTCTAACACTAGCATTCACACAGTCCGGTACGGCCATGCAGATTAAACTAGTATCTACATAACCCCCACGGTCATGAAGATTCAGTTAAAAATGAAAACGAACATCTTTATGAGTGGCTTTGTGTCTCTCTGATGAGGTCCAGAATAAGGGCGGTAAACGTTTCAAAAGGATAAGCATTTCCAAGAAACAGAATGATAGATTTGATGACATTAGAATGAAATTTTTTTAAGACAAGATAGGTAAATAAATTCATTTTAGGTCTTTGTTTTCATTTTTAACTGAATCTTCATGACCGTAGGGGTTATGTAGATTAGTTTAATCTGCATGGCCGTAGGGGACTGTGTGGATGCTAGTGTTAGCATGAGAATTTTCACGCATAGTTTTTCTTTTAGTTTCCATAGACAGTTTTTTTTGTTCTGTTTGCAAAATCCTGTAAAGAATATGGTTCAATACAATTATAAATAAACAAATAATAATTCACTTTTAAATCTAAGAAGACAGCTTCAACCTCCAATCACTGACAAACAATGAATCAAAATAAAGGCTCTTGCTCACTTGTAGATTTGTCTATTTCGATTGACTGTCTAACAGTGACTGTAATTTGAATCTGTAGCTACAGACTTTTGGAATATATAATGGTAAAGAACATAATAGTGTGTAATTGTATTTAGTTCCATAAGTAAAAATGGCTTTTGCTATAAACTAAAGGAAAGTTAGCACTGCTATATTTATTCCAACGATAGTGAAGAAAATTGGCCATTTTCGGAAAGAGCAAATATTTGTTTTATATATAGCGAGAGCAGTGTAAATTATATTTACATGCATCACATGAAGGAAGCATTTTCGATTAAGTTACAAGAATATGAATGCTGGCTAATGTTGAGTTGGTTTTATAATTTTCACTAAAAATATAATATTATTGAGTGGGAAATCAATATGTTAAACAATCGTACTGTACGAAAAATTGTTTATAAAAATACAGGTCATCATTTGAGGTAGTTGAGTGGTCAGTATCATCCATTGTCTTATTTTTTTCAATAATTATATAATATGAATTTTACTACATCCACATCAAATTGAAAACAATTGGTTTCTTGAAGATTTGTATGAAGAAAGTATTATTATTCTTTAGACAGGAAAATCATATTAGTTTTGTCTCTTTGCTAATATATATAACGAAATTCCTTGACATTATAAACAATGAGAGTTCATTTAAATAACAGAAAAACAAGAAATTGATTGAGGAAGCCGTTACTCTGTGGTAACCTATAATTCTAACGAGATTGAGTAAAACACTACTACGTTTTTACCACTATATTTGCACAAAAACGTGACTACAGTTTCAACACTTTATGTCATTTTTAAGCGATGATTCAACTAAGAATCATCTTTTGAAAATGGCATAAAGTCTTGAAATGGAAATCACGTTTTTGTGCAAATATGGTGGTAAAAAACATGCTGGTGTTTTACTCAATTTCGATAGAATAGAAAAACACGTAACTAAGTCTTACTTAAGGACAAAAGCAGGCAAGATAAATTTGTATGAACTTGATGGCATTTTCGGTTTTTGACAAAAAATAAAATGTTAAATAACATTATATTTTCCATATATCAAAGGCAAATTAGAGCAGATATATATCATATTATATTTATATATTATATTATTATTCAAGGAGTAGTGAGAAAGTTGGCTGCTCCGAGAAAACATGAAAGCAAATTTTAGATAATTACATTAAATGATAAACATTTTTTGACGATTTCCAGTATCAATACATCAAGAATTAAGCATTTTACATTAGTACACAGGTACATGCTTACTCGCTATTGATGAGTAGTTAATTTCGTGATTGTTACTGAAAATACGGTACTATTGAATGGGGAATAAAGAATATTCGACAATATGCTAATCAATCACATTTGTACAAAAAATTCTTTATAAATAATGTAGGTCATCATTTGACTGAGCTTAATGGACAATTTCAGTTATTGTCGTATTTTTTCAGCAACAACAATATAGATTTTACTAAATCCATACTAAATTGAACACAATTAGATTGTTGAATATTTATACGTACAAAAGTAGTGCCAACATACAAAAATGTATTTTTTTGTGCAAATATAACAAATATGCCCATTTGCGAACATATTGTTTGTTCGAAAATGGGCAATTTGGTCATACATGCACCTACTTTTTTTTATCATATCAACCAAATTTGTGGTCCCCATGGATCGATCTTGGGGCCGTTATACTTCAACATTTTTGTTTATAACGATGTTAGCTACTTGAATATCCGTCACCTGTACACAGATGATGTGAAAATGCATATAAGGATAAAGTGTACTTTGGACTGCGGTATCCTTCAGTGAAACTGACAGGCTTGATTTGTGGTGTAAGTTCCCATTTAATATAAATGAATGTAATTTTCTAACACATTTTTGTGAAAAAGACATTTTAACTTTTCCATATAATATTGGCGATATGTTCCTTAATAGATTAGAATAAATCAATAGGTAGAGGTGTTTCAGAATCTCATGAGCCGCGAAATGCGCAAAAGGCAAAGTTTAATCTGAGTTATAAGTATGTTTTTGAAGACACTGGAGGCTGCCTTGCTGTACACATAAACAAGAGCTCGGGATAAATTGTAAACAATAAATATAATATTTTTAAGAAGTGTAACTGAGTCAACAGGACGGATTATGTCTCTGCGTATATGAAGGTCACAGCTCATGAGGTTTTAAAACACCTCTATTCTCTTATTCAAAGTTAATATATTTATATAATATAATATATCATATCGATGAAACAATTTTAACAACCAATGTAAGTTTAGGATTTATTATGTGTAATTCACGCGAATTTTGTAACCCATCTAGAGTAAAGTGTTTTATTACTTATTTCTCAGATTCCAACTTTACCATAACTTTATTTGGTGTCTAAATTACGTACGTCAATATTTTAACACAGTTTTTAGAGCTTTTGTCATATAAGGAAAATAGTGACCATCCTCATAATTTATTTCTTGAGACATAACTATAAATCCATATTAATTTGTCGTTATAGTCTTGGAGGAACCTTATGAAAAATTTCAGAATTTTTGCAAGTGACAAGGCATAGGCATAATGGGCCTCAGAGAAGTCGAAAAGAACATGAAGCCTAATAGTACGGCAGCCCGTTGCCAAAAACCCCTATCAAAGCAGCGAGCTTTATTGCAGGGAAACTCTACAGATTATGAAATTCTAAGACACTTTTCCACATGACAAAAGACCCAAAAACGATACTGGCGTCTGGCAAACGACTTTCCGTCATTTTCCGTTGGCCGCAGCTACGCGAAATAGAATGGGGCTGCATATATGCGCTGGATAACAATCAACATCATAGCAACCATGCAATGAGCTTCCCAATTACAACTTTTGCAAATTTAAAAATTAATTTGTCAAATGAACGTCAAATTTAAAAAGGTGTTTTTCAAATAAAATTTCATTAAAAGAAAATGTTGGATATAATTTTGTAATGCACACGTGTTCTCAATTTTTCCCCATCATTTAGTTCCCTCGACAAGAAGGTAAGAGAAACTGCCTCGCTGGGAAGACCGAGATGATCAGTTTTTCGTTACATGTTCAAAACTCGATTTGAACTCTTCAGGACAAAAAAAAGTTTCGTCACTCTGAACTTTTCTTCTCGGCTCTCCCAAAACTGATGAGAAACGCTGGAATTATAATAGCTGAATCTTGGAAACGGGCTGACGTACTATAACAACTTGTGAAATTATTTTCGTTGTATGTACTCTCTATAATGATTTTTTTTGTCTAATGAAGGAAGGCTGCAAAAAAGATATAAAGGTTTTTCTTGAAAGAAATTGGAAAAATAACATTTTTGGGATGTGAAAATGTCTGCCAAAAGTTTCTTTGTGGGCATATTTACTTGAAATTTTGACTGTATGTCAAGTACCCGCCAAAGATCTTAAAACCTTATTCGGTGGTCCTACATCCCCTCAAAGTGTAAGAAAATTTACCCTGTGTTCTTACACTTTATTTCAAAGGGGTGTCAGATTGCAACAAAGGACTCAAACGTGCACCAAATTTGTTTTTAAGATCTTTTGGGGTACCTGACGCAGTCAAAATTTCAAATCAATCTGACCACAAACAAACCTTTGGCAGCCATTTGAAAATTACCTTTTTTCACAACCAAAGAAAATTTGTTTTCGAATTTTTTTCGAGAAAAATCGTCATGTTTTTTTGCAGCTTTCCCTTGTTCACCAAATGCCATTATAAGAAGTACATACAACGAACATATTTTCCCAACTTTTAAATTATTATGCCTCGAGCCTTTTTGACTTTTCCGACGCCCACTGACAGTCTAAATTGTTTGATAATATTTTTTATCAATACATATTTAATATTTAAGTATTTTCGATTCATTTACAGGTGTTTGAATTCTGGCTATTGTTGAGTAGTTATTTCATGGTTTCCACTGAAATTGCGGTGCTATTGAATGGAAACGGAAAAACATTTAACAATATGCTATTCAAACCTGATTGCAACAAATTCTTTGTAAATAATGTAGGTCACCATTTGGGAGAACTCAATGTACAATTGCACAATATCGTCTATTGTCGTATTTTACAAATAATTGCATAATATAGATTTCATTACATTCACACTAAATTGAAAGCAAATCGTTTGTTCAAAATTCATATGAACGAATGCGGCGCCACTGTGGAACGTATGGCCATTCTAGGTGGACAAAATTCGGGTCAATGTTTCGTACAAAAAACCAGGTAGTCTTATTAAGTACACATTAGCTAAATTATTTTCGAGGAATTATCTGTCTCCTACAAGTACTTACAAAACTGCAGGTAGTCAATGAGTCCTTGCATTTTTCGTTTGCAACCGTAGCGAGGCGTGCATGTCTTCAAAGTTATTTTGTGATATAGTATTCTAGTGACAATTTGTGTTATGGATGTTACAACTATAGGTAAGAGTATACTATGTCTGAAATATTACAGTTTGTAAATCTTTCATTTAAAGTTAAACTATAGCAAAATAACAAAGTTCTAAACGTTCTGCATGCTGAAACTTTATCACTTCCAAGAGCTTCCATACTGTTTTTTGGCTTATGTTAAATGCTAAAGTATCTAGTTTTCAACTGTGTTTTGCATTTTTCTCGATATTTTGCGATAACACATATTTTTTATTTTTTGCAGAATCACGACATGCATTGTTGCGGAGAGAGTTTTCTAATATGTGGCGAGGTTTTGATAAAAATACTCGTCATGAACAACTTTTAAATTTAGTAATTAACAAATCCAATTTGAGTGAAAACAACAGAAGAAGTATGAAAGCTAATATAATTGAAAAATTTTGGAACGGTGGGAACATTTTTTAAGAAAATGCGACGACTGGATAAGTGGTGATGACATCGAATTCTTAGCAGTTACTTATGAAGTTCAGCCATCGATATCGAGTGGTACAAGTTCTGGTCGCCCAGTAAAAATTATGAGGAGTCTAGCGAGAAAACTAAGAGAAGGAAAGGTCAACATTTGTTAAACCCGAGTTCGCATGATGAATTGACCTATGCAGCTGAGGTGTGAGTTCGTTCTTCAGGTAAATGAAATGCTGCTAATATTATTAAGGAGCTATGTTTAGCTTCTCCTAAGAACAACAAATATAAAAACATTGCGATCCCAGAAAAATGAAATGCGTGCATTGAGTAGTGACGAAGCACTTGCTCTATATGTTGATGGTACGCAAACCAAGCATTTTTATAAATTGCAGAGGAAAACGGATATGAACATAGGTCATTTTCTTTATCCATCTTTTCATAGTTTGCAAAAATCAAAATGAGCTTGTTGTCCTGCTGAAGAATTTGTGAAAATAACTGAAAGTAGTGCTGAAGTATCCGTTCAAGCTATATTAGATTTAGCTGTCCACAGACTTTTTAGTGTTCAAAAAGATGTAGTCAAACGTTTAATATCATTAGATATTACTAATTTTAATATTTTTAGTAAGTGGAGATGTGACAAAAATTTTCTGACGCTACTAGTGATGATGAATACTTATTCATTTTTTCTTTTGTTCCAATTAAATTAAGTCCGGTGAACGATGAAAATATAAGTGTGTGGCAAAATACAAGATCTTCTTCAACGAGACTATGTCGTCCAGTAAAGATTCTATTTGCTAAAGAAACTGATGAATTAACCCGGAGTAAAACCCAATTAATTGAAACCCAAATAGTTTATTTACGACCAACCAAAATAATTATAGGAGATTCAGAGATAAGTGTCCATCATCAGATGATGTTAACAATGATTGACAGAAAAGTCTGTAATTCTCTACGGAACATCGTTCTAGCCAATCTTGTTATATTTGTGGAGCCACACGTAAAGAAATGAATGTGTTATCAGCAGGAGATAAAGAAGACAAACGGGAACATTATAGCTTTGACGTATCTACGTTACACTGTCGGATCAGATGTTTCAAATGTTTCCTACATATCAGCTATAGACTTGACGTATAAAAATAGCAAACAAAAGATGAATCTGACAAAATAAGTATCAAGCAAAGAAAATTTCATATTCAATATCGATTTAAAGAAGACATGGGCTTAATAGTAGATAGGCCAAAACCAAGTTTTGACTCCACAAATGATGGAAATACTGCTCGACGCTGTTTTTCAAATGCCGAAAAAAACTCAAATTACGGGATTGGATAAAAACATTATTAGGGATTATACTTCAAGCACTATCATCAGACTATAAAATAAATATTGATGAATTTAAAAAATATATTAGGGAAACTAGGGAAATGTATTTACTTCTCTATTCATGCTATTATATGCCTGTTACTATGCACAAACTTCTTATGCATAGTGTCGCTATTATCAATAGTAGTATTTTACCCATATGGAAATCGTCAGAAGAGGCACAGGAAGCCAGAAATAAAGATTGTAGGAGGTTTAGGGAATCGCACACCAGAAAAACATCTCGTACTTCCACAGGCAGAGATTTGTTCACAATGCTTTTAGTAACTTCCGATCCTATAATAAATAGTTTTCGAACAATTCCTAAAAAATCAACAGAGCGATTTCCTCTGATGTCTTAAATCTCCTAAAATATCTGAGTATTCCATCACAATCTCATACCAATAATCCACCCACTTTTGAGGCCGCGGACGAATACACCATAGAGGACTCTACAGAATCTGATACTGACAGTGACAATTCTGATTACACTAATTAGCTTGTTAAAATATATTGGTTTTTAAGGGTAGTTTTTTTATGATGCAAATTTTGTAATATTTTAAGAAATTATAATTGTGATGTGTCCATATGTGTATTTTTAACTACTTGAACATATTAGTTTGCTAATTGTAATTTATTATCTTGGAATGTATTCTTTATAAACACAAAAAACAATATATTTTATGTAGTAAAAAATATCGACATTTACATTTACTAATTCCAACCCCTCAATTTTTTTGTGCACACCTATGATTTATAATGGTAGTCAATAAACAATTATAATATGTAAAATACAGTACAACCCTATAAAAGCCTGTATATTATTCTCATGAGGCTCTATGAATCTTGTCCACCTAGATCGGCAATACTGTGGCAGCGTTAACATACAGAAAAACGTATTATTAATGCTTGTTTGCGACTATATAAAGGAAAATTCCGAGAGATTTTTTATCAATAGAAACAAGAATAGTTTAGAATGGACAAAAACAACCAATTAGTATAGCGCAACACTGCTGCATTAACAAAGATTCTAGAAACTTTTTGACAGCCGTGGTATAAATTTGTTTTCAGATAATAATATTTCAGGGGCAAGAACATCCTTAATTTAATTAACATATATTTACTTACCATTTTGAAAATTTAATTGAAATTAGCAATATGCGAACTAATAATTCCAGTCAATTGACTTTGTTATTGATTGGTTGTTTGATTCCTTTAAATATTTTCTAATCCTCACAGGTAAATATTTGAACCAAATTTATCCAAGCTATTTTAAACCACTTATTTATTTCGTTTCTGTTAGTTTAACTAGCTGGGTATAGTTACATAATTTTATATTAATACACATTTCATCCAATGGCATAAGTTTTAAAGTTAACACTATGCAGATTTTTCTGAGAAGTATCGATTAAAAGCCACACTCTGCGGTAATGTAAAATCAAGTTATTAAAATAGTTAATTATAATGTTAAAGCTTACTATTTACAGGCGCCTTAACTTAATGAGTTGTTAAAACTTTACGCTACTATTAAAAGTAAAATAGAAGAACGCATTGGAAAACCTTCAAGCAGGTGTATAAATAAAGCATCGAATATATTCAGAGTTTAATTGTGTCCCAAATTATACCTCAAACTTTTTAAAAGTTTTCGCTGGGCTTACGAAAATCCAAAATAATATATTGTTATCAATGCGGTGGTAAAGTAAAATAAGTGGTCAAGTTCCTACTCCAATTTACCTACCTAAGGCATATCGTAGTCATACTATTATAACACACTGTATTTGAACGCGTTGGCGTCCCGACGCCCTGGACACGGTTATTTCCGTCCGTAGCCGTTGCTATACTGACATACGGTAAAGCGTCCCGACGGCTCATCGAGTACAACAGAGTTACCTGTAGTAACCACAATGCGCGCATGTGCTTCTAATTTTCGGAAAACATGAAGAAAAACATGTGCACTTAAATTACTTGCAGTAATTATTTTTAATTAATCTGGGGCCAAGTGGGGTAATGTTAAGACTGAGCAATCAAAATATTGTTGGTAAAACCCGCAAGTTGTTTTTGCAGCAAGTGCTTTGCGTAATTATTTCATTGGTAATATTTTTTCACGTGCAATTTTTTTTAAAACAACTAATGCTAGAAGAAAGTATGAAATAAAAAATTTTCCTCCATCTTTATTTTTCCTAACACACTTGGTATCTATTTGAAAGATAAAAAATTTCACGCTTGCTGTATTTACCACAGCAAGTTCTCATTTTTATGGACTTAACTAATTTTACACTACATTTTCCAAAAAATAAAATACGTCAAAACCTGAATTACTTAGTTAACCAAAATATTAACTAGCATGAAGGTTATTTCAATATGAATTATTATTTTTTTGCTTAGAAGCCAAGGCCTCATGTTTTTGATAATATTTTACACCCAGAGGGGTTGACAAAATAACATTGAGATAGGCATTCACTTGAAATTTGAGATGATTCTGTAGAAGAGTTGGGGGTTAAATGGGGTTAAAAAGCGGAAAATAAGTAAAGCAAACTGGTAAAAGTGCAGAAACTTGGGATTTGATGCAAACCAAGGCTTCAGATTTTTTTATAATACTTTTCAACCCCTCCACCACCCCACTCCATCATTAAAGTTGCTGATAAAAAAAATGAGACATTCAGTTGATATTTGGTACACGTATGTATTATAACGATATCTGGCTTTAACTTATACTTTGAGATGATTCCATTGGTTGAGGGTTAAATAGGGGTAAGTAGGGGAAAATAAGTAAAGCAAGCAGGTAAAAGTACAGAAACTTGGGATTTGGTGTATATATCAGAAGCCGAGGCCTCAGATTTTGTATAATATGTTTCAACCCCCCTGCAATCTCCAGTCCATTATTAAAGGAGTAATTAAAATAAAATTGAGATATTCACTTGAAATTTGATACACGTATGTATTGTAATGACATCTGATTGAGATGATTCCGTTAAAAAGGTGGGGGTTGAGGGGTAAATAGGGGAGGAAACAAGTAATGCAAGCTATTAAGAGTCCAGAAACTTCTTGTTTGGCGTACATTTTAGAAACCATTGTATTACTAATTATTTTCACATAGTGGTGTGCAAATATAGTCAAGATGTTTTCCTTTAACGTGACTTGGATGGGAAATACGGATGTGGAAGTAGTAATTCCTTAGACAGCGCTTTTTTTATATTTGCATAACTTGTATTTACGAATTCAGATACTTAACCACTTTCTGCTTTGTTTTCCAAAATAAGAATTTGAAATTATAGTACAAAATACACGTTTTATTCTAACTTTGCCCAGCAAGGCACTTCTGGTTTAATTGCAAGTGTGAAAAATGCTTAAAAATACCTTTCAGTAAAATGCTGTGGGTTTTAAGCTTAAATATGATTTTCATGACCACTGAGTATTTACATACAATTTAATTTTTTCAGAAAATTGAATTTTGATTTTTTGTAATCATTGTAAATCTCAATTGTTACAAATCAAAGCACTGTCGAATAAGATAATATAACTGCACTTTTTATATAATTGTTGCACATTCTATAGGATAGTCTTCGCAATTTTTTTGTAAATAATATTAGTTTTTTTGATTTATACAAATTTATAACTTTTTTATTTATTGATCGATTTTGCTAAAAAAAATTAGGGTTCTTCCACTAGCTAATTTACTGTCCAAATTTCAATACAATCGAACTTTTCGTTCTTAAGTTATGGTGCTTACAAGAAACATGACGGACGGACGTACAGACAGACGGATAGGTACACGGACAGATACATGGACAGATAGACGGACAGACAATCGAACAGACGGACGGACGGACGGACATTTTGAAAGTTGTTCAAAATTAGATCACCAACACAGTGACATGAAAATTTTTTCTCTACGAGCAATACTACCGGTTTTAGAAATGTGCCGATCGAATGCAATATACTCTTCATTTTGTATTTGCGAAGAGTATAATAATGATATAAGATGTAATATGCGGTTTATATTCGATTTATTTTGAAAGCAACACCTCATTGCACACACTTATGTACCAAAAATATTCTATACTTAATTCTTAAACACAGCAGGATCTTTGCAGGTAGAAGCGCTCACCTCAACATTTTTGCTGCTGTTCAAATCCAGTTTCTCTTATACCGAAAGAATAAGGTACAGATCGCATATTATACATTGAATGTTTAATATTTGTCTTTATTGTAGAGTTATGGGTCTTTAAATATATGGTAGAGGAACTATATAAAAAAAAACACCGTTTCCGGAATTACGCGTTTTGAAATATTTTCTAATGAAAAGAGAAATCTTAAATAAAATATAAAACAACGAAAATGTTATACTCTGACCTTTAATTTGCAATATTTGTTTTTTCACAGCATTTTTTTAAATAAGTAATGATTACTAAAACATTGCGAAATTACGAAATGAATACATTTCTAGTAATATTTCATTTTATGCTGTTAAATAACCAAAAAAATTCAAGTTAGGTTACTTTCGTGATTTACTAAAAATTGGTGACTGATGGAGGTAAACGGACACTGAATTCAATTTCAGCGCATCGGAATACATAGGATTATCCAATGGAGTCCCAGAACAGATCACTTTTTTGGATACCTGTGTTATCAGTTTGTATTTCTTGGTCAATTCGGAAGAGAGAACTTGTGTGCTGTTTTATTTCACTGCAATTTATCGATTCTGTCGCAAATTTAGGAACAAATCTCCTTTTCCCATAAAAATAGAGAAACTTTATAGTTTTGGAGGCACGTGTCAAAGTTACCTGATTAGCGCAAAGAGCAATGGTTAACGCGGGAAGCCTTGCTGTTGCGTCTCCGTGGTGTAATATTTTCTGCTGGAAGGTTGTGTCTACCGCTATATCTAACAATTCCTACCTTAATATGTCGCCTCAAGTCCAATTGACTAATTAAATTCTGCCTAGTGCTTGTTTATTGTAATATTGATTAAATTACCTACCACTCTATTATCTGTTGCTCTAATGAAACATGAACTAGTTATTCGTTTAAAAATGATTGTTATGCTTCGAAATATAATTGCATTCCAATTTTCAACTCGAAGAACTACAGTATAGAGAATATCCTTTGTAAGTATTCTTTTTACTTCCACATCCACGAAGTGGATTGGAAGTATAGTAATCGCAAAAAAAAAATTCAAAATTTTTTATTCGTGAAATAGGTTTAGAATGTCATGAAACGTCGAGATTTTAAATTTGAGCGAAAAAAAAAATTCTGTCTGTCTGTCTGTCTGTCTGTCTGTCTGTCTGTCTGTCTGTCTGTCTGTCTGTCTGTCTGTCTGTCTGTCGGTCGGTCTGTCTGTCTGTCTGTAACTTTTTTTTTGTCCGCAAGTTTTCTCCGGATCGGTTTAAGATATTGACTTGAAATTTTGTACACGTATATATTATAACGAGATCTGGAACTGGATTGTTTTTTGAGGATATCCGGTGAAGGGTTGGAGGTTAGGTAAATAGGGGAAAATAAGTAAAACAAGCTTGTAAGAGTACAGAAACTTGAAATTCGGTGTATGTACTAGAAGTTAAGGCCTCAGATTTTTTTGTAATATTTTTCAACCCCCCACCACCCCTACCCCATTATTAATGGGGTTGATAAAATAAAGTTGAGAGACTCATTTGAAATTTCGTACACGTATGTATTATAACGACGTCTGGAATTTGATTATATTTTGAGATTATTCCGTTGAAGGGTTGGGGGTTAATTTGGGGTAAATAGGGGAATATAAGTAAAACAAGTTGGTAAGAGTACAGAAACTTGAAATTCGGTGTATGTACTAGAAGACAAAGCGTCAGATTTTTTTATAATATTTTTCAACCCCCACCACCCCTACTCCAATATGAAAAGGGTTGATAAAATAAAAATGAGATATTCATTTGAAATTTGGTACACGTATATATTATAACGACATCTGGAACTAGATTATAATTTGAGATGATTCCGTTGAAGGGTTGGGGGTTAAATAGGGGTAAATAGGGGAAAATAAGTAAAGCAAGCTGGTAAGACTACAGAAACTTGAAATTCGGTGTATGTACTAGAAGCCGAGGTCTCAGATTATTTATAATATTTTTCAACCCCCACCACCCCTACTTCATTTTTCTACTTATCATGGTTACTTTATAAAATTATACTTTGTACCCAATCTGTCTTAAACAGCTGCTTGAAATCATTTGTGTATTTTGTTGTACTGTTCTCTATATTTATTATACTCTTCTCAAATACAAAACGAAGAATATATTGCATTCGATCGGCACATTTCTATAACCGGTAATATTGCTCGTAGAGAAAAATTTTCATAAAACTGTGTTCTTGATCGAATTCTGAACAACTTTCAAAACGCCCGTCCGTCTAACCGTCTGCCTGTCTGTCTGTCCGTCCACCCGTCCGTCCGTCCGTCCGTCCGTCCGTCCGTCCGTCACCTTTCTTGTAAGCACGATAACTTAAGAAGCAAGACAGCAAGTTAGTGTTACCTAGAGGAAGAATCCTGTTGTCTTTGAACAAAAAAAAATGTTTTGTTATTAAACAAAAAATGTTTAAAACTAATATCATTAACAAAAATAAACTGTGAAGAATATCCTATAGAAAGTGCAACAATTACATAACAAGTGTAGTAAATTGGCAAAGGGTATAATTTTTATTTATTACTGCAACAAGATTAACAAAACAAAGAGTCTTAACCTAGTTTACAATGAAAAAGACATGACACCTGAGGAGACCTCGTATTGTATCAAGCAGTATTTACATTCTCGTAAGAGTGTGTTTCATTAATATAACAATAGTAACAAATGGAATTGCTGTAGTAAGTATTATATTTTATTATACCAAGTATCTAACCTAATATCTATGTGGTTTGTAACATAATAAAATATAAAGCCTATAATTAATAGCTAGTAGAGTAAGTATAGAAATTCGAGTGAATATGTTAAGAAAAAAAAAAAAAGAGAGAAAAAATACAAGCAATTTAAGGCGGTCTAGGTTCAATGTAGTGATTTATATACAAAGGCGAGTCATGAAAATATTAGAAAAATGTTATAATATAATAAAAATGTATTGGTGAGCGGTAGATTGATTAGACAATATTAATATGGCAATTATTGTATATTCAAATATAAATTTCTATCTATAATGAGCAAATAATATACGGTAATTTGTGTTAAATTACGCTAAGGTGGGTAGAAGTGTAGTGTAGTTGTCAATCAGATATTTTTTTGTTTCTCGTCTGAATCGCTTTTTCTTCATTATTTTTATGTGTGGTGGAAGTTCATTAAATAATTTGATCCCGTTGTATTTGATACATTTTTGCGAGACATTTTTACTAAACAATGGTACTTTGTACGCGCTGTTTATCCTAGCCCTCGTTTCATATTGTTGTTCAACGATGGAACCAATAGTTTCTTTTTTGCCATAAGCATATACTACACCCGCATGCATGTACAGACCCACCACATCGAGTAATTGGTTCTCAGTAAAGATGCTTCTGCAGCTTTCTCTGCTTTTCTTATTAAAGATTATTCTCCAGATGTAGTTCTGGGTCGTAAAGTTACTTTATAGGCGGAACCCCATACTGTGATACCATATCTAATAAGGAATTCAACTAAGTTGTTATAAGTGATTAAGAGAGTTTTGTTGGTATGGGTGTTACGTACACAGCTGTTAACCGATTCATTTATGAGTATAGGTTCTAACACACGGGACATTCCAGATTTTGTTGGGGAAAATGATATAAATTTAGTTTTTATAATATTTAGTTTAAGAAGATTGTTATCTAGCCAAGTTTTTACTTTGCTAATTGCAGCAGTAGCATTTTGCCTTGTGGATTCCTAGGTCTCCTCCCCACAAATTAGAACCGTATCATCTGCATATGAAATAATACTGCATCCGTAGTTTCTCTGTAAGAGATCATTTATATATATAAGGAATAAGGTGGGACCTAAGATAGTTCCTTGAGGAACTCCAGTTTCTATTATTTTTGTTGTGCTATGGGAGTTGGCTATTTTAAATTGTTGTGGTCTATTGGATAGGTATTCTTTGAATAAATCATGTACTTTCCGTCCGGTGCGTATTTTGTAATGGTTAGCTTGTTTATTATTGCTTCTTTATTTTTCTTATACTTCAATCATATTTTTTAATTTTGGTCTGAAAAAAAAGTAGAAAACTGGTGGCGCCCCAAATGCAAGTATTTTTCAGTTTTTTTCTTTTAATTGATACCAATTATTTGCCCTTTTGTCTAACTTAGTTAATTAGGCCAAAATTACTATTAACTTCCTTCACCTCTTGAAGGTCTCTTGCTCGGGTTATATTACATTTAAAACTTCAATGGATTATAATCCGTAAACGTTTCGTAACGTTACAGGCGCGATTCAAATTATTAACAGTTGGGGATTATAGAGCAAAATAATTGTTCTGAATTGAAGCAAAGTACGTTGTCTCGCCGAATAATCTAAAAAAATATGTGTAAACAATGTAATAAAAGCGATGAGGACTGAATAATTCAATACATGCAAATTAAATATACGTTGAGAAATGCTAACTCAACCCAGCGTTAATCAATTATTTTGTTGATTACCCATCTTGACCCCACTGTTACGAAACAAACTTTTGATATTTTAACTTCAAAGAATTCAAGCTGAATAATTAAATGTCTTGGACAGGTGATGTTTTACACAAAAAAGGAAGATTGTATTTTGTTAAATTGCTGACAAGATAAAACTTTTGTTTCAAAGCTTGGATCTGTTCCAGAAGTTAGAGAGGCTTCCTTTGTATTTTTAATCAGGACTAGATTAATTATTAAATCTTATATTTATTTATTTAATACGCGTTCCTCAAAATAAAAATCATCAAAACCTAAATGAATTAGTTAACTGAATAATTTTTCTTCGAGTCTAGTATACAGGGTGATTCACGTAGGCCATTCATTAGAAGTTTTTCAACTTGCAATTGGATTAGAAACTTGAAATTTGGTATGCAGCCATAATCGATCATGCCCGTTCTATCTAAAATATTTTCAGTCCTCCAACTATACAGGGTGTGCCAAAAATTGGTACCAATTTTCTTATTTTAAATGGAAACTTATATTTTTCTTTACATGGTTTGATTGGTCTTCTAATTCTGAGTTTAGAGAACATAAGTTATGTTAACTTATCTATTACAATTTTTGACATATGTCCAATTTTTTGAAAAAAATTGCCGCTGTAGTAGTTTACGAACAAATTTGTATCTCGCAAACCTTTCAAAATTATGAAACCAAATTCGTGAAGCAGTTAGCTGGAAGTCCAGGCTAACTTTTGATGTCCCATCGGTGGTCGCAATCAAAAATTGTCAAAAAGTCAATTTTTTCAAATGGCACCTACTATTTTTTTTCACGCCATTCGAAAGAAAATTGAATTTTAGGGTGAGTTACTGAAGCATTCCCTATACCTCAAGAAATACCTTGCCGAGATATTCCTTACTTCATCAAGTATGCCATGGAAACAAAAGACAGATGTAATAATTTTTAAAGAAAAATATGGATTCTTATTTAATTGCACACAACACCAACAAATTATTATTAACGAACAAGAACAATGTTGACGAAATTCTGTCAGTGAAAACTGTGCACACATTGAGCATTTGTATTGAAATAATTATTTTGTTAATCTGTTTATTTGTTGTTATTTTGTTGTTATTATTTATTATTGCAATACGATTTTTGAATAAAAATTAAAATGAAATGATTGTTTTCAAAGCCTACTACCCTTGAGAAAAAAAAACAATATTTTTTTCAAAAAATGCCAATAACTCAAAAACGACTGTAGATAGACATACACAATGTTAATAAAAGTGGCCCTAAAATTTTGCATTGATTTCTGGCGTCAGAAATGGTAGGCGCAAAGATGTGCTACGCAATCTGTTGAAAGTAGAATATTTGAACAAAAATATGGTGGTCACATTGAACATTTACGTCAGAATTTCGTCAACATTGTTCTTGTTCGTTAATAATAATTTGTTGGTGTTGTGTGTAATTAAATAAGAATCCATATTTTTCTTTAAAACTTATTACAACTGTCTTTTGTTTCCACGGCATACTTGATGAAGTAATTAGTCTCTCGGCAAGTTAAGGTATTTCTTGATTTTTATTGAATAACTCGATATGGGGTGAAGTTAGGTATAGGGAATGCTTCAGTAACTCACCCTAAAATTCAATTTTCTTTCGAATGACCACCGATGGGACATCAAAAGTTAGCCTGGACTTCCAGCTAACTGCTTCACAAATTTGGTTTCATAATTTTGAAAGGTTTGCGAGATACAAATTTGTTCGTAAACTACTACAGCGGCAATTTTTTTCAAAAAATTTGAGATATGTCAAAAATTGTAATAGATAAGTTAACATAACTTAGGTTCTCTAAACTCAGAATTAGAAGACCAATCGAACCATGTAAAGAAAAATATAGGTTTCTATTTAAAATAAGAAAGTTGATACCAATTTTTGGCACACCTTGTATAGTTGGAGGACTGAAAATATTCTAGATGGAACGGGCATGATCGATTATGGCTGCATACCAAATTTCAAGTTTCTAATCCAACTGCAAGTTGAAAAACTTCTAATGAATGGCCTACGTGAATCACCCTGTATACCGGACCCCACGAGATCAGGCACTACTTTTTTAAATTTTTCATTAAATATAAAAAAATTTAAACTAATATACAGGATATTTCACACAAAAATACACCTATTGGCATAACGAAACCCTAAAATCCACCTCCTATCTAACCGGAAGTACCACTAACTAAATTTTAAATATCACCCTCTATGCGTCTTAATGCTACCTGATAGAGGCTTGAATTATCTTTACAATGATTTTTTCGAAACCAGGATCAATTCAGAAATGTCCTGTTAAATGCTGACAAAAATTTAAACTTCAAACAATAGCTCTACATGCATTAACCATTAACCATTAATAACATTTATTGTCTGCTCATAATTTTAACATTGCATGGTAGCCAACTATCTCATTCCGTTACTGTGAATTAATTATTTTGACCAATGGTCGTTTGACAAAGCACGGCCGTCGCCGCCGATGGTAGGCGCAGTGAGACGTACCAATGCAAACTGTACTTGTCACAGCATCTTTGCCAGACATGGATGCGTTAATTGCTTTTACTTTGATGGGGATCTGAAAGTTATCAACTGGAACTGCAAGGTACTTAGGTGCAAAAGTTATGTTTATCTACTTGCAGGAAAAGTAAAACAAAAACCTGCTTCAAGGAGTCAGTATATAAAAACGTGGTTTGTTATGTCTAATTATTTGTTGGATGGTTGTCAACGAGTTAGGTCGGTTTGGGGGTATGTTGGTTTTGGGGGGGAAAGGGGGAAAAGAAGGAACGTGGAATTTACTGTTCCGGAGGTTTTTTCCCTGAATTCTAAGTGAATGAGGTGTTTCATATATAGGCAGCGCTTCGTGCAACAGCTGGCGGGTATGCGAAGTGTTATCGTGTCGTCTGATGTTTGTTAGATTTTCTGTTAATTCGTTGTGGCGAATTGTAGTTGTGAGAAATTTCTGGGCAGATTCCCTAACGTAATCTTTGCCCCATTTTTTCCATTTCCATTTAAACATCTTTATTTTATTTAACTGTAGTTAACATTGCAGGCTTAAGCTACAGTATTTCATGATATTTTAAAAATATACATACTAAATAAATCATGACATCTTGCCTATACAATTATAATCACAAATGAGATGACCGCCGATGATATGGCAGGAGAACCAACGGCTGGCTTGTTGAAAGCGAATCAGTGGCAATAAAGCATTTATATTAACCGATGCTTATTTGAATCAATTTGTTTTCCAAAGAAATTAAAATTTTTATGCAGAAATGAATGTTGATTGCTTTTTTTTTGTTTTGTGAAATGGGTAGGGGGAGATCCGCGGTGGGCTGTATTTCTAATCATCGACCTCCTCCGCCGCCATATAGTACCGCGACTGAAGAAGAGGGTCTTTTTAGTAATCTGAAGGGAGACAAGAGCTAACTTTTAAAAACGGTCAGATTCGTTCCTCACTCTCAAATACATAAGGATTTGATTTACTCGACGTTCTCACTACCAATTTTTTTTTGTGAGCCGGTATAATTTAAAAACCATATGAATTACTTGTCAATACAATAATACAACCTTCAACATACATGTACAATGCTCATTTCATTTTACATTAATCTTCAAGCACTGACTTCTTCCAAACACTTAATTATATAATACACGCTTACTAAGTATATAGGCACTCCTATGTCGTGACAAGGAACACATTTTTAGTGGTCTGAAAGAGTTACGTATTCGGTAACCACCAAGTCAATCGTGAAATCTGTTATATTAAAATATGTATAAATGTACTAAGTTTTAGTGATTTTTATTTGACTTTTATTTAATATACACACTCTTATGTAAAATTATTTTCAGAATTTTGTCTATTTATAAACAGTATTTTTTACTAATTGGAAGATTCTAGAAGAAAATATCTTATATTTGTTTTCAATATTATATATGAAACCTGGAATATAATCAAACAAAAGTATACAAATTGTAATAGTTTGTTTCTAGATGCATGTCTCAGGTCTGTAGTTATACTACACATAGTATACATTTATCGAAATCAGTCACTGTAGTGTCAAAATATCTTCTGTTACAAGACTAAAATATATAATTTTAAATAATTGTAATATAATACACGAACAGTCAAACGACAAACTTCATTAAGTTAAAAGTAACCGAAATATAGTATCACTACCTATATATATATTTAACCACAGTGAAAACTGAAGCGGAAATACTCCAGTTATAACTTTTTTTAAATAGTTAAATCATTAAGCTGACCTTACATAGACTAGCGGTGTTTTCTATTATTATCAATTGTAAGACAATTCACTTGATATTTTGTGACAAATAAGAACAATCGATTGCTCACCACGCGAACAAAATGTAACAGACAAGACGAGAATTGCATTGGTGCTAACACATTTTAAACGAACGTGACAGGAAACAAAATATTGAAAAAACGTCGTGGCCATAGACAACTTGATAGCAAACAACCTATATCATCTACAGGATCTCTTTTACTTTCCTTCTATATTTCATCTTATATTTGGCACATCTGTCCTACATTATGATGGATTATTCGTCCCGTTTCAGAACTCTATTAAAGAAGGTAAGGACTAAAAATGAAAATAAATGGCTTCTTTATTTGTCTGATCCTTTTGTCTGTATAAATTTTTAAAGATTTCCGACTTGTGACTTCATAAGTTAACTTCGTTTTGGTGTTAGAAAGTATGTCATAAATATCGATGCATTCTAAAATAGTCTCAAAAATGTGTATACAAATCATGATACTACGAGTGTAGTCAGAGATATGGCCAACTATTCCATTATATTAACGGGGTTGCAGTCAGAATTGGGTAGTTTCTTTAAAAATCAAATAATTCCTGCAGTTACACTTATAAGTCGCTTTTAAAGAAAGATGCCGATTTTGAGACTGCTCCCGACCTGAACAAATGCTATCACATATTGTTACCTATGCATAAATGAATAGAAATCTAATGCTGGGAACTGATTAAATTACGACGTTAACAATTTGTGACCAAATTATGGGATTCCAGGAATAACCCTAAAGAATTTCTTAAGGATAGGAAACAGTATGTTAGTATTAAGATTAAGTACGAACGCAATCATAGGTAGGAGTTCCACAATACTCTACCTTGGATCCTGTGCTATTTTTAATACATGTAAATGGATTAGATTCCATATCATCTAATACGCACTTTACGATGTATGCTGATGATACCTCTTTAATTGTTTCAAATAAAACAGATGAAAGTTTAGAACTTGACAGATAATTTTACTTCCACATCTACGTAGTACATTGGAAGTATAGTAATCGTAAAAAAAAATTCATTTTTTTTTTCTTGAAATGGGTTTAGAATGTGATGAAACGTCGAGATTTTAAATTTCAGCGAAGAAAAAAAAATGTTTGTGTGTCTGTCGGTCTGTCTGTCTGTAAGTTTTTTTGTCCGCACGTTTTCTCCGGAACGGTTTAAGATATTGAATTTTGTATACGTATATATTGTAACGAGATCTGGAACTGGATTGTTTTTTAAAGATATCCGGTGAAGGGTTGGGAGATAAATAGGGGTAAATATGGGGAAATATGTAAAGCAAGCTGGTAAGAGTACAGAAACTTGAAATTCAATGTATGTACCACAAGCCAAGGCCTCAGATCTTTTTACAATATTTCTCTACCCCCCACCACCCTTCGTCCATTATTAAAGGGGTTAATAAAATAAAATTGAAATATTCACTTTGTATTTGGTACACGTATGTGTTATAACGATATCTGGAACTAGACTATATTTTGAGAAGCTACCGTTGAAGGGTTGGTGGTTAAATAGGGTTAAGTAGGGCAAAATACGTAAAGCAAGCTGGTATGAGTACAGAAACATGAAATTCGGTGCGTGTACTAGAAGCAAAGACCTCAGATTTTTTACAATATTTTTCAACCCCCATCACCACCGTGCACTTTTCTTATGTACACTTTTTATGAACTGCATTATCTTCTGTAATACAAAAAAATGGTTTTCAGAACACTTCTTATTTTCAAAAAATTTTAGTTAATTTTCAAGTGATGCTAACGGAAAGAAATTACCGCAGAAAGCTGACTAAATATCATAAAAAGTTGTCCATCTTATCCAGTTGTCCATATGGTATAACACAGAGTTATTTAGAAGACTTATTTCTGACAACATCGCCTAAACATGAACTAAAGAAGATGCGGGAATTCTTAAGTTCATAAAAATAGGTTTATCAGAAAGCCGCACCTACTTAAAACCCATTTAAGTAAGAAAAAAGCATCAGCCTTAATCAAGACCGTTTAATAATATCTGTAGATTCAGATACCGACGATGATACCGATTTAGAAAATGGTTGTGAATTGTTGAGTGAGTGTAGTGATTAGTTTTAAATTTAATGTGTTATGTGATTTGATTTAGTGTACATTGTGAATTTATCGTTTCATTAGTATTTTACATACGCGCAAATGCAATATAACGTGATTTTTATTTATTATATTATATGTATACATATTTTATTTGATAATTATTTATATGTTTCTTTTTCAGAATTGAATTTATTTATTTCAATTATTTGTTTGTTTTCTAGAATTTTATTTAATTATTTAATCTGGGTTAATTCAATATTTTCTTTATTTAATGAATTTAAAAATTTACTCTATTTCTTTGACCTATTTTAATAATATCGATAACCTTAACTCTGAACCCACATTTTTTGGCAAGGAATTGCTCGTACCTCCTCGTGGTCCTTGCTGGGCAAAAATAATAATTCGATAGGTGTATTAAATTATTATTGGCGAAACTGAGCAACAAAAGAATATTTGGTATAATTTTAATTTAGACTAATAAAATTCATCAATGCGCCACCAATGTATAAAATATTATTCCTGTTTTAACACAAGCAAGACAGAATAATTTTTTAAAATTTATCATTATCACTGTAACAAATAACTATTTATTTATCAACCATACATTAAATTAATTAGATTGTAACTCACGGCACAATAATTTTAAGTACGGTCCTGAGCCGCAATAAATTACGTCGGCTTTGACACTTTTATGGCCGAGTTTTATAGCTTTTTTTGGGTGTCTCGCGCCGTGTTCACTCTTTTGTCGGGAATTTTTTATTTGACTTAGAAATATGAAGTTCACTTTACACAATGGTTCTTTACAATACAATGCTTAAATTAATAAAACATATGTTTTGGGTGTTTATTAGGTTGTGTCGTGTCAAAATATAGGTTTAGATGAGTCTTCTAACACTACTTGGTTCTCTCGTGTTAGATTATTTTTTAGAATTATGGGTTTCAACCATAGCTTATTTGTGATATGTTTAATATAGTCTACTTAATAAGAAACATCGTTGCTAAATGGAGACATTCAAAGCCAGTGAAAGAAAAAAGAATCACTTATCATTGTTACATTCAAATAATTTTCATAATTTAGCGATTAATGATATTGTGTGTAATGTGTCACTAATTTTGTAATCTACACTCTATTATAAATTATAATTAAATTATTTACTTACAAAAAGAAATCACTTACCTCATCTTGTTTGATCGGTTTCTTTTGGGATACCCTGTATATAGTTTACTAAGGAGAATCTTTATTTCTATAGAAATTTTATATATTAAAATAAAAATATTGGCATAAAGAATTTATTACCACTTGAGATAGCGTATTATATACCTTTTATTACCTCTGAAGGGCTGAAACATTTTAATATAATGCTGAACAAGATATCAGTAACATACAAACTTCGTATCAAGCAGCCCGAAAGTTAGATAATATTTGATTAAATATTTCTACTGAAGCTCGCACGTTGGGCACTAGAATCACAATTTGTCTCATGAATAATGAAAACTCAATTTTATATTCACTGAGTTTCCTACAAAACTCTCTGTTACATCAAGATATGGAGGTTATTGTAGATAGTGACAAATTCGTTAGAGGCAAGTATTGGATAAAATTGATATTGCCCGCAGCAGAGCATCGATTTTAAATTCAATGCATTTTTATTAAGATGGACATAGTTTTCCTAATGCGGAATGACACGGAGTATTTGCAAACGACGAGTGAAGACAACGTATAACCCAGTTTGCATCTCATTCCAATGGAATGATTTCTGGGTCATTTCTTGTTAATTTTACCATGCTCTGAAAATATAAATTATTTGCACCTCCTACAGTGTCTTACATCTTCAAAGCCTTTGTGATTATATGGTTTTTATGCAGAAAATTAACTAATATGATGAAAAATTGAAATATTTTAATATTAGGGCAAGCACATTTACCACTGATAGAATACGCTGATGACTAACTGCTCCATTATGTTTCAACATTAAATTCAATATTAAACCTCGCAGCGTCTTCTAGCTCCCGCTGGTTCCGAGACCATGATCTATTTTGGAGGGCAATTGTCATCAGCTCTATTGACATGTCCTGCCCACCTCAGTCGTCCTATCCTTATACTTCTTACCACATCCCTACCCTTTACCACCTGTTTGTATTCCTCATACAGCTCAAAGTTGTAACGACGGCGCAATACACCGTTGTCACAAACAGCTCCAAAGATTCGCCTCAGGATTTTCCTTTCAAAAGTTTGGAGTAGGGTCTCGTCGGATTTACTCAGGGTCCATGTCTCGGATCCATACGTCAAGGCCGGGAGTATTAACATTTTATACAGACTATCGAGTTTTCAGGTGTTTTCCAAGTCCAAAATAGCACTTGTTAGCAAGAACTACTCTGCGCTTTATTTGATCGGACATATTATTTTTATTATTTACTGAAGACCCCAGGTAAGTAAATGTTTGCACTACCTCAAAGTTGTAATCATTTATAGTCATATTTTGTCCGATGTTCCTGACTCTATTACTTGGTGTCGACGCCATAACTTCAGTTTTTCTCTCATTCGCCGTCAGACCCATATTTTTTGCTGCACCAACGAGTGTGGCAAACGTCTCATTGGAATGTCGTATGGTGCGTGAAACAACATCCACGTCATCTCCGTATGCCATTATCTGTATGCTCTTGTTGAATATCGTACCCCTATCGTTCAGCTCTGCGTCTCTGACTACTTTTACTTCCACATTCACGTAATGGATTGGAAGTATAGTAATCAGAATGTCATGAAACGTCAAGATTTTAAATTTGAGCGAAACATTTTTTCTGTGTCGGTCTGTCTATCTATCTGTCTGTCTCTCTGTAGGTCCGTCTGTAGCTTTTTTTTTGTCCGCACGTTTTCTCCGGAACGGTAAGATATTGACTTGAAATTTTGTACACGTGTATATTATAACGAGATCTTGAACTGGATTGTTTTTTGAAGATATCCGTCACCCCCACACTCCATTATTATGGGGGTTGATAAAATAAAATTGAGATATTCGCTTGAAATTTGGTATACGTATATATTATAGTGACAATTAGATTATATTTTGGGTTTATTCTAATGGAGGGTTGGGGATTAAATGGGGCTAAAATAAGGGAAAATAAGTAAAGAAATCTAGTAAGAGTACAGAAACTTGAAATTTGGTATATGTACTAGAAGCAAGGCCTCAGATTTTTGTATATTATATTTTAACCCCTCACAAATGCATTATAACGACATCTAGAACTAGATTATATTTTGAGATGATTCCGTTGAAAGGTTGGTGCTTAAATAGGGGTAAATAAGGCAAAATAAGTAAAGCTAGCTGGTAAGAGTACAGAAACTTGAAATTCGGTGTATGTACGAGAAGCCAAGGTCTCAGATTATTTATAATATTTTTCAACCACCCACCATCCCTACTCCATTATTAAAGTGGTTGATAAAATAAAATTGAGATACTCACTTAAAATTTGGTAGACGTATGTATTATAAGGAGATCTGGAACTAGATTGTATTTTGAGGCGGTTCCGATAAAGGGTTGGGGGTTAAGTAGAGGTAAATAGGGGATAATAAGTAAATCAAGCTGATAAGAGCACAGAAATTTGGGATTTTGTGTATGTACTAGAAACCAAGGCCTCAGATTTATTTCTAGTATTCTTCAATCCCCGCCACCTCCGCTCCATTATTATTGGGATTGATAACACAAAATCGAGATATTTACTTGAAAGTTAGTACATTTGATTGAGATGATTTCATTGAAGGGGTAGGAGGTGGTAGGTTGTGAATAGGGGAAAATAAGTAGGGTAAACTAGAAACTTCATTGTTAACGTATACTGTAGAAACTAACGCCTCAAACTTTTCTATGACATCTGCCCCAAATATTATTAAAATTCCATGGCCAATAATTTCCACATACTAGAGTGCAAATCTGGTCAAGATGTTTCTCTCAAAGTGACTTGGTAATCTGGATGTGGAAATAGTGATTCCTTAGGCAGAGGTTTCTCTAGTGCTATGTTAAAAAGGTGACACGCCAACGCATCCCCCTGCCTCAGTCCTTTATTTGCGTTAAAAGAGTCAGATATTTTCATTATAATGACTTAGTTAAGATAACAATCATGATTTTTTTTTAAAACACATTTTAAATTCAAAATTAATTCGTTGACAACCTTTGTGTAATGTAAATTAGAGGAATGTTTTGTATTGTAGAATCTACATATATTTATGATAGTGCTAGGGACTATTTTATAAGCTTTATGAAAAATGAATTTTTGTGTCTATTTGAATTTTCTTGCTTTCTTATTTTTTATTTACAATTTATCACTTCTATCACAAAGAACTGTAATATTGCAGTTAAATGTAAGTTTCTTAATAAAATATAAAAAACAAGCTAACCGTTATACTCGTCGCCGATTTACTTCACTTTTTGTTGCACATTTTATAGGATGCTCTTCACAGTTTTTTGTTCTTAAGTTATTGTGCTTACAAAGAAACGTGACGGACGGACGGATGGACGGACGGACGGACGGACGGACGGACGGACGGACAGACAGACAGACAGACAGACGGACAAACGGACAGACGGACAGACGGACAGACGTACAGACGGACAGACGGACAGACGTACAGACGGACAGACGGACAGATAGACGCACGCACGGACGTTTTGAAAGTTGTTCAGAATTCGATCACCAACACAGTGATTTGAAATTTTTTTCTCTACGAGCAATATTACCAGTTTTAGAAATGTGCCAATATACTCTTCGTCTAGTATTTGCGAAGAGTATAATAATTGCAGTCAGCGATAAATTCTTCAAATATGAGGCAAATATAAATCACCTTACTCTGAGAATTTAATAAATCTCTGAATATACACTACATAAATACTATTTTTGGACAAGAACACCGAAGCACTTAGATTATTACAACAGGTACACAAGCAGCTCTTTCTACCAACATCGACCCTGGGCCAGTTATACATTTTTAATAACTTTATGTATAATTTATTAAAATCGATCTGTGCCGTACAATGAGTACGCCTCTTTTTCGTAGGTTTCTCTTTAATTTATATTTCAGTAGAAAAAGCCTGTTGAATTAACTGCTATCCACGCTTACTGGTATTATATAGGACGTGATAGTTAAAAAAACATTTAACGATAAAATTAATACTTGATACTTGATTTTGTTTATAACAAAGGGAAATATTCAATTTCTTCGATTGAACAAATTTTTGTTACATTTTTTGTCTAATTTCCAACATTTTCCAATGCTCGATAACTTTTTTTTGTCAAGTTGGTACTTTCAATGTTATTAATTATTAAAAACCGCTGCCTAAGGAATCACTATTTCCACATCCAGATTTTTCATCAAAATCAATTTAAAGGTAACATCTTAACAATATTTGTACTCCAATATATCGAAGTTTGTTTATGTATATGTTTGTTTAAGTGTTTATTGGCCAAAAACTTTAATAATATATGGGGTAGATGCCATAGAAAAATTTGATGCGTTGGTTTCTAGAATGTACACCAAAACACAAATTTCTATACTCTTACAGCTTGCTTTACTTATTTTCCCTCTACTTACCCCCCACTCCTTCAACGGAATCATATCAAAACATAATCTAATTTCAAGTGTCGTTATAATCCATACGTGTACCAAATTTCAAGTGAAAATCTCAACTTAATTTTATCAACGCTTTTAATAAGGGAGTGGGTCTGGTGGGGGGATGGAAAAAACTGAAGCCTTCGCTTCTAGTATATACACCAAATCTCAAATTTCTGTACTCTTACCAGTTTGCTCTACTTATTTTCCATCATTTACCCTTATTTAACCCCCAATCCTTCACCGGAATAGTTCCAAAATATAATCTAGTTCCTGAGGGCATTAAAATATATACGTATACCAAAACATATACGTATACTACGAAAACATGACCAATAGCCGTATGGTTGGCCCATTAGCGAGATTCACCTATTAGCTGAAGGGCTCTCTATTAATATTTATTTTTATTTATTAATATTTCTCCAAATATCCATTCGTTGATGCGACTCTTACAGGCAAAGAATTGATTATAGTAAAAAGTTATGCTGCAGGAATAGCTGCTTTGGTAGCATCGCCTCTGAGATCATCTCATTTAAATATTTATATTTTCGGACATTTATATTTTCTGCTAGCAATAGATATGTACCAATACATTTATTTTGTAAACCGTATCGGTACGTATTTTCATAAATCTATATGTAGCGCGGCGTCGGCGTCGGCAACCAAGAAAAGCAGGACCATATTTCACATTATATATTAAGCAATCTCTAATGTTATTTATCATCATTCCAGTACTGCTACTAGCAGACGCTAGTCATCGTGCCAAGCAGCCGGCCCCAGCGGCTCACTATTGGTGCAAATCAGAGGTTGGTGCGCGCCTTGGTTTTCAAGATACCGCTTCCCGAGGCTGCATCTCGAAAACGAAACGAGATACAGAGCTGCGGTTTACGCCAATCGATTTCTCTCGCATTCCTACATACCTCTGAATTTTTTCAGATTTTTGCTGGCTACTTTCATTTATTTTCTTGCAAAGCTTCTAAGGTAAAGCATCTAAGAAATTCAGAGGTATGTAAGAAGGTGAGAGAAATCGAATAGAGTAAACCGCAGCCCTATGTCTCGTTTCATTTTCGAGATATAGCCTCGGGAAGCGGTAAAGAAACTCGATTTTCACCTTCCGGTGACTTCGAGCGGCCATATCTCGAAAACCAAGGCACGCCTCGACTTAAGATTTGCAAACGATTTCTTACATCTTTCTACGTACCCCTGAATTTTTTCAGATTTTTGTTAACTTTCATTTGGCAAAAATGGCCCTCGAAGCTGGGCCGTATTGCTCAAGAAGCGAGATCTTCGGACCTCTCACTTTGGCGGCTGATATCTTACTTAAAAAGCGCCGGAAGAATATCGTTCCCCACATCGTCGGATTAGAAATTTAATTTGAAATCGACGTATTACATAAAAGAAGGGGTCATTTTTGTTTAAAAAAAGTTACAGCAAATTATGTGAAGAAATGTCGAAATCGCTTAAATGATGGGTTTTTTGAGGTTATGGCAAAATCCTGATATGATGCAGTTAAACAGACCTCGGATTCGGATTCAACGACCCCAAAAACATATAGTGAGCATGGTCAGATCCCCAGGCCAGAAAGATTTTTTTTGTGTAAGGTTGTGTAATATACTATTGTCCCCATTTCTAGCTCTATCCGCTCATAAAGCTGTAGTCAATATTTCCAGTAAACAAGTTTTAATGGGTTCACTCAAAAGAAAATGTAACACAAAAGACCAATTTGAAAATAGCTATCCAGTATCATGCACCCCAAAAGGCGTTTTACTTTAGAAGTGTAGTGTCGTCTAACACCTCTATGTTTCAGGTCTATTCACTAGGCAAATTGTTGTTTAAATTAATGACTAAGAGCTCCCTAAATTACTATTTAAATAACTGCCACCATAAAGAAATAACAGATCTGAGCCACGTACTTTCAATCACCTTGTACCTAGCAGTAAGTTATATTAACGTTGACACAATCATACGAATTCATACCACTACTGAATAAAATTTAAATATTGCAACCACAGCTTCTGTATTTAAGGCAATATAGGTTAACTGATAGTTACCGTGATACGTGCTTCTGTCTTCTGCCAAACAAATTATTCATGCATTTACATTACCCTTGAATTGGTAGGATATTGACTGAGAGACAGATAGTGGATTGTTGAGCTTTGGGAATTCACAGTGGAGCACTATGGCATCAGTGCTTTTATTCAGACAGATTTTTTGCTATACAGAGAACGTTGTAGATTGACAGCGATTTCATGCTGTCAGCATTAGCCGTATTTGTATCTGGCGGTGATTGACAAATTGTTTTTAAATATTTAGTAACAAATGATTGATATTAGGCAATTAATTGGTTTAGATAAAATTTGTTGTCCATCAAACTAAAACTTGTAACACATTTATTAAAGGCAAAATATAGAAGAGGGTATCAAGGGTATTCGACTTCGACTACAGTAAGAAAAATTTGAGGTAATTTTCTTCCTGTACTTATAATAATGCATAATTTTAGGTAAGTTTAGTGATATGTTAAATGCTATTTGTTTTCACAGGATACGAGTAATTATTTTCCAAAAAACGTGAAAAATTATATACTCTTTTTGCGTCCATCTTTAATTATGTATAATTTCATGGTCACAAACTGAAAATGAGTTTAAGGAGTACCTCTGTAAGTTTGTGCCTACTAACAAGTACCTTATACTAGTACTCAGTGCAATATTGCATTTAAGCCCAAATAATCAGTTTGGAACTGAGAAATCGGCACTAGATATGCGTTAATAATAATTACCCAAACATATTTTTACATTAGAGTTGTTTCAATGAATAGTTTTTATTTCACATTCGATTGTATTATTTTATGTACGACGGCTTCAGGTAGCAATTACTATGGATTATAATGCAAGACAAGGCAGACTTCCTTGTTTATTAAAATAAATTTAAGCCGATGAATAAGAGGTTGATGAATTAGTGAAGAGGGGCAAAAAAATTAAAGTACTTCTACAGAACAAGATGAAGGGGAAGGTTATGGAAAATTGCCACCCATTAAGCTCAAAAAGAAGAACTCTCGGGTGTTAGGAAGTTCTACCAATTATGGCATTAACCCAGTTGACGAACTAGTGGGTAGTTTCAATGTATGTATCATAACGCGTTGGCCAATGATCATTTTTTATTTGTGAATGATCGACGAAGATCGACTCTCAAATCATGTGCACATGAAATAATCCCAATAGGAGCATCTCAGAAGAAAATATCTAAAAGAATTAGTCCTACCTCTTTGGATGAACCAGTTTAGCGCGGATCACTTACCACCTGAAATTAAAAGACCAGAAGATAACTGCAGGAGCCAATACCAGAGGAAACTATAAGATGTATGGGGTGCAAAAAGGACAATAAATCTAAATTTTTCAAGTAAATATCTTAATTTCATTTTGTCAACCCCTTTAATAATGAAGTGAGGGTGGTAGTGGGGGGCATAAAAAATGTGAAGCCTTGTCTTCTGGTATATACCAAATTCTAAGTTTCTCGACTTCTGCTGGCTTGCTTTTATTATTTTTTCTATTTAGCACTATTAACACCTCAACTGTTAAACGAGATCAGTTCAAAATATAATCTAGTTCCAGATGTCGTGATAATACATACATGTGCCAGATTTCAAGTGAATACCGCAATTTTGTATTTTTATCCCAAGTGAGGCGAGGTACGGTGCCGGTTTCAGTGGTGAGAACTCAATCAGCGAAGTTAAGCAACGCCGGGAGAGTCCGTTACTTAGATGGGTTACCGTATCTCATTTCGCCGTCCTGGTTAAGTGGAGGAATAGCATTAGCTAAACTTCGCCAGGATGTTAAAATAAATAAGACTTAAAAAAAAGCAATAAGACGTTAAAATAAAAAAATAAAATAATGATGGTGGTCGTGAAGGTGGCAGATGTTATTAAACAATTTGAAACCTTGGCTTTTGGCATATACACCAAATCCCACGTTTCTGGAGTCTTACTAGCTTGCTTTAATTATTTTCTCTTATTTACCCCCCAACGCGTCAACGGAATAAGCTCAAAATACAATCAATACAAGAAAGCATTCAATACCGTCTGGATACCGGGGCTTATACACAAACTGAACCAACTGAACTTTCCTATGTACATTACCAAACTGATTCACTCTTTCCTGACAGACAGGTCGCTGCAGGTCAGAGTGAACAATAAACTATCAACACGGCGGGACATTCGCGCGGGCGTCCCCCAGGGGTCATGTCTGTCACCAAAACTGTACAACCTGTATATAGCGGACTTCCCGGAGTTCCCGAATACCAAACTTGCTCAGTACGCCGACGACACAGCCATGTACGTGCATTCGCATAATGCTCCAGCAGCGAATATGCTGCTAAAGGCGCACATGGTTCGTGCCGCGGAGTATTGCGACAAGTGGAAGATTCGGGTAAACGCCGAGAAATCCGAAGCGATACTTTCCACACGCAGGTTTACGGAAAACCGCATTTTAACTCCAATCTCGATCATGGACAGAGAAATATCTATTAAAAATTGTGTGAAGTATCTGGGCGTACATTTAGACAAAACACTTACCTTCAATACCCACATTAACGAGACCGTAAGAAAAGTCTACTCTGCATCCAGGAGTCTATATCCACTCCTGGCAAGGGGTAGCGGTCTCAACAGGACGAATAAAAAACTGTTGTACACGATGGTGATAAGACCGGCCATCACATACGCGGCGCCGGTATGGTGTAGCATACCGGCCACGACAATGCGAAAACTCCAAGTTTTGGAGCAAAAATTTATGCGCCTCATTTCAGACTCGGGTAGGTACACCTCACTCAGAGACTCATATGATCGATGCAATGATATCACACCACTAGCGGACTTCGTCCGGGAAACATCACAGAAATTCTATGCCTTTCGACTGGGCGAAAGTCCGCTTACCCGCAACATTACCCAAATCAGAATGCATAATGCCCCTTTCCAAATTAAACATCCATTACCATACCAGGCGTTGCCTATTTTTCGGCAACCTCTCTAGCCAAACTGCTTTCTACTAAAACTTCTCACTACCACACACTTTTCACCACCGTATATTTTAATCTATACCTATCCCTTTTCTATTCCTAACTGTTTGTATTTTTGTAATTTTTGTCATTTTGTCATTTTTTGTTAATAAATTCCCTCTCGACCGAGAAATTTGCAAAATTAAAATTTGTTAAAAATCTAAACTTTCTTTCCTAAATCATAACTTCCCAATGGCGAGTAGACTGTTGGGTACAATTGCCTCGTACGGGTTTTTTCAATAAGCTTTTTCCCGTCTCACCAAATCAAAATTCAAACAAAGTGAACTACGCGAACGAATGCTAAATAGTGATAGGTTTTTAAAAGTTCAAGCCTGGTTGTACGGTTGGCCATGGATCTCGATCCGGAGAGGCAATTATTGTAACTGCAAACTGTAAATAAATTTGTTATGATGATGATGGTTAAGTGGTGGAAGAGCATTAGCTAAACTTCGCCAGGATGTTAAAATAAATAAGACGTTAAAATAAAAAAATAAAATAATGATGGTGGTGGTGAAGGTGGCAGATGTTATTAAACAATTTGAAACCTTGGCTTCTGGTATATACACCAAATCCCATGTTTCTGGAGTCTTACTAGCTTGCTTTAATTATTTTCTCTTATTTACCCCCCAACGCGTCAACGGAATAAGCTCAAAATACTGTTTAAGATCTCATTATAATTGTAACAAAAGTCAAATTAAGGGAGCCAAGTCCGGCCCTGGCTCATAGAACCACCGTATTTTCTTACTTCTGATTTCTGTAACATTTTTAAGGGTCGAGACTTTAGTAAACTATCGCAAAATACCGGTCATAGATACATCTGTTTTATGTTATTTTAGAGTCCAGGAAACGTGCTTTGTTAACTTTACTCTTTATTAGGTAGTCGACGTTAGCCACTTGTAGACAATAAATAACCATCCAAATTATTTTATGTCCAATTCGCCTTTCTTACTTGCCGTTATGGACACTTGTTAAATACGAACCCACCGGGGGTTCTAGTTAGATTTTCAAGACTAAGGCAGTTGATAGAGGCTTCCAGGAACCTATGTAATAGACCATAAGATAGATAGACCACTTAAGGCAGATTTTTTCCCCCATACAAAAGCAAAGTAAGGAACAAAAGGGGTTTTTTCATCTATTTCAGTGGAAATAAAATGTTCAGATAGGCCATATGATAAATACCATGGTCCGTTAGGTAATCTCAAATGCGTACGGTTTAAAGTAAAGAAGATCCTAATTGGTCGAGAGTTTAAAGTTTACTGCCCACTTTGGAAACGTATTATTTCGATGTAGAGATTATCTTCACTCTTGGCTTAAGGTCTGTTCGGTCATCATCTACCTACAGGGTATAGTAAATTCTCGTTTTGCGAACCTTTTTCAATTGTAAAGTTTAAGTACATGTGTTTAGTATTTTGCCGGTTTTAATAAGTAGAAAATTATGTGTTGTAATCGAACTAAGAATATTCGGTCGCGGTTTAGCTAAAGATTTGAAATTGCCGCGGACCATTTTATTTCTTGATATAGAGTAATTATCGTTTGTTAATTTATTTAATCGTCTTTAAGTGTTTGTGATTGTCAATTTCATTTGCTTTCATTTTCTTATGTAAATATAGTGGTTTAAGTGTTTTGAGAAATCACGTGTTTTATTTGCTTGTCATGAAATTAAGTTCATTTTACATTCAGTAAAGTTTGTTGGTGAAGTAACCTGGTTGAATGACACCAAAAAGGATAAAATCACCTAGAAAGCAAAGGGTAAGCACAGTTTTGTTTTTGATGGATATACTATAATATCGACGGAGTTTGCAAAGTGATTGGGCCTCTCCGTACTCTGCCAATGGTAATGTCTAATTAAATCATGTAATTAGGGGAATACAACTCCAGTTATTACATAATCTTAAACCGAGAAAACCTTTGCACAAAAGAAAAGTTACAGATAGACCGTCAAACAAACCGACAGGCCGACAGATATTTTTTTTGCTCAAATTTAAAATGTCAACGCTTTGAAACGTATTTCAAGAAGAAATTTTGAAATTTCTTTTACGATTACTATACTTACTTTCCACTCTACTACGTGATAGTATATAGCTTCAAGTATTTGTCAAATATCATTTTTTAGTTAAACATATTTTCAGATATATGGTTAACAGACCGGCAGACATGTAAATTACTGGTCGACTGACAGACAGATAGATTGAAAGTATTAAAGGAGCATAAGATTTGTAATCTATGGAAACCTAAATAAGAAAATCTAAGGAAATCTTGGATAGTGATTTTTCACGATTACATACTTCGGTAAACAAGAGTGGTAATATCATTGAAACTTTACAAAAACGTTATTTTTTGTAGTTATCTGCGTTGAACTTTCAGGAATATTGTTCTATATGGGCTATAACGGCCACATATTTCTGAAAATGATTTAAATAGCGTAATGTTTACAACTCTTTGAATATTTTACATGTTCAAAATTATCCTGTCACTAGAATTTTCGTCGCAGAATGCGGCCTATTAGGTATTAAGAGATCCTCTGTAATTCATCTAAAATTTACGTGTGTATGTAGATAACAAAGTATGCGATAGATAAGGTCATATAAAGCACATATTGTTTATAACACCATCCATCTATTAACCAACTAAGAAATAAGTTCGAAAATCACTTTTAATGCGATGTGAAAATAAGGAAACGTTTTTATATTAACCGTCCTAGAACTCTGGTACGAGTAAATTATGATAGAGGTCTCTAGTAGTAACAAAGTCGTCGCGATGCTTCATATCGACGCCTGTTTACGTCATGCGCGATTATGATACACTCCCATTAAAAACAATACTAACAAAATTCTAAGAAACAGCACGCACGAGTTTATAAATATCGCAATGAAGGCTATTAGGGCTCATTATATTTGACCCTGACACATCTAGTAGGTAAAGGGTTAAAATAGTTTTTAATTAATTTTCGAAACATATTCTTTTGAAACAAGTGCAAGTTGTAGTTAAATTTAACCTTTATATTTTATATCTGACTCTGTATGGACGTTGAAGAGAGTTACAACTGAAGCGTTGCTGAATTTCGCACTACTTGTTGCTTTGTTGTGCATAATGTTCTTGAAATTTTAGGCCATTGCATTAAGAGTTGTTAGCGCATTCTTTATTAAAGTAATTAACTGTATAACGTTATGATAACGTCAAAATCTCAGAGAAATTATTTACAGTGTTGTTATAATCTAATACCATTTACAAATTTAGAAAAATCTGTCAATGGAAGTTAAAAAAAAAATACAGTAGCCACAAAGAATTTTCTCTTTGTTAGCATATCTATAGACTAGAATATTTATTTTTGATTTTAGTATAATATAATACAATAATTATTGTAAGGCTTTAATTAAAAAATAAATGCAATTTATCTGCAAGAAGCCAAGGCTTTACAGTAGATAGTAGATATCGACTAGTGAGTAAAAAATATTGTCCTCTGAAACACAGTATTTTTTTAAAACATAAAGCATCAACTGTGCAAAAGTCTAAGACTGGCTCGCAAGTGTGAACTCTATAGTATTTATTTCATATTTAAATAAGAAAAAATATACATTCTTAGGATGGACAGTATTTTATGGGGAATAATTTGTTACACAACACGTTTAAAATTAACTTAAATTTTGGAAATAATGTGTCCATTTATATTATAATAAATGTTTTTGAGATCCATTGTTTGGCGAATTTTTAAACATGACCAAAGACTGATCCATGGTTTCTTTTATTTAATACATTTCCAGAATTTATTGCCTTAAGCTCTATTGGAATTAGGTTACAAGTTTTAGGGCCAAGATATGTTAAACGTCGTTGCGATTTGGTTTTATGTACTGGTGGTACTACTGTGGCGTTAACTTTATAACATGGGTTATAATTATGGCTAACATTAATAAGTTCTCTTTTGTATTTATGTTGCCATATTAATAAGGTTTGGCAATATAGCTGACAGGTATCAAATATTTTAGTTTCTACAAATAAATTGTGTGTTGCGTAAGTCGATTTTAAATTGACTACCTTTTTTATTACTTATTTTTGAATATTTTCAGATTTATTATTATATTAATATTAGCGCTACCCCAAGCCAAAATTTCGTAAACTAGATGTGATTCCACAAGTGAGTCGTATAAAATTTTCATCTGATCCACCTGGAGTATCTAAGATAACCATCTGAATTTTGCTTTTGTTATTTTGCTATTGCTATTTGCTATTGCCATGCTTAAGGAAAAGTAAGTTTATCACTTTGTGTATCAGTAAATACATTTTGAAGTAAAATGTTAACATTTAACACATATTATATGTGAATGGAGATTATCTATCACGTGGTGGACTTATTAGGAGTAGTATTTCAGAATTTTTTGGAAACATTGTTTATCATCAGACCTAAAATGAATTTATTTATCTACCTTGTCTTAAAAAATTTTTCATTCCAATGGATTACATTTTCATGAAATCTTATCATTCTGTTTCCTGGAAGGGCGAAAAACGTTTCAAAGGCTAAGCATTTCCAGGAAACAGAATGATAGATTTCATGAAAATGTAATCCATTGGAATGAAAAATTTTTTAAGACAAGGTAGATAAATAAATTCATTTCAGGTCTTTGTTCTCATTTTTAACTGAATCTTCATAATCGTAGGGGATTATGTGGATACTAGTTTAATCTGCATGGCCGTAGGGGACTGTGTGGATGCTAGTGTTAGAATGAGAATTGTCAAATAAGAAATTAGACAAATTCATTTTAGGATTTTAATTTGCTAGCATAACCAGAATTCAGGTTATCGAAAGAATGCAAAGATTTCATTAATATTTCTACACAAAGTTTTTCTTTTAGTTATAGACAGTTATTTTTTCTGCTGTTTGCAAAATCCTATAAAGAATGTTTCAATATAATAGTTAAGTCGATCTGAGGGCACATTATTATTTTTAAAAGTTCAGGCTTCTTAATATATGACAAAGACAAAATTTAAGCCTGAAGTATGAATTGTTTAAAAAATATTCAATAATTAGGCATGTGTGTCAATTTATGGCGCATATGATATTAACACAAAGCTTAACTCAACTTAAAACAATCTAATTTATTTGACATACTGTTTTCATTCTGTAATATGTTCTTATTTGATAGGTAAGGATCGTCTATACTACAGGTCATGAAAAGCATAGATGTAGAAAGCTAAGTGTAGAAAACTGCTGTACACATTTTCCTGAAACCCCGACATTCTGTCATTTAAAGACTGAATCGTATATGGAGCTCTAGGAACATATGGCAATCTTGTTCTAGTAATCCGGACTTCTTCAAGTAAAGAACCGGTGCGTAATAACAATATTGTTCTTACTTTAACACGTTCAGTTAAATTTAATTAAAAACACTTTATTAATAATTTAATGTATATGAAATTTCCGATACACGCGCTAGAAGCCTGTCAGCACCCTAGGTGCGAATGTATGTCAGATTCCGGACACGAGTGTCGGAAATGTTACCATTGCGGAGATATAAGAAGTAAAATCTTTCAAAGAGTAAATATAACTATTAAATAAAATTGTTTTCAGTTCTCTGCAACGAAATAACACATTTGATTTCAAATATAACTATAATAAAGTATTTTCATGCTTCGTTTTGGAGCTTGAGCTAAATAGCTTTTCCGCGCCCTAATGCGCGAAATATTTTATTACAGTGAATAATACAAAAATAAAATGATGTACTGAAACATTTTCTACTTTACTGTATAGAATGCGCAACTTCACATGTTTTAATTGTTATAGAAAAATATTTGGAATGTTAATTTTAATATACACTGTATATGGAACAAATCTATTAATTCTGAATAGGCAAATATTATGGCAAAAACCTCAAACAGGTCGATTTTTATTTTAACTGCATAACTTTTGCTTTAGGTTTTTAGCTATGCTTTGGTTATAACATCGTATCCTTTTTTTCAAATAGAAAACCCTGTATAGTTTTTCATTCAGACCCTCTATGGAAATCTGAATTCAAAAACCTATACTACTTAGGGTCTAGAGCTTATAAGTTCGAAGCTACAGGCATTTGAAAATATTTTTAGTTAAAGAATTCCTATTTCATTGTGATATTTTACAATAAAACAGCAAATGAACAGTAAATAATAACATAAAGAATTAACGTAAGGTCTGGATTTCATTTTTATAAAGCATGTTTTTAGATGGCCCTACAAAAACTAGTGGCCGGATAGATTTTTTGAAATATTTCTTTTTAAGTAGGCTGGTACGATCATCATCATATCTAAGGGGAAAAAACCTCATCTACAGTTCTGTCTTGTCAGTGTTAAATTAATAGCTGCTTATTAATTTGTGCTTTATAACAATGAGCTTGTGTGTATCTCAGAGAATAGAAGTTCTTATGATGATTGGGTATGGTCACAGGGCACGAATACAAGAAGAAGTATGTGTTTTATTTAATACTAAGTATCCAGACAGATCCATAAGCCAATAAACAGTGAGCAACATTGAGAGAAAATATATTGATACTGGTTCAGTAGATGATCTACCAAAGAAAGTCCATCCAGTTATTGCCAAGCACATCAAATTAAATGTATTTCTGTCTATGGAAGAGAATCGACACAATAGCGTTCGCCTGCTTGGTCGAAATTATGGCATTTCTTTTACTTCTGTACACAAAGTATTAAAACAACAAAAGTCGCATCCTTTCAAGATACATCTTGTGCAAGAGTTATCTGATGATATTTCAGACCGAAGAATGGAATTCTGTCAAACATTAATGAATAAATGGACCAAGATATCTTCAATTTTTACAAAAATATCTAATCCCTACTTTAGTGACCTTATTTTCGAGTAGAAAAATTGTACAACTCCCGACGAAAACTTAAAGTATCAGCAAGACGGTGTATTATGCATTAGTTTTTCCGAATAGCTGGATTGGAAGACGTGCTACTGCTGAATGGCCGCCAAGGTCACCGGATCTTACCCCGCTGGATATTTCCTTTGGGATCATCTAATAAAAGTAGCATACAAATGTAAACCTGACAATATTCAAGAATTAAGAAATAAAATTAGATTTCGAATATAACAACATTTCTCAAGAAAGTATAAATAACGCTCAGCAAAAATTCATTGATCCTTTGGGATACTGCCAACATAAGAAGGTTTTTAATTTAAAAATTTGATTAGTTAATTAATACCTTATGTTATTATTTACTGTTCATTTGCAATTTTATTGTAAAATAGCACAATAAAACAGGAATTATTTAACTTCAAAAAAGAACATTTTCAAATATCTGTAGTTCCGAACCTATAAACTCTAAACCCTAAGTAGCAAAGTTTTAAAATTCAGATTTCCATAGAGAGTCTGAAAGTTAAAAAATATACAGGGCGTTCCAATAAAAAAAGAAGAAATTACGTCATAATCGAAGGTGACGTAGATGACCTCATAACTAAAAAACCCAAAGCAAAAGTTGCGCAACTAAAAATAAAAATCGACTTGTTCGAGTTTTTTGCCATAATGTGTCAGAATTAATCACTTTTTTCCATATTTTATGTTCACAGTGTATATATCATTAGTAAAGGAGGCCCATGGACTTAGAGTCATTAAAGTAATGTATTATGATGAGGTTTCGCAGACTTATTTTTCGATAAATCTTCATGATTCAAAATGCTTTTGGCATGATAATGTAAAACAAATATTATGCATGAAACAAGTAATAATAAAAATTGTTGTGATAAAAAATATCTTTTACATAATCATTGATTTCTACAAAGACTGACTTCATATTTTCGAAAACATTGTGTAATACCCCTCGAGTAATTAACTAGCTTTGGTGAGAAATTGCATCGACAGATCTCGTTTTTTGAATGGGGAAACAGAATTAAGTCATGAACAATAGTACGGGAGCCAGCATGCAATCACCTGACACAGTTGTGTAAGTTAGAGGCATGATCAATCCTTTGCCTTAGAGCATGACAGATAAGAAAAATGATATGAGAAATTTTGGTAGTGGAGGAAACTTCACTGAATAACTCAATATGCCTTGTACAGTTGCAACAAGCGATTTTTTTTCATAACGATTACTTGCCACTTAGTGAATACAGAAATATAATTGACATACATCCCTGTTAGTGGAGGTACAGGGACAGCTGTTCTAAAGCTGTACGTTATGTCACTAGGCATAACAAGACAGCATCAAGTCGATTTCTTTCTTAGCGATCAATTATCCACTTAGTTATTACAAAAATACGGTCGCCATACATCTCGGATAGTGTAGGTCCTACACGGTGTGTATTTTTATGCCAGGATTAGTAAATGTTAAGCTGACTTTTCAAAAAATTATTAATTTTATTTAAAAATCAAGTTTCCACCGCTAAGAAAAAATTGTCATATCATTTTTCTTTTCTGCCATAACTTAACGTAAAGAATTAATCATGTCTCTAGTGCACACAGATATGTCAGGTTAATTGTACGCTGGATCCTGTACTATAACGAAATCTAGAGAAACGGAAAGAATGTAAATTTGATCCCCTATTTTGTCGCTGTAATATTCTGCTAATATTAATTATAGTATTTGCGATGTGTGAGAATACCCTCAATGAGATCACCACTATGTAACTGCTCATTAAAAGTTTCAGTGTATGCTGAGTATAAAATTTTATGTTCTCGTTTCTGTCAAAGAAAGGTTGTTCGTCTCCGCCAAGCTGCCGACCAGAGTCCCGTTTTGGATGGATAAAACATCCATAGTGTTTTAATATGTTCTTGACAGTTTTTCCATTGCCCAAATTATCATATTCTTACTATTCACATAACGACTTGAAATAAAACAACGTAATCGTTGGCGTAAAAGTTAGTGTCTAGAGTATCATTATGCACAGAGTTCAACTTGTTCAAGAACCTTTCGCGGAAAAAAGTCCTGTGTCAATATCTGATATTGTATGATTAAAATTATGCTTTTCCACCATATGTGGAAAATCCAAGACCTTAGACCAATATATAAATCTGGATCAAAAGAAAGCATCGAAAACTATAGAACGGTTTGCATACAATCGGATGTTCCAAAATTATTAGATTATTTAGTAAATTCTCGTAAATCTACATGTAGCAATTTAGCTCTTTGTAACAATTTTATTCTCCAATTTAGCTCTTTATAACTCCTTGGAATATGAAGTTCAGGTTCACTCTGTCTATACTGACATTTCTAAACCGTTTGACAGAATCAACTAGGATCTACTTATTGCAAAATTAGAAAGGTTAGATGTCAGTGGTAATACATTGGAAGGAATTAGCAGTTATCTTAATGGTCGGTTACAATGTGTAAAATATGGTAGTTTTCTATGATCATCGAATAAAATAACATCAGAAGTTCCTCAAGGATCTCACATTGCTCCTCTGTTATTTATCTCTTTGTGAACGATTTAGCTTCAGTAGAAGAAAATAGTAACTTCCTAATGTTTGCGGATGATTTAAAAGTGTTCAGAGTAATTAAACAGAGTTGTTGCAAAGTGATTTGGATGGTTTGTCCCATTGGTCAGATGAACATGTCCTACATTTAAATGTGAATAAATGCTATAAGATTACATTTGCAATAATAAACTCCCCTTATAGTAATCCTGCCAAAATTAATAATAAACTGTTGCTCGAAACTAATCGTGTAAAAGATCTGAGAATAAATCTAAATAATAAACTGTCTTATAAAATCCATATATATGGAATAATATCAAAGTCATAGAAAAAAAGAAGATCTGGAGCAGATTTTTCAATCCGATGTCTAAAATTGTTATATTGTTTATTGCTACGTTCAGTATTTAAATATTGCTCTATAATCTGGTATCCTAATTATAATATTCATATTAAAGATATAGAAGGTGTTCAATAGAAATTCTTAAGGTTTTGTGCATTTAAGTTGGGGTATTTGAGAGATGAATATGATTATTTTTAAATTTAAGAAATGTACTACAATAAACTTTATAGTATGGTCTAAAAGTTTTTTTTGTATGTGATTGTTAAAATTAGAAATTTATACAATCTTGTTCCTGAAACCCTCTACCATTTATTACCTTGACACGACTATTTTATATCAGTTTAGGGTCTGTGAACTAATGCCTCAATTTTCTAACCATATAGCGCTATAGCATGAAGAAATAATTTTAATTTCTTTAATCCCTATCTCACATTTGTTACATTTTATATTATTTGTACAGTGTCTGATATATGTTGTGTATTCAAACCACCTTAGTCTGAATAATAAATATTGTATGATTTGTCTCGTAAATAAAAAAATAAATAAATAAATAAATAATAAATAAATAAAGACAAAGGTATAATATATGGTTATCTTCATTCTTTATTATTGACAACGTCATATCAGATGTTTTGTGATCCATGCTTTTATTCTAATTGGCCTCTCTTTATCGTATGGTATATCTGACAGCCCCATGCTGTTTGTCACGATTGCCTAATTAGACACATCTCTTTAAACATATCTATCATTAGCTCTTTGACATCAGCTCAAGGGCCTCTTCACTTTTGTCAGACATCCGCAATGCTAAGCGTCGTGATAGTTACATGGTTGATGAGACGGAGCTAGATGAACTTTATTAATACAAGTATAAACAAGCTAGCCATTATACTCGCGATTTACGGTACTTTTTATATAATTGTGGCACATTCTATAGGATACTCTTCTCAGTTTCTTTGGCACATAATGTTAGTTTTAGGTATATTTTGTTTAATTACAAAACATAAAAAAAATATATTTTTTTAAATTAAATAATTATTAACTTTTTTATTTATTGATCGAGTTTGTTCTTCCTCTAGCTAACATTAATTTACTGTCCAAATTTGAATACAATCGAACTTCTCGTTCTTAAGTTATCGTGCTTACAAGAAATGTGACGTAGTATAATAAAGCAAAGAATCTGAACGAAGAAGTAGTGTTTTCTTAGGCAGTGGTTTTTTATATAGTGTGTGTAAATTTTGTTCTGTTTTCCGCTACGCCCCTGTTAAATGAATTAATCATGACCCGCTTAACTATACCATTTTCGGTCTTACTGTTAGAGTTCATTCATTTTTAAAATCGATAGTTTTGTAACATTTTCCTGTGATATGAACAGAATGTTTAGAACAATTGTGAGTATTCATTTGTAGTAATAAGTTATTATTAATTAATTTTTTTTAATTAATTACAATATTATGCATATCTGTATAAAATATATGATAGATTTGGTTTTGTGCCTAATGTAGAAGAGTATCTAGATAAATCTATATTCTTTTTTTACTGATGAAATTGATATAAACCTATAAAAAAGGGATTAGAAAGTACTCTGTCATATGCGTGTATTTATTCCGGATTAATACTACTTTATATTTTTTTGGTTACAGGAAATGATTTTATATTGTTTCTCTTTACCTCTATAGTAAACCATAATTTTCTTGTTTATTACCTCTTTAAAAAAAAATAATTTAATATATAGTGTGTTCCAAAGAAATGTGCTCTGAGGGAAACTGCATAAAGAGCACGACATTTTGTCGTTTATATAATCATAGCTAGAATGGTTTAGTTATTTTTGATTGATTCGATTGATTTGTTTTGTATCTGCTGTTTATTTTGTCATAATAAAATGTGATAAGTTATATCTCATTTTTTTTTAATTATAAAGTATTACGGTTGGAGATAAAATTTTATATGCAGTAAAGTATCTTTATCGAATTCAACTATTACTCACCTCGCTCGCTTCGCTCGCTCGACTCATAATCTCAGACTCATTCGATAGAGACTTTCTTTACTGCCTTGGTACATAGATAACGCAAAATAGCTTTAATACAAATTTACCTGATCAGTAAAGGACACTTACAGTTCTACTATTTATTTCTTTTTTTTGGCATTGGACCTAATCAATTAGCCAGTTGCATATATTGAAAGCTAACTTAAACAACGTAGTGGAATAATTGAAGACTAACAACAAGGACGTAAACAGGGACACCCTCTTCTCGCCCAGGGGTCCATCAGGGCATTTATAAAGACACACAGGATTAAGACCACGGATAGTAGGTAGAATAAACACAGGGTTAAACACATAAATGAACAAAACTAAACCTATAATGCCCTATAATAGCTGGTTTACCTTACTCAGGAAACGTACTATTTCCTTATATATATATGTATGTATATTCTTCAGGGATAATAGGTGTAGGAGATTAATTGGAAGACATATTCTCAGTTTTAGCAGACTATCAATAAAATCATTTGTGGCTCTACTATGATTTGAACAGGCAAAAAAGATGTGATCTAAATCGCTAATGACTCCACATGACGTACATATGTCTGTGTCAATAACTCCAATCCTCTTCAGGTGTTGTGGAAAGCAAGCATGACCAAATATCAATCTGGTAACAGTAGTGATGAGTTTTCTACTTTCTTCTAAGTGATAGAACCACGGGTGTTTATTTAAATCATCTTCAATCGGGGTATATCTATTATTTGGGTTGTCATTTTTGAATTGATTGTAATATTCCCTCCACTTAATAGAAATGCGCTTTTTAGAAAAATTCATGCAGTCCAACAAACTTATTTTTAGATGAATGTTTTCGCCAGATTCAACTCCTTCCTTGGCAAGTTTATCCACATGTTCATTATAGCGTATTCCTACATGAGCTTTTACCCAAAAAAAATCAATTATAATACTACTATTTATTACAAATAATACTTTTCTATTATGCGACTTAAAATATTAGCGGAGTGTCTATAATGCTATATAAATCTGACAATATACCTAATGAATAAGGTAAACTAGAATTAGTCACATTTTTAAAATAGAAAGAAATTCTCTATTGTCGTTATAAATTCCGGTGATTTGTAAAATTCAACCGCTCCCTTGTCATATAGAGATGATTGTATTTTTATTAAGTTAAGAAATTAATAGTGGCCAAAACACTTTGCTTATAAGACCAGTAGGCTGAAGAAGGAATATATATTTGTATTTCTTTGCCTTGTAGATATGTCCGCACGACCTTAAGTTTGCTTACAAATAAGGTGGTGGCAAATTATTAGGGAGTTTGTGTAAGAATATCGGTGTTCTCTATATTATAAGTATTTTACGGAAAACCAGTTTAGCTTATATATTACTATATAATATATGTGAAGTTTACATAGTAGTTAAATGTTAATTTGCTATCTGTAATAATCCCTAGATATCTCATAGTTATTACCTGTTCAAGGTCTCCTCCATTGTATTTTACAGACATATGTATATCGTTCTGACTTAAATATTTATTGGAACCTAATATTATATATATGGATTGGCATTTACCGATTCATTCGTCACATGGAGACAAATATATTATAGTGTCATCCGAAATGAGGTGTATTTTGTACTCTTCTGATTTAATTATTAATACATTATTAACAAATAGCGTGAAGGGCATAGGTCCTAGTACGCTACATTGTAGAACTCCTTTGTTATATAGTGTTTTTTCAGTTTCAATATTAGGTATGTTTTTTTTATTAGCTCAGTCCATAAAGATAGGACATAAACCATTCATACACTCCATGCAATTCCAAAATGTTAATACAGTTTTCAAAATTTAGTAAAAGCTTTCTGTTTAATACTTCAAATGATTTTTTAAATTGAGAAACATAGAAAGAAATCTGAGGCGTCGGTTTCCAATATATACTTCTTTACCAGCTTGCTTTACTTATTTTTCCCTATTTACCTCTACTTACCCCCCACTCCTTCAACAGAATCACGTCAAAATATAATCTAGCTTCAGATGTCGTTATAAAAATAGGTGTACCAAATTTCAAGTGAAAATCTCAATTTAATATAATCAACTCTTTAAGTAAGGGAGTGGGGGATGGTGGGGGATGAAAAATATTTTAAAAAAGAACTGAGGCCTTCGCTTCTAGTATATACACTAAATCCCAAATATCTGTACTTTTACCAGCTTGCTTTACTTATTTTCCCCTATTTACCCCTATTTAACCCCCAACCATTCAACCGAATCATCTCAAAATGTAGTCTAGATGTCGTTATAACACATACGTGTATCAAGTTTCAAGTAAATATCTCAATTTTATTTTATCAACCCCTTTAATAATGGCGTAGGGATGGGGGGTGGGGGGTGTAAAATATAAAAAATTTGAGGCCTTGGCTTCTAGTACATACACCGAATTTCATGTTTCTGTTCTCTTACTAGCTTGCTTTACCTATTTGCTCCTATTTAACCCTTCAATGAAATAATCCCAAAATATAATCTAGTTCCACACGTCATTATAATATATACGTATACCAAATTTCAAGTGAATATCTCAATTCTATTTTATCAACCCCTTTAATAATGAAGTGGGGGGTGGTGGGTGAACGGAAAATGTTATAAAAAAATTTGAGGCCTTGGCTTCTAGTACATAACCAAATTTCAAGTTTCTGTACTCTTACCAGCCTGCTTTACTATTTCCCCCTATCGACCCGTGTTTACCCCCAATCCTTCACTGGGTTTGTTCAAAATGCAATACAGTTCAAGATCTCATTATAATATATACGTGTTCAAAATTTCAAGTCAATATCTTAAACCGTTCCAGAGAAAACGCGCGAACAACAAAAAGTTACAGACCGACAGGTAGAGAGACAGACAAAATTAAGTAAAGCCAGCTGGTAAAAGTACATAAACTTGAAATTCGGTGTATGTCCTAGAAGCCAAGGCCTCACATATTTTAATAATATTTTTCCACCCACCCACCACTCTTACTCCATTATTAAAGGTGTTGATAAAATAAAATTGAGATACTTGAAATTTGGTAGACGTATGTATTTTAACGACATCTGGAGTTCCAATATAATCTAGGTAGATTATATTTTGAGATTATTCCGTTGAATAGCTGGGGGCTAAATAGGAGTAAATAGGGCAAAATAAGTGAATCAAGCTGGTAAGAGTACAGAAATTTGGAATTTGGTGTATGTACTAGAAACCGAGGCCTTAGATTTCTTTCTAATATTTTTCAAGCCACACCACCACCGCTCCATTATTAATGGGATTGATAACATAAAATTGAGATATTCACTTGAAAGTTAGTACACGTATGTATTGTAATGACATCGGATTGAGATGATTCCATTGAAGGGTAGGAGGTGGTAGGTTGTGAATAGGGGAAAATAAATAGGGTAAACTATAAACTTCATTTTTAACGTATATGGTAGAAACAAACGCAACGCCTCAAACTTTTCTATGACGTCTGCCCCAAATATTATTAAAATTCTATGAGCAATAATTTCCACGTACTAGAGTGCAAATCTAGTCAAGATGTTTCCTTTAAAGTGACTTGGATGAAAAATCTGGATGTGGAAGCAGTTTTTTGTTATAGTTTTAATGTTCGCCATATTAGAAAGACATTGCATCGTCACATAACAGCATCCGCTATTACAGGATCTCGTTATTTGAGATCTAAGCATGCGCATATTTAATCTGCGTTAAGACATGCGGTAATAACTTAGCGCCTGACGTAATTTCCGTACGTTTAACGAGCGTCGTATGAACGACGTTATCCTCACTTCGGTGAAAATCGGGAACAACCAGAATCAGCCGATCTGTATTTGTGTATTCTATATTACCATGCTTCCAACATGGAGGAATCTCCATTATAAGCCTAAATATATGTAAATATTATATCATATGAATCATTTCATACAAAAATTCATCTTTGCTTTGTCTACAACCGACTCCAAAAAATTTTGTTTGAAAGGTCTTTTTCAGTAAATTGGAGCCCCCTTTTTAGAAAATAAGACCAGTTTGATTTTAAAATTAACTTACTTAAAATTTACCTTTCATAATTTTAATATTTTACAACAGGAATAATATATTTCTAAATTTGACGACTATTTGACATAAAAAGTGACGTTTTACATAACCTATATAGTTACGCACGAATGGAACTGCAATGCAATAAGTCTGAATCAAAGCTGTGTTATTTGCCTCAATAACGTAACGTACTTAGCGAACGTCGTGCGGTATCACTGATATATCTCTATTAATCTTGAATTATACTTTAAATTATCAGTTTCATTTTTATAATATTTTGGCTTTTCATTTGTAAAGATTTAAGGCACACCAGGGAATAATTAAACAATTCCAATTCTAACCATACAATATGAAACATCGTATCATTTCTATAATTTTTAACTGACTACTTTTTTGGGACACATTGTACAAGCAGTAATTTATTGAATAAAATAATAATTAAATATTAAAATTCTACTATTTTTCAAAGTAATATAGACGTTTCCAAATGAAAGAATAATTTCTACAGTCAATGTTTATAAAACAGACAATGTAATTAATTTCTTACATTTGGAAATTTTGATTCACTTTATTTAACCATGTTATGAAACCAGAAAACATAATTTACATTGAATATTTAATTGATATTGACACCCTGGAAAATAGAATACTTAACGAACCTGAACACGCATGTTCTTCCACAACATTTTCCCGCCAAATGTATCACCGTCAGGCAGCCACCGATATGAATATAACTATCGATTTGGACATTTTCAGGAGTCTCTGAATGTTTTCAGCAGGGACTGTACCCCCAGCTGATCGATTCCCGGTTGAAGCAGTAGAAAGCTCGACACCATAGCCAACCCTGTTACTATAACAAACAGTCTTTTGTTTTTGTATTACATTACAATTTCTATATGTCGTGGGGTGTACATAACTATTAAAAGTGAATTGTGATTAAGTTTTCAAGTCAAATATTTAAAAAATAAAATTTTCTAATCGTAAGTACTAATATAAGAGTTTTTAACCTAGTAGAATATTTTTAATATTGTTGATTAGTACTGTGTTCAAGGCTTATAGATATTTAGATTTTACTTCAGTTTATTTCCCATATAATATAACCTGCTTTAATATTTTGTAATGTGACGTTACCGTTCTCGTCCCTGATTTCACTTTTTAATCATGTCTGTTTCTATTTGATCCTCGAGATTAATCGGAAGATTTCGTCAGTTACTCTGTATCTGATTTTTCCTTGATTAAAATTGAATTCCGCGTAGGTCAATTCTATTTGTTTAAATTTAGACTTCAATTTTTAAAAGGTGTGGTTTCATAAAAATTGTTAAATATGCTGTGTTTTTATTTTAATTTAAGAAAAAAAACTAGCTACAAAATTAGTTTACATATTAACTAATATCACAAAGACACATACTTAATATTTATACTGACTATATTAGTCAACCTTTTCAGTTTCCTTCCAAAAATCAAATAAATACGATGGAAAATTAAGTAAATAACAGAAAATTTAAAAAGTAAGGTTTTCCCTAAAAGTTACAACACAAATTAAAAAAACTAAAATACTCCTACTCTTTCTTATTGATTTTTAAGCTTTAGCTTAATTCCTATGCGTCTAATACATCAAAAGAAGATCTTTTATGTAGAATCGCGTCCTATATTCTTTTCATTTAAACCTCAAGATGAAAGATACAAACAAAAGTAAACGTATCTCTCGGCAATCCTTAGAGCACAGTAGTAAGAACCCAATAAAGAAAATCACAATAATTTTAATACGACTAAATTAGAAACAATCGAATCCCTGACGATATGCTGGAGATAAATTTTAATATTTCAAAAATATGCAATCAAATGCTCTAGAGACTTGCCAATCAAATTCAAATTCTTTATTCAGCTTTGTAGCCATAATATTTTGGATTAGTTTTGTCATTAAAATGAATAAAATGAAAGTCACACACACATGCATCCAGTTTTTTTGTTTTTATTGCGATTGAAATCAGATACAGAACAGAAGTGTTTTTAGATTTATACAATTGAACAAGTAGAATTGTTAAACGAATTAGGTAAATTTATTGTTAAAATGTTAAAATAATGACAATCTACAATAAATAAAATTAAGAACGTTCATGATTTGTGTAAAAAAGAATTATTTTATAAATACGTATGTAAAAAATTCTACATTATACAGAATTTACACATCTGTATTCTTCAAATTACGATAAGTTATAAAAGCATATTTCCATTTTTTTTCTTCTATTTTTATAAATAATAGTAATTATTTGATACTTGTTAGTTCAGGAAATAGCACATTATAATATGTATAATCGGCAAAGTATAGAGATTCTTTATAAAAGGTATGATTAAATTATATAGATACTGTTTTTATTTCTTGTAGCATATGTGTGGACATCTGCATGTTTTTTTGTGACTATCATTGTTCCGGTGAATGAATGTTAATAATTTTAATAAATAAATACCAAAGAGGTTTTAATATAAATACATATAAGAGCAGTTTCTTATTCTGAATATGTTTCTCCACAATTGAGTTTGTGTTGGATCAAATACTACACATATTAATCTTTTTTGAATAATGAAAACTGGTGAATGCTCAGTAGTTAGCCTCCATACTATTATATTGTATGACATCGCTGGATACACAGAGCCGTAGTAAAAATTAATGACGGAATGCTCGGTTAGAGTGTTTTTTAGAGTATATAATGCAAAACAGAAACTATTCTGGTTTGCACATACATGATGAATTTGCGCGTTCCAATTTAATGTGCCATCTAAAAGAGTACCTAATAATTTTTATTAAATATTAAATATTGTTTGTTTAGTGGAGTCGTTTAAATGTTCAATGATTTCTCCTACATACCTGTAAACTCTAGACATTATTTAAGTTTATTATTAGGTGGTTCGAGGTACACTAATATGTGAATTGTTGAGATATTATCTAGTTTATTAGTTATCTCTTGGCTTGTTCTTCCTGAGACTAGGACAATGGTATCATTTTCATACATGAAGACCCTGTCTACGTATATGTAGTTTGGTAGATCATTTATATATAGTTGGAACAATAGTGGTCCTGAAACACTGCCTTGAGGGGTGCCAATATCCACATCAAATTGGCCCAGAAAGAGTTTTCAGTTTTTAGCATTATCTGTCTGTTTGTTTATAAGATGTTACTCCAATTCGTTTCCTCCAATTCCCATATTATCATTTTTCTGCCAGAAATGTAGAATCCAAGGTACCGAAAGCACGTGATAGGTCGAAGTATGCATCAACAACAGTATCACCTTTGTCTATGCCACTTAATATGTACTGAATTAATTCTGAAGTGGTGATCTCCGTCGAGTGTCCACTTTTAAAGCTGTGCCGGTAGTTAGTTAAGATCGTGTCAACTTTGTAGGTGAAACGTTCTTCAGAGCAGTTTCTTAGGTTCATAGAGATCTTGTGAATTTATTATGAAGACAGGTCAACGAAAAACAGACATCTAGAAATGTCACCTGTAACAAACAATAACATGACAATTGATTATATCAATATTATACCACATAGAGAAAATATATAATATAGGAGCCAGTGTACAATTAGCCGACATTTTTGTGTCGGCTATAGTCATGTTTAATTCTTTGCCTTAGAGCATGGTAGACCACAAAAGTGATATGAGAATTTCTCTTAATCTTGTATCTTCAAATTATAAATGAAGTTATTTACTATTTATTAAAAAAAATACCTGATATTTACTCACGGCTTAAAAGTAGACCCTTGCTGGTTCGAAATGTCCGTCGCTGTACCTCCACTATACTGTCTCTGGACTTTCACTAACCGAGATGTATGTATGTCATTTGTATTTTAATAATTACTAAGTGATTAATCGATATCCAGGAAATCAGCTTGATCCTTCTTTGTCCTATACAGTGACATAGCTTGTAGGTTTAGACTGTCTCCCTCTGGATCTCCACTAACCGGGACGAAGTGATTAGCTATCGATGAACGTGAGCAGACAGATGTCATATATACCGGTCTCTCCAAAGCGTTTGATAGACTTGATCACCAGTTGTTGCTACTTGATAATTTAGAAAAAATCGGTTTTTCGTATTCTGTGCTCCTTTTGTTTAAATCATATTTAATAAATAGGAGTCAGTACGTTGCACTAAATGGGTTCAAATCGATCGAATTTGCTGTCACATCTGGTGTTCCCAGGGATCTATTCTGGGGCCCTTGTTTTTATTAATGATATAGTGGTCGAAATTTGTCTCACCTTTTATATTGATTGATGATTTAAAAATTTTCACTGTAATTGATGAAATCGATGATTGTTTTCAACTTCAAACTTGCACTGACAAAATAAACCCCTGGTGCATAATAAATAAAATGTTCATGATTCCTAGTATATGTAACATAATGTCCTTCTCTTTAAAAACAACATTTTAGATTAGAGGTTAAATAATACTTCCTAGAGCTTTCGCGACCTCGGCGTAACTTTTGATAGTAAATCTTTCACTAATCATATCGAAACCATTGTCTCTGAAGTTTCAAAAGTCCTTGGATTCATCGTTCGTACTAGTCGCGATGTTACTAATACTGATACTCTGAAAATTCTTTATCAATGCTTCGTCAGATCGAAACTTCAGTACGCATTACTAATTTGATGTTCCAGTTATGATGTACACAAGAATAACTTGGAGGCAGTTCAACGTAGATTTCTTAAATTACGACGGTACCTAGCCAGTGATCGGTTTTCCGCAAAGTAGCTTGCTTGAATGGTACTGTATGACCACTTTTGAGGATAGGCGTACGTACTTTTCTCAAGTATTTTCGTCCAAATTGTTACACAATGATTTTGACGTACCTGAAATAATTAACAAGCTCAATTTTTACATGATCAGATTAAATTCTCGTAATGCCCAAGTTTTTTATTTACCTACTTCGCGTACCAACGCACTAAATAATTCACCTTTACTTCAGTAATTCTAACAAATTATGTAGCGACTTCAATATTGTTGATTACAGCCTTAATGACATAAAACAAAATGTTCTAAATTAAGTAAATGCTTTAGCGGCAAAACCGCGCGACTTTGAAAAAAAAAGACCAAAATTTTTCGAAAATTTTTTTATCTACAACTTTGATATCTTGATATTTTTTTATAAAATGCACAGTTTTGGCTTAAAATCAAACCAAAAAAATTTATACATTTACATAAACTTCAGCGCGATCTAGCGGCGCAACTAAGCGGAATTTCAAAAAAATGAAAAGAACAAAAATTGTAGAGAATTACTAGATCTATAATATCAAATCAGGTCATATATTCTCATTCTCAAAAATGCATAGTTTTCCAGCAAAACGCCAAAAACCGCCAAAATGGCCAAAAAAACATATATGTGTATCTATATCTAAAAAACAACCCTTTTTTTTATGCGCTTGGTGAAAAATATGTTAACACAACCCCAAGACAACTTTCTATATGGGTGGCTTAGCTGTAGGAAAAATTTCCCAAAATCAGTGATTTTTCTTCTAATTTGAAGGGACTAATATATTGAGCTTGTCTACGTGTATTTGCATAATAACAAGTTATGGAGGTAGCCAAATCATATATAGATTATTCAATTTGCTTTAAAACTCACACACAAAACACACACGTATTGAAGGATTTGCGCTTGATTTTCATATGTGGATGCCATGAATAACAAAGCATCAAGAGAGATATTAGTACAGCTCGGGAGTGGAACTCTTCATTTTTGAATTCTAATTGTGGATCAAACGTAACTTTTAATTATTTGAATAAATTTGAGCACTTCAAACTGATGAAATTCAAAACTGTAGAGAAATATGATGTAGTTCTGTTTACGGGAGGGTATAATATACTTAACGTGAATGATTTATTGCCCACCAATAACTTATATATGTTATCAAGACATTTCGAATATCAGAACATACTGTCTTTTTCCCTTTACAAAATTTACATCAAATATTGCATAAGACTTCGTTTCTTGAACAATTTTTTTGAATGTTTCCTTACCAATGTTTTCGTAACCGCTTGTCGAGTCACCAAGGGAGCTCCTTGAAAATCCGGAATGATTATGTGTTCGAGGTCTTGTAGTTTATAATGGAGTCCAAGCCACTTTTTGGGAATAATATTGTAAAAAAAATATTTCAAAGATAGCAGGGTTGGCAAGGTAAACGTCTCAATAGTTAGATGAATAATTAAAATATAATAATCGCTGGACAGAAAATCATCACGAATATATTGAAACTCCCCTGTATTACTTTCAACTAAATCTTTGAGAGGCGACTTTAAGGACACGAATTTACTTTTTCTCTGATCAAAAACATGAATCCAAATTTGTATAACACAAGTTGCGTCGGTTCATTGAGTTGGGTGACGATCAGCTCACTCGAGAATATTTCCAATAGGACAACGCTACAGCATAGGACACAATAATTTTTTTACGAGATTTTTACGATGATAGAATAGCATATCAAAATTTATGGCCATCCCATTCTACGGATATCGCTGTTTCCAATTTGTTCCCGTTTCCACAAAAACAGGGTTGACCCAATCTAAAATACACAAAATCTCAAACAAATGCGAGATGCAAGATCCAACTAAATGTAGGTAATTACTACAGCAATACTGCACAATGTGTTTTGATTGGATGAAATGAATGGGCCTCTGTATGCAGGGCGTGGTAAAATTTCGAGCAAACATTATGACCTATTTAGTCCCTATATTACTCAATAAACATAAAGATATTCGTTCTTTACAAATTTATTTCTCTCTATCTAACTAACTAACCTCACTTTAATTTTCAATCTAATATAATAATCCAATTTCACTGGTAACTATCAAGTCAAAAAGGCAAATTAGAAAAATTATTAAGTGGCCTCAGTGGATATTTTTTTTATCCTTTCGTATAAGTATATGGAATGAGGACTTCTTGTCAACTTGAAGCATTGTCCTATTAATAATAATAATTTAATAATAATAATAATAAACTTTATTTAACCTGGCGGGGTGTCAGCAACGGCTGGTATTAATCCCAACCAATAACTGAAATAAAAAAATTACATTAAGTACAGAAAGTAAAAGATAAGCACAAAATCAGTAACATAAAAGTAATAAGGAATAAAAAGTAATGTAAAAATAGAAAATTACATTAAGTACAGAAAGCAGCCACAAAATCAGTAGTATATAAAAAAGTAAGATACAAAACAAAAGGTAGGAAGATGTTGTCAGCTATTTAAATAAACATATTACAAAAAGTGCAAATTTAAACAATTTTAACTAGTTACTTGAAAATAATTGTTTAGCATTTTTTTAAAAATCCTTGTGAAGACAGACTTTTGATGTGATCCGGAATTGCGTTGTATAAGAAGGCAGCTAAATAAATGAAAGACGATTCATATTTTTTGGAACTATGACTTGGAATATTTAATGTAGTGTCTACGAAACGTAGACGAGAGCTATGCAGGGAACCCCGGAATATTAATTTCTTACTAAGGTATTTAGGCTCCTGACATATTAATATGTTGTGCACAAGACATACCAGATGTAGTTGCCATTTGTATTGAAGATTAAGCCAATTAAATTTTTTATAAAATGGTGTGATATGATCACGCTTAGGTATTACTACCGAGAAACGTAAGCATGAGTTTTGCAACTTTTGTAGTCTATATTGTTCTGCGGCAGTAAGACATGGTCCATAAATAACGTTTCCATACTCAAGTTGAGATATTATAAGAGACTCTGAAAATTTTAACTTAGTAGTTGTTGGTAAGATATATTTAAAGGCATAGAGCGATTTCAGCTTCGCATAACATTTTTGCAGTAATTTGGTAACATGAATTTCAAGTGTTTATCAAAGATAATTCCCAGACTCTTGGCAGATTCTACGAATAGTAATTCTGTACCATTTATATTTAACTTACAAGAATCGTCAGTAAAAGTTAAGCGTTTGGATTTGAAATTAATAGCAACGGATTTTTGAGCATTGAGCTTTAATCCATGATCACTTGAGTATTTATATATTGAATCTAAGTCAGTATTTATGTTGGCTATTGCCCGATCTACGTTAACTGGATTATATGAAGTGTACATTTGACTGTCGTCGGCATGCTGATGGAACTTACAGAATTTTATTTTCTCATGTAGATCAAATATAAAAAGCACAAATAGTATGGGGCCCAAGATTGACTCTTGGGGCACCCCTGTTTTGACAAAGCTATTTTGAGACATCAGTGATTTTTCCGAGCAATATAATTTCACCTGTTGAATTCTTCCGGATAAATAACTTCTGAACCAATTTACCGACTCAATTCCTAAATAGGCAAGTTTACCCAATAGCAGTTCGTGATGTAAACAGTCAAAGGCCTTTGTGTAATCTAACATTACAGTAGTTGTAACTTGTGAATCGTCAATAGCCTTTAAAAAGTCATCGGTCATGTCTACGATTGTGGTGACAGGGCTGTGGCGGGCTCGGAAACCTGACTGATTTTGTGGTAATAAGTCATGGGAGCGGATATGATTTAATAACTGCTTTAATATGATTCTTTCTAGAATTTTTGACATTATATTTAAAAGGCTTATAGGTCTGAAATCAGCATAATTTTCTGGTGGATACTTCTTTGGTAGGGGTATAATGACAGCTTCTTTCCAAGATGTTGGAACTACATTATTTTCTATTGAAAAGTTTATTATATGAGTTAGCGGTGTCACTACGAAATCTAAACAAAATTTTAACGTATTTAAGGAAAATTGGTCACTACCAGCAGAGTTAGATTTAATTTGCGAAAAAGCTTCTAATACATCCTTTTCTTCAACACTGTGTAATTTTAATTTGCTATGAATATCGGGATGGGCAGTGGTTTTATAGGCATTAATAACTTCATTATCTACTTCAATAGAGGGAACTGAATCCCCAAAATATTTACTAAATTCGTCTGGATTGTTTAAATGTTCTGGTATTACTGAGTTCGCTTTTGAGTGTACTTTTAATGAGTTTGTCGTTTTCCACCAGTCCCTAGAATTTCTATGCATTCTTAACTTGTACAGTATTATTAAAATTGACTTATAGGCGCACTGGAGACTTGCCTAGAGGGAGTTGTATGGAAAACATGACTAGTCATTGCCTCTTTCTCGTAGGTTCAAAATTCAGCTCCCGCTGTTTCCAACATTGAACGGAATGAAGGAATGAATGATTGTGTGTAGCTATGTTTTCAAAGGTGGCTAACGCTTTAAATATAAGAGTTATCTGACTTATGCTTATGTGCTGTATTTTGAATAATTTTTCGTGTGCTTTTTTAATAATATGCCGCAATGTATGCAGTGTTGAGTTATCATTTACAACTTTTTAAAACTGAATGAAATCTACCTCTAGACTAGATATTGGTGTTATCTTTTAATAATATTATTAATCACAAGTTTGGAGTACGTGATCACTTCATGTCATTGGCATGCAAAACTGATATTAAGAGTTGTAAAATTTAATATTTTTGTACAAAAATGGAGTCGTTCTGTCTGCAGGGCGGGTTTTCTTTCTAGAGGACTGTTCAATGACTAATTTGACTGTAGAAATAAATCACTTCATGTATATTCAGTACAAGGGTACATATGAACATTTTGTCCTAGAACGGTTCCGTTCCAACAAGCAAAATTTTAATGCTATATAACTATTTTAAGTTAATGCTATTTTATAAATGTAATAAAATAGGAATAAAATAGAATTGTTGTAGAAATGACAATTATAAAGCAAATTTGTTTGTTGGGGTTCTCATCATTTTATTATATGGTTGGAATCGTCTCCCGATGATGCTACCTTAGTTATCGAAATGCGAGTCGAGTATCGTGTTCAAGAGTTTCGGTGCCTGACACTACTTCTCCAGAGTCACACTGTAGGTTTCAGTCGCCTTCAGGATTTCACTGAATCACATATTTCACATTATGTTGCAATTTAAATATAATTTATATCTGTAGATTTTTCTTAATTTTCAACTTGATATTTGAAAAATTAGAAATATGAATATTATTTTTTATTATCAAGCAGTAATTAAATTATTACTGCTCGATAATAAAAACAACTTTGAAACTTCTCTGTAAAATGTCGAGATCTGGTGAGGTCATCTGTATGTCTTAAATTCCTCTGATGAACATTCTAATTCTAATTCGAGTGTTTAAAATCTTGGTACAAGTTTGTTAAATAAGTATGTTGGATATTGTAATTTTACAATGTTGTGGGTAATGCAAGTAATTCACAGTGGTTCAAAATCAGAGAAAAGTGGACGAGAATCTGATTATTGTCTACGTAAGTCAGGAATGATGTACATATCACGAGAAAAATGGTGAAAAAAATTAAGAAAATCTGGGGTGGGTTTTAAGGGGTGGTTATTTGGCAGTGGCCATTCACACGTATTTTTTCATGCAAATTATTCAAAATGACTCATGAAGTATGAAAAGAATCATAATAAAATATCGAACTCAGGGGTGGCTTTGTAGGGGGTGGCTTTTTGGCAAAGTGAAAATGTGTGTATTTTTTGCACGCATTTTATTTAAAATTACTCATAAAATACGAGAAAAATAATGATAAAATATTAAACTCAGGCTTCTTAGGGGTGGTTTTTGGAGAATGTTACAAATTGTATGTTTTTATTACATGCATTCTATGAAAATAGAATGCGAGAAGAGAGTATAGAGTACGAGATAAATAATGAAATAAAATATAAAATTCGAGGGTGGCTTTTAAGAGGGTGGTCTTTGGACAAAAAGACAATTTGTATGTTTTTACGTGTGTATTCTATTTAAATGATTCACAAAATACGAGAAAAATAATGCAAAAAATACAGTACAACACTAATAATTAACAGAGGTATATAACTGTTTAACGAAACGTCAGTACACGTTTATTAGACAGCAAAATAATGAAAAACATGCGGATATCTACCCGCCCTAAAACAAAGTTTTAGAGGCTAAGGCCCAATGTTATCCGCCAATTGATATCCTGACACAGACTCAAGTGATACCGATGCATAACTTACGTGACTCTCCTTTGTATTATTAAGAGTATACGCATCTTTTACGTTAACTTGGCTTCGATAATTAAAAAAACCGCCTCATCTGGCGTTAAAGGAACTAAGTTTTCTGATTTTTGTGCAGCATGCCCAGGCTTTACGAATTTTCCTACCTCGAGTTGGTGTCGCAAATACAGCTTCAGTGGTTAGTTTGGCTTCTAAATCTTTTGCATTAGATTTCAAAGCTACTTTCGCTTCCGCTCAAACTCTGTCGACAATTTCATGGCCCGTCGCCGCTTGGCCTTCGAACTACCTTCCTCAAACTTTACCTTGTGTCGGCCACGATCCGATGACGTGCTTGGTTCAGCACTTGACACAGTTTTATCAGGTTTCTCCGGTTGTTCTTCTTCGTCAACATTAAAATTAGTGCAAGCCACTTTCTGTGCTTCTGGCGGAATCTTCCTCGATTGCGACTGCAGTTGTCCAGTCTTGAAAAACTTTGTTGCAAAAGTCAAATGCAGCGTTTCTTATGCGAACAATTGCTTGCGCATCCCCTGCCGTGATTGACTAGATAAACCATATTTTCATTTTTTTTTATTACAAGATTAACTTAAACCTATCAACTTCAAGAAAGATATTTTTTAAAACTAAATGCGTTTCAGATAAGCATTAATTTAATATGTGAAAAAACACCGGATCCTTCGCCATTTCTTATAATTCAACGTCCGTTTTACTCAGTGTTTAATAATGAAATCTGAAAATCTTGGAAACGGCATATGCAATTTCCACCAAACATGGCTAAAAATTATCACTTGTAATCTTCGAAGTTCTTGAATTATTGCCGGAAATGTTTATCCCGACCAATCGAAGCTCAATATTTCTTATTGTTGATGTTATTTTCAAGGTTTTTAAAGAATGAGATTATAGAGCATGGAAAAAAAACTTAGTATTTTTTCTCGTTTAATGTGAAAAATAAAATTCCATTTTTATGTAATAGCAAATGTCAAATATGATCACATGCCAATAATTTGACAGAAAAATTTCCACTTATTAATTCCGTTCAGGGTACCCTGAGAGGACGAAAATTTTCTGGAATTTTTTGGATTGCCGTGGTAACGACACAAAAGCAAACTTCTGATTGGCTAAGAAGGTGACGTGTGAAATTCATATTCGAGAAAAAATTCCTGCAATTAATTCAAGTACGCGGGGGATTCGGTAAGAAAATATCACACGAAAATAAATTAAATAAACTCTAATTTCAACTGATATTAAGATTATTCTAAGACATTGCCAGGTATAAGATTAGTAAGAAATGAATGGGTCTTGTTGAAAAAGTGACAGAAACGCATCGGAATTAGTAAGTAGTGTTGTGTCAAGAGTTAAAATTATAAGAGGTATTTGAAAATGAATACCTATATACGTAAAATAGACAAATAATATATTTTCCATCCATTTTACCACTCATTCAGCACAGTGTAACTTGATAGAGGTGATTTCAAAAGAAAACGTCATTCGTTATTTATCATTATTTCATTGACAGTTTAACCAGTTGAGGCTCAATATTTCTTATTGTTGAAGTTATTTTCGATGTTTTTAAAGAATAAGATTATAGAGTATGGAAAAAAGCAATATTTCTCGTTTAATATGAAAAATAAAATTCCATTTTTATGTAATACCAAATGTCAAATATGATCATATCAATTTCCACTTATTAATTTCGTTCAGAGTACCCTGGAGGATGAAAATTTCCGGAAATTTTTTGGGTTGCCATGGTAATGACACAATAACAAACTTCTCATTGGCTAAAAAGGTGACGTGTGAAATTTTCTCTCAAATGAAACAACAAAACCGCCTTCTTTTTGCATCTGGGGTTAAAAATTACTGTAATTCTTTACGATATTTTATCTTCAAGTAAGCATAATAAATGTATTCCTTACAATTTAACAAAGCAACTTTGAACAATTTATCTGAGTGGAAAAAAGTTTGTCCATCTTTACTTTTAAAACTTAACACAGTGACAAATTATTTAATATCTCGTATACTGTTTATCAGACTTTTTCTTTAAAATACCTCATTTTACGTCCTCATACAAGTTACAAAGCTAGGAGGACGTGCCAGAAATTACACAAAAAGATTATTGGTGCAGAAAATTTGTTTTAGATGTGCGATTTGCTCAGAGGACCCACATTACTAATTGGTAGAAAATAAATAAGGAGTTTAACTTATAAAACTTCATTTTAGATTTAATTTAGATTTTCAGAGATTTATGTTATAATTGACTTTATATTATAATGAATATTTTTTATATTAGCAATCTAGAAATATTTGTAAAGCTGATAGAAAAAGTTGGTATAATATTTGAACGTGTAGAAGTTGCAGTAGAGCGTGGCCAATTGCTAATATCTAGTGGATTAACATATTGCTCGAATGTGATACGATTTACTTATACGTAGTTACAATTTCCATCTGAAGGCATTTTACCATGTTATTTAAACATGTGCTAAATTTGAAAGAAAACTTGTTCTACCGTATTTGCAAGAAACTGTTTATTCTATTATAAACTGTACTACGTACGTACATGACAAGACATGTTGTCCTTGCTTACTCGATATTTAAAGGACCCCGCACGGAATATATGGAAATTGGCCCTCGGTTAAAGTGTTTGATAATCGGGGATATTATCCAAATATCGATGTTGATCAAAAGTCTCTATGGGCTCAAGGTCGGAAATTGGACGGTTTTCCAGATATCGGAGGTGTAAAGGGGGATGCTCATTTCTTGTGGGAAGTGGCCCCCGCTCCAGTAAAATTCGCTGGAATCGACATATGTTATTCCTCTTGACCTCCTGATAAAAATTCTCAGGGGCACAAGTTTGAAAAATGGACAGTTTCACCTGAGGTGTGTACTTTCAGTCCCTGATTGGTATATGTCAAGTTAAGTTCATTTTATATAATTAATTTCATTTATAAATCGGAGCAAACGCAGAGACGTCTGCATATACTCGTACTTCGAAATGCAAATGCAGCAACGCCGGGCGCGGTTAGCACTTGGATGGATAAGCCTTTCCAGGGAAACACAGCGTTCTCGCTCCATTCACTAACGGCTTGTATATCAGCGCATGCGTAGAAGGTATGTAACTTTAGGCGGGGGTTACATAGCGGATATACCATCCTTCGGAGGAGATGTAAAGCAGTAGGTCCCTAGTCTGTTAAATGTTAGTCAAGTAAAAGATTCCTACTCCTCGACAGAGCAGAGATTCGGCAAAATTTCCAGGTTGGGGGTAGCTCGTCTCCTGGCGTCGGTGATTGGCATTAGTAGCGGAAATAGATCGACGTTAAATAAATGATTAAAAAAAAATGAAATTTTTATAAATACTAGGAACAATTCTAATATCACTTTATGCTCTAAGGCAAAGGATTAATCTCCTACAAATGTATCGCGTTATTGCACGCTGGCCCCTGTACTATCAGGTATGCTCAAGGCAACCCTAGTTATTTTACTTCGTCCCTGTACATATTGCCCTTGCAAAACACCTCGTCCTTCCAAGATAGGCGTAGTCTCCGCCTGTGTGAAATTTCACGTTTTCGTCAGCGATTCAAATACCCTTAGAAACGTAAAGCAGTACTGGTGTTATGTCTACCTCATGTAACTGAAGGTCTTCTTCGTTTTCTTATTCATAGCGTCTTGATTGACGTTTTATTCACTTAGGGAACTTATCAAAACAAAAGTTCTATGTACAGAGTTGGAATAATGACTGTATTTGTTTTAATATTCCGGCATATGAAATTAATATTAATAAATTGGTACGCAAAGCTTTCACATGAAATGTCTCCTGGAGACAAGTTGATTTAGAAATTACACGCAGTTCGATGAATTCTAATAGGTCAAACTAATGAAATTATTTGCTTAATATTTTACAGTTCCGTGTAGTTCATGGAGATTTGACGTGATTATGTAAAAAAATTAATTACACTCCTTTGCTAATTTAAACATGTGGATAAGAACTTTAAGAATATGTTCTACTAGATTAATAGCGGTATAATAGTGGGGTATTCAAACCTCAGTGGCGTACTTCAGTTGATTTGGAAATTATTATCTCTTTGATTTTACATAGAGTACTCTTTCTGTTGTTTGGGAAATTCTATAAATAAATTTTTATTCCAGTTGCCTTCTGATAAACGAAGTAATATGTTTTAACGTTTCTACATTGTATAAACCTTTAGACTTCCTTACTATGGATCTTGATACATACATTTACATGATAAATAAGAATCTAATATTTCTATCAAAACTTAAACCTAGACACTTAAAACAATCGATATTATGACACTATTGTTTATTGTTTATTTTATCTTATAAACAAAAATATTTTGTCTATGTTTGTAAATCACAATATTATAATTTTCAACATTTATAGGTAAGTTATTTTAACAGCACTATTTATTAATCTTTGCCAAACCCGACTTGAGTACGTCCATATCACTAATGCAGTTGACTCTGTAATTTCTAATTTATTGGCAAAATGTAGGTACAGGCACTGTAAGTTTATAACTATATCATTGATAAAAGCGTTGGATAAAAGTGGACTAAGAATTAACCCTTGAGGGTCTCCAAATTTTGGCATTAAATTGAACAGATTTGTACCCACGAATAAGAAATGTGTCCATCTCCTAATACCTGCAGTATTGCCGAAACCGTAACCGGAGTAAAAGTTCAACTAGTTCCTAAATTTTTCTAGACAGTCCTCTATGACATAATAGATAATCAACCTTATTCCTCTCGCAAAGGTGCGACTAAAGCATGAAGGTTTTATGTTCTTTAAAAAATACTGTTAGAAATTTCTAGATATAATCTTTTTCGAACGCTTATTGTTTATTATCAATGAATCAGTCAGTCTACAACATGACTGTGGAATCACTTTTGCTTGTAGTGTATATACTTTCTAATGATTATTATTATTGTTTGCATTTTTTCTCGTGGTTTGTGCACACTCCCGGTGTTTGTAAAATTGTTTACTACTAGTATAGTTAACGAGAAAACATTTTTTGTGTTGAAATAGGTTTAGAATGTCATAAAACGTCGAGATTTTAAGTCTGAGCGGAAAATAATTTCGGTCTGTTTGTCGGCCGGTCTGCAACTTTTCACGTTTCCTCAGGAACGGCTTAAGGTATTTACTTAAAATTTGGTACACATGTGACGAGATATAGAACAGAATTATATTCCATGCTAATTACCGTGAAAGATTGAGAGTTAAATAGAAGTAAATCAGAGAAAATAAGTAATCTAAGCTGGTAACAGTACAGAAGTTTAGGATTTGGAGCATATACTAGAAGCCTGGGTTTCAGATTTTTTATAATATTTTCTATCACATCACCACCTCCACCACCCCCACTCCATTATTAGAGGGATTGATAAAATAAAATTGAGATTTTGTCTTGAAGATTGGGACACATATGTATATTATGACGACATCTGGTACTAGAATATATCTTGAGATGATCCCTTTGGGGGTTGCATAGGAGTAAATAGGGGAAAGTAAGTAAAGCATGCTAGAGTACAGAAATTTGGGATTTGGCGTATGTGCTAGAAGCCAACGCCTCGGACTTTTTATAACATTTTCTACCCCTCCACTGTTCCCATTTTCCCACTGCATTATTAAAGAGGCTGATAAAATAAAATTGAGATATTAGCATGGTATTTAGTACACGTACGTATTGTAATGACATTTGATTGAGATGATTCCGTTGAAGGGGTGGGGAGGGCTAAGTAGGGGAAAATAAGTAGAGCAAGCTAATAACAGCCCAGAAATTTCAGTTTTGGTGTATATGCTAACTAACTAACTAAGTAACTAACGCCTCAAATTTTTTTTATGACATCTGCCTCAAATATTATATTATTAAAATTCTATGACCAATTCAAAGGGGACGGTAGCCCAGTGGTTTAGCGCGTCTAGCTTGCATACTGGTATACCTAGCGAAGCAGGTTCAATCCCTGCCCACCGCGAAATAATTTTAATTATAAAATTATCCCCAAGATGTGGTTCGGACTCCACTATAAACTGTAGGGCCTCGTTTCTCTTTACCTTACACAAAATCATTCTGGATTTTCAAGGAGATACCTCGGTGACTTGAGAAGCGGTTAAGAAAACATTTTACATTTTTTTACAATTATTTCCACATTCTAGGTTGCAAATATAGTCAACATAAAGATGCTTGAATGGGAAATCTGCATGTGGAAGTAGTGGTTCCTTATGCAGCAGTTTTTGTAATTATGTTTCTTTGTGTTTGTAGTAGTTTTCACGAGATATTTGTGATGGCATTAACTATCTACACTCTTAAATATCCCCAGGTAGTAGACCAAAACTGAAACAGCAAAAATGTTAACACATGCAGATTATTCTATTTATTTTACAAACTGTTCAATCTAATGTTATTATAGAACTGAAATTACTTTATCTGCATAACCCTTGAAAATAATTTAACATATAATCGTAGTATTACTATATACGCGTTTAATTTATGATTCCACTGTGTAAAGGGAACTAGAAAACGATAAAATGTATTTATCAGAACAATTTACAATATTGTGGTTGTCCGTTGTTACGTTATCAGTGTAGTTTTAGGTCGCGTGAAGTGTCGTTATTTGCATTTATTTTAATGCATGTAGCATGCCGAAATCGGGTAAATAAATACATTTTTATCTCATATTGTGACAAATTATAAAACATAGGGTATGAACTGTGATGATTGTGTACAGAGTGTGTGGTGTTTTATTGTGATAGTAATAGTTAATAATATTGGTGACAATTAAATTGATCGTTTGATGTTGTTCGCTTACACGTATTGATTCGCCGACAAAAGAGAATATTGTCTAAATGTTTACTGCGGCGTTTTCTTAAATTTTTTTCCTTTCTGAAAGATTGTACCACAAATGTATTCTATTTTAAAAACAATGTCCCTGGAATCTAAAAAATAACCCAGTTATTCAGTATGTTACTGGAAAATAACCTCTACGCCTCTGGCCTTTATCACAAAAGAGGCGAAATATACAAGAGCGAAAGCTTAAGGCGGCACCTTTCATGTCAGAGGGCCTGATTTTTGAGAATCTCGAAGTATAGTTTATCTAGTCAATTTGAAAATCCCAAAAAGAGACCGACCAAAGGATCCTCCATGTCGCGATGTCATGAGCGTCGACCGACACTTTTTAGAATCACTATTTATTTATTGTAAATATTGTTTTACTACTTTATATTGATCGATAGGCATGATGTATATATTAATGAACAGCTCCATAAATGATTCAATAAAATTAGGTAAATATCATTTAACCTACGGCTATGCTACTGACAATATTAAAATGAACCAAGAGTAGGCAAAGGACTTGCAAAGGCGAGCCAGGTTAACAACTAATTTCGTTTGAGGTAAGCGCACAATATGTCTGGTTAACTATATTCGTATACGGGCATCGTTTGTAATATTCAAGCGCGGTCTCGGTGTTATTCTATCACAAACAACATTTGTAATGATTTATCCTGGTAGCAACGCTTTTAGGCCGAATTTCTAAATTGAGAATAGAAAAACTATGACAGTAATGTGTTATTTCAGTGATAAAACTGACTTATAGACATAATTCAACTGTTAGGTGTCCAGTACCCTAAACAATCATCAACTGGCTTATGTTTAGACAGGGTTACAACAATGAATTATTATTTGTTTGCTTAATTTTATTAAAACATATTCTTTATGGGATTTTGCAAACAGCAGAGAAAACAACTATCTATAACTAAAAGAAAAACTATGTGTAAAAATATTAATGAAATCTTTGCATTCTTTCGATAACCTGAATTCTAGTTATGCTAGCAAATTAAAATCCTAAAATGAATTTGTCTAATTTCTTATTTGACAATTCTCATTCTAACACTAGCATCCACACAGTCCCCTACGGCCATGCAGATTAAACTATTATTCACATAACCCCCTACGATCATGAAGATTCAGTTAAAAATGAGAACAAAAGCATAAAATGAATTTATTTAATCTGCATGGCCGTAGGGGATTGTGTGGATGCTAGTGTTAGAATGAGAATTGTCAAATAAGAAATTAGACAAATTGATTTTAGGATTTTAATTTGCTAGCATTACCAGAATTCAGGTTATCGAAAGAATGCAAAGATTTCGTTAATATTTGTACACATAGTTTTTCTTTTAGATGGAGATAGTTATTTTTTCTGCTGTTTGCAAAATCCTATAAAGAATATGTTTCAATATGGTTATAACATGGCAAGTATGAACAAATCTGGTCACGGCGCGAAGGCAAGCTTTCGTTTCTGTATAGTTTTCTTCTCTGCCTTTACATAAAAGTGACAGTTAGATGGTACTTTCGATAAATATTAGGAATAAGTATAAAAATATTAAAGTATTTTGCTGATGCTTTGGAAACCAAAAACCGCAAAATCCAGTCAGAAATCGTCCGTTTCACGGTCCTCAATTTTGGATTTAAATTTGGTTCTAAATGATAATTTATCATGCTTCATTAATCTTTCGTTCCCAAAATGTAACGGGTTTAAGTTGACATTACGCACCAATTATTCATTGCACAATTTCCACGGGAATAATTTCGATGCTATGACTACTGGCAAGAAATGTTTTGGACAAAAGAGGTATCATAGGGCTACCTTGAATTTATCATAACGTGGCCACGTCAAGGCCCTTTAAAAGGTGATGTAGGAACCGCTATACTCAAGGTCACCATTAGATAGCTTTATAATAATCCTACAACTTTTGGCTGAAACACTACTCGCTATCAGCCATAAACTCGGAATTCTTCGTGTGTAAATATACAATGACCTACCATCAACTGATGCATAATGTCACCTTCGACCTCACATATCTGGATAATGAAAGGTACGGCCAATTAAAAACTTTCAAAGCATTAATATCTCATTTTTTAAAAACGATTTATTTTCTTGTTTGCATGTAATTGTAATAATAGTATATTTATTATATTCCTAGGAGTAGAACGCATTCTTTTTTTGTGTTGTGCCCAGGACCGGGCGTAACATAAAAATGGCGTTCTAACATGTGTAATATATAATATTTTTTTCTATAAATGTTTTGATATGCAAAAATTGATTCATTTATTAGAAATGTACAAGTATTTAACATTTACATTATTTTTTAGGTTTAATTCGAAATCAAGCATTGAGTACTATACCTAGAAACTTGAACATTTCATTTTATGTTTTTCGAACAAATACCAGAAATATGCCAACATAACGTTTTAGGAATAATTGCCAAACATCTTTCTCTTGAACCCATTTTATTAGTCCCTCGTATGTAAATTCATAATTTTGCAAGATTTCGTAGGAATTACATTTTCTACAGTAAAATTAACATCTTTCAGTAGTTCGGGTGGTGTACACTGTAATTCTTCACACATTTTGACGTGAAAACCAGAGATAATTTGAACACACTGCAATGGCGGACTAATTAAAACTAGTAAAACAATGTCCACTACGGTGGTGTTCAGTACTAACATTTTGTTACTTGTAAAACAATGTCCTATTTCTACTTCTATTTATGATTGCACAATTTAAATATTTTAATACGCTTGATGATATTCCTTTTAGGATTTAGCAAACAGCAGAAAAAGTAATTTATGAGTAATGAAAATAAAAACTATCTATAAAATTATTTATTTCCAATCTTTGCATTATATGGAAAACTCGCATTTGGTTATACTAGCAATTAAAAAATTCTCAAATGAACGTATCTATTTCTTATTTGACAATTGTCATTATAACACTACTATCCACGTAGTACCTTACAGCCATGAAGAATAAGTTAGAACTGAGAAATTATTCAATAAAAAATAAAATTCTACTGAATAATGTCTTGAATTCTTCTCACAACCTACATCTAATTATGCTAGAAAACAAAAAGCCCTATACCGAATTTATTTGATGGCGTCATTGCCTTTAAAAGAAATACATTTAAATGGATTGCACTTCATGAAGGATTGGTTGTCTACCATTCTATTTGTTGGAAATGCTCAGTCTTTGAAACGTTTCTCGACCTTGTTCTGGAGCTCATCAGAAAAACATAAAGCCAGTCTTAAGATGTTTCATTCAAAAACAAAACGAATGTTTACAAAATTTAAAATATTTCCACGGAAATGTAGTTTTTAATAACTTCTACAGAAATTAAGTTTTACGCTAGAAACTGCACACCATTAACTGAAATTTATCATTATGTATATCTATAATACGGACAGTATGACAACAATAGGACAAATTTTGTACTGCTCTATACAGTAGGGTGGATAAAAAAATATAATTACTTCGATCTTGTTCTTCTTTCACCAGGAACTTTAAAATGTCAAGAAATGATTTACCTGAATTTTCATGCATTTTTATGCAAGTTTAGAGGTCCAACCTTCATCTGCCTTTTAGCTGCAGTTTGCTTCATCTGGCCCTACGTAGTGACACAAGAAATAAGAAAATACAAAAATTATCCACTCAAAAAATTATTTTTTTCGTAGAACACTATTCCGTTACTAGTTTTTGTAAATATAGTTTTTCCTTCGAGAAAAATCTGAAACACCGAAAAAACTGACTAAATTTTGATTCTCCATTCCTTCTAAGATTTTACACTTGTTAATAGGTGACTCGATTAATTATTCATGTTTGTTGGTATTAATATCTAATAATATCTGTAACTTATTCATACTGTGAAGAGCTTTCAGAATATATTCTTATTTCCTGAAACGAATTGCAAAATTACATTTCTTTTTATATTTTCTTTCATTGAATATTTCATGATTAATTCCATATATTCTTCTAGCTTTTCCACTTTAAGACTGGTTTTAGACGATTTTCAGGGAAATGCAAAACTAATTGCGTATTCCTTGAAAAAAAAATATAGAAGAAGTATAAACCTACAATACACTTCATCCATTTATTTCGAAAATATGTAATATATCAAATAAGTTTAACAAACAATTCTATAAAGGGCACCTCAAACGAAAACAACGCCATGAAAGTACTACACTTACATCACGTTGATGTGATAGCACATAAATAATTCTCCAGTTAGCCACGAAACACAAAATTCTACTTTTCTTGCACTAGTCACGATTTCCTCTTCGATCACGTCAAGCACCTCTTTCACTAAATCAAATTGCAGGAAGTTCCCTGTGTGGAAGCGCTTAGCCTCATTAGTTCTGCCAATAAATGATCTTTACCTCTAATGAATATCTGCTCTGTCGAAGTTACGAGTGGAGTAACAATTTACCCTCCAAGTTGAATTGGTGATTGGTTATACAGGCTGTCCATTGTATTACGACACTCGGAGATATCTTGCTAAATATCAATTGTGGAAAAGAAAATTGTTTTTACATTAATCGTACTGATTTTTATAACCTACAAAATGGTTTAATGAAATTTGAAATCCAGGACCTACTTTAGCAGTTATAACGGAAAGTCTCGAAAATACGGAATATGTCTAAGTTAGTCTCCGTTATTTGAGGGAAGATGAAAAAGACTCCAACGTCAAACATTTTTTGTTAAACAACAATCTCTTAAATCGAAGGGAAAAATCGCCGATTTAGGACAATAAATCAACTTTATTCTTTTACCAACGCGCAACGTCTCGTTCGCTCAAGATGTAACCTTCCCACTTTGTTCTGAGCGCTGAGGAAGTTTACGCCGACTAAACGAAACGTTGGTGACGGAATAGAGTTTATTTATTTTCACCGACGATTTTTTCCCTCCATTATCAAATTCAAGGATAAAATTGTCCTATTACCAACAGTTTCTTAATAAGGTCTTATGAATTTTCTTCAGAGCCGCTAAGTTTTGTAAGAGCCCCGTTACCTTGTTTATATTAATCATTTTTACTGATTATAGTCGCGAAATTAATTTATCCCTTTCGTAATTAACCAAATTTATCCTATGTGACACTACCAATGAATTATCGTCAATCTACAAAGGGTCTTCATCAAAATCTGTACTCTGATATCTTACACTTCTAAAACTTACCCCATTGTCAGGCCTGTGGGTTTTCCTCGTTGACAGGTCATCGCATTTTTTTACCTTACCATTGCCTCACCCGAGACCTCGTCATGTGTGCTTCGCGGCTGTGAATACTGGCCCATCGAGGCCCTCTTTTGCTGTAACATTTATGATTCGGCTCTCCACTAGTTAGCAAATAAATAAAACTTGAATTTTCAAAAACACTTAAACACTATATTTACAATAAAGAAGACACGAAAATAATCTGCTTAGAAATCTGACACCAAGAAAATAATAGTGTATTTAGTTTTAAAAATCACATAAAATCACACTGAGCCAATTTCCTTATGACATTTAGGGCCCTTAGACTGGCATCACAACTTCCTACAAATTACCATGCGAGTTTATGAAACCTAGTTATAATTTCTTAACACTTTATTACATTTGCTACAGTTTTGAGATTTACTCTTCACTGTGTTAAAAAAGAAAAATGAAACAGACACGAAATTGTGGCATTAATGAAGGCATTTCCTCCCATTTTCAATGTTACATCTCATGCTTACTAAGCTAATATAGTCATGATCAAAATATTTTACATAGGAAGAGTGAAATTAATTCAGATAACAGGAATAAAATAATAATTAAGGAAATAATTTGGAATATTTTTGGAATTTACTTTACCGGATCATTATATTAAAAATTGGAACAATTTGTTTTGTATGGTTTTGACTTATGATTTTCCGTGGCTAGCACAATGCTAATTAAAATTTTCTTTTTAGTAATTTAAAAAATATTCTTATAATTATTATTTGCCTAGCGATAATGAATAAATATAGCGTGTGTGATATCTTTGAAAAGACTAAACATACTTAATATAGTATACTACATACTATCTCAGATGAAATGGCATAACAACGAAAACTCGGAGTAGCGTCAGCATCTCCTTCATGTTGACAAATAAAACTCGCTAACCATCTAATCCCGCCCACATTTCTGTGACTGGCGGATCAAGTCCACGTGGACTGTAGACAACATAAAGGGATGCCAGCTTTACTCCGAGTATTCGTTTTTATGATGTCTTAACTGAGATCGTATATACCATACCACCATTTTCCGCTTTCATGTACAGTGTGGGTCACTAGTGCGTGGTCGGAAAGCGTCGCCTCAATGGTTTGAAATAAAAAAAAACTTTCAGATAACAGCTGTAAGAGGTCAAAAGTGACATACTTTATAAAACAGTTTAAATTTACAGGTGTTTCGCAAAGTGGTGGCAAGCTAATTTTTGGATTTACTACATTGAACCCTTAACTATTTTTTTGTATTTGACTTTTAAGCCTGTATCGAGACATATCATATATTTGGGCTTATCTAAGGGGTACATAATGGTGGAAATACTAAGATGGTAAAAGGCACAGAAAGAGTCCTACTTGAAAAACACTCCATGCCAAAGACAGGCGAGAAAGTTAATAACTTATTCGACAAAGAATGCCACAAGGCTTCTCGAACTTGAAAAGTCAGACTTAAGGCTGATGACGACAGGCCTTTTAACAGGTCACTGCCCTATGAGGTATCAACTGAAGAACATGGGCAAGGCAGACGATGATACGTGCAGGTACTGTGATACTGCAATAGAAACTGCGGAACATATTCTTTGCGAATGAAAGATGCTAGTCCGCACTAGGATAAGGTACCTAGACAAGGTAAAATTAACGCCTGAAGGCATAGGGAAATTAACTCCCAGGAAAATTACAAGCTTTTAAGAAGCCTGGGAATCCTGGGCAACAAGTAATTGTAGGGTAATTCACAAGAGATCTTTTAGGTTGATGTGACATATTTCTGGATAGAGAATTAGGACTCAAATATAAGTATTTGAAAAAATAATGCCAGAATTCGCTTTCTATCAAAATGTGGAACATACTATTGGTTTGAAAATAATTTTATAATATGCCTCTATTGATATGCTTCAATGTGTACTTCATATTTTTTCAAATTTCAAGGCACTAAATTCACCATGTATATTTTTTAACATTTTGAAGAATAAATTTCAAACTCGAACGGTTCTAAAAACATAGATAATATCTCATTAAAAACACTCCATTTTGCAAGAAAAATCGTAATAGAAGACTTCTGAAATTCCTTCAAATAACACAGACTGCTGGCTTAGACATGATCTGGATTTTCGAGATTTCCCGTCATAACTTTCAAAGCAGGCCATGGATATAAAATGCCTTTACACAATTTGGTAGGTAATTTCAGTAAAAGCATTATATATTAACCGAGATATACTCGAGGGCCGTGATAAAATGAAAAATCGGTACCTATACTTTAAGAAAACAAAAATAAGAACCAATTAATAATAAATTAGTGATTGTCAAGGCATCAAATGCTATGGAAAATATATCTCTTTTATGAAATTGTGAATTGTTAGAAAATACTTGAAATGGTTTGAAAACTGGAAAGTAGAACAGTAGAAAGGATACAAAAAGTATTAATATTGTATCATAAATCAATACACACTTGGCGTTATTAATATTTTAGGTCTACCTACTCAAAGAAAAACATGTTTTAGCCGAAGACGGTTAAAATGTGTATATTTATAACTAAGTTATTTTAATCTCAGATATGCAAATTATAGGAAACCTTACGTTGATTACGTTGTAACACTTGTGGAATTATAATATTAGTTTATCGTGGATCTATGTACATGAAAAAATTAACTTATCATAGTGATCAGGTCCTCTGATCTATTACACTAAGATCCATTTTTATTACTATTTTACACTAATTTAACTCGCTCTGTTGTTTGTCTATATAATCAATATTGCACCTACTTTCCAGGAATCTAGAGTGTTGAAATTTGGCACAATGACGTATTTTCGTAATCGCAGTCAACTATGGATTTAACTGATTAATCAGTTAATGTTCTAATATTAATTTCAATTAATTTTCGTTACATAAACTTTAAGTTGAATTATCGGTGTAAGGAAACCATAATGAATTATGTGCCTAGTAGCATATACTCGCTAACAGGGGACGCTGTGATCGATGGAATTGTATATTTGAAATTTGAATGTTAAAATCAAACAGTAATGTATAAGCATTAAACGATAAATATGTCGGGCATAACCCTCATAGAAGTCTACACGAATGCAACTTTTTGCTATTGTTTATTTAAAGTTTAAATTAATCTTGCAAATTAACAAATGGAATATCTCGGGTCTGGGTGAGCGTATCGAAATGTGATTTTGTGCATATGAACTTGATCGGATAACCGGAACCAGAGATAAAAGTGATATTGCGTGAGAGGCTCTAATTAGTTTATTAACAACTTCTTGGACACGAGGTTTGGTGCAAATTACTATTTGTAGATAGATTATTTAATTTTGGAATTTGGTCAATTACATTTTTCTGTGTTTGAATAAAGAAATCATTAAATAGTGAAACAATTACCTTAGGGTCTTGACACCGAACCCAATCCTTGTTTATTATTATATTATTATGGTCTTTATTACGGTTACATAATTTGGACATAACCTTCCTGAGTTCAAGGGTGCTTTTGCTTTTGGACCTTTACCTCCCCCTCAAACGGACAAAAACCGTGATGAGACGTGGTCATTATCCATTTAAGAATATAGAAGAGATTAAACAGTCCTGACAATATTTTTTCATGTCCAACATCCCCAAAAACGGGAGGTGTAAACGTTTAAATAAAAAATGTAGTTGGTATCAAATTTCCACCCCCTGGAGGGTTTAACAGAGTCCTTTCACGTCATCGCACTTTTCTGTGCTCTCGAATTGCATAGAATTCCGAGACATTTTCCACCCACGCTTTGACGACCATTAATATTAAGAAACCGCGAAAAGGGGTAGTTAGTGTTCATTGAAGGGGATAGAAAGGGATAAACAGCCCTGACAGTATTTTTTTCATGTTCAGCATCCTCCAAAACAGGAAGGAGGTGGGAGTGTACACGTTCAAACTAAAAATGTAGATAATATCAATTTTCCACCCCCTGCGCCCTGATAGGGCTGTATCAGACCCAAGGGTTATTACAATCACTTCTGATAGAAACGAAACAAAAACCACTTTCCCTGTTAAACCAACATTCCCAGCCATGCTATACGAAAATCATGAAATGTGATGGGTTCCTGGCAGTTTGAAGGAGTGGGAAAGGTCAAAAAGCAATATAACCGTCGTTCTTCTTCAGCACCTTCGAGAACGGTAAGGTTTCGTAACTTTAGACGACATTTGTATTTCTTCCAAGTTTTTCCGACTTAATCACTCCACTATACTTTCAGACTTACATCATTTAAAATGAAAATGTGGAGAAATATTTTACAACGCTTTGGCTATTTATCGAAGAAGTTACGTAAATATAACGTTACCATAACATTCGAAAGTAGATTTTATTCTGATTTCAACTATATACAATGTGTCCACGTAAAAGCGATATTATAGGTGTAAATAACCATTATTTTTTACCATGAACACAATTTTCTGTATTCTGCTCTTACTTGACCCAAAACCTATTTTCAGTTAGTTACAATTTCAAAACTGTATACAGGGCGCTGGTGGCAGCTTAAAAATGAAATTCGCTTTTTTTTACTATGAATTCAGTTTTATGTAGTCTGCTCTTGCTTGACCCAAAACCCATTTTCAGTAAATTAGAATGTGAAAAATACATAGATGGCGCTGGTGGTAGCTTAAAAGTAAAATTCGCTTTAGGTGAACTGCCATTTCTGTGCTAGATATTGAAGAAATTATAAAATACTATAAGAAAAACTTGACTTGAATATGACTTTGTACCAAATTTGCTAACTATGCAAGGTGATTCATGTTTCATTTTAGGTTCTATGACAGACATTGATTAAAAAAATAAATAAATATAAAAATATGCATGTATCAAATTCAGTACAACGCCATATTTTTTAATTTTGAGCAAGTTCTAAAATTTTTCAATATTTACCACAGAAATTTTATTTTTAAGCTGTCACCAGTGGTCTATATAAAAATTCACTCACAAGAAAATTGTCCAATAACGTGAGTATTAAGTTCTAGCATCTGGAGACCTGAATCACATAGCTCAGAAGTGACAAGCCCTGTCATTAGTTCAATTAATGAACAATTTCGCTAGTAACAGCCACTCTATCAACATACAAAATTTTTCTGTATATTTCGAATATGAGACGAAGGTGGAAATAGATTAATTGGGATCATATTAGGCCAGCTTTCGTATTATTCCTTACTGTGGTGTATTACGGATACTTTTTTATATGTTAACCTACAGATCGATGTAATTAAGTTCATTGTGGTTAGGTCGAGTCCAACTGTGTTCGATTGCATCCCAAGTATTTTATCTATATTTAATTTATCGGATATAGGTCGATTAAGATCAAGTCTCAGTCCTGTTTGTGCTGCATTACTTTATATAGCGTCTTATTGCCAATTCTTGGTACGTCTGCATGTAGATCGATCTAATTGAACCCGTTGGGATTAGATGGGATCCATTTAGATTCCACTACTTTCTATCGCGATTTCTCAATCACACCATGAATTATATTGTTACTGTGCTTATTGGGCAAAGGTTGACTCATAGGGTGTAATTTGTATTTTTGTAATATTCAAATAGAAGATGTATTGATCGAGACAGCGGAAAGTCGTAATCAAGAAGCACTGTATCATGAATACCATCTTTCAGAGTAGCACTTGGTTCTTGTTTATTAGATGCTAGACAAAAGAGGAAGACCTACACTCTCCGATAAAGAAGAGTTTAGTCGACAATTATCGTCTCCTGACTTCGGTCTAGAAATAGGTTGGCATTAAACAACTGATAGAGAAAAAAAAATTTTCATTAAATTTATGGTCGATAAATTACAATGGCAAATGTATCATAACTAATATAATATAATTTTATACTTAAAAATGGCATTTAGGTACCGCATGATATTTAAATTAATATGTATGACCTAGTTCAATTAAATGAAGTTTCCCGAGTTCCTTGAATACTATTAGTCGCGTCATTTTGTCATTTTACCTCTAAAAAAGAAGGTCAATTGACTTAATTTTTGTTGAAAAGAGTTCAGAAGGGCATTTAGAAAAAAAAGTACCTTTTATTTTTTTGGCGGAAATGTTTGGTTTCATTATTTGTTCAATAGTTGGCCTATATTAATGACCAATTTAATTAATTTAATTGAAAAATTTGTTATACACAATATGCCATAGAATTAGACAAAAATGGTTACACGGGGTCGCTAATCACGAATCCAGTTTGGGAAATTCAAAATGGCAGACATGAAATCGGGCCATTTTCCAGAAAAAATAAGAATGGATATCTTGGCCTTGAAAATCTGTACTGGGGGTTTTCGAGGTCGCTGATTACGAATCTAATTTGGTAAATTTAAAATGGTGGACCGGAAGTAGATTCAATTTCTCAGGAAAAACTGGTATCTTTTTCGTTTTTGGGCTGAAAATGAGTACTCGGGGGTGTTTGAGATCCCTGGTCACGAATCCAATTTATGAAATTCAAAATAGCAGGCCAGAGTAACAGTACATTTCTCTGAAAAACTCGTATTCTTTTCTTTCTTGGAGTGAAAATGGAAACTCGGAGGTTCTCGTTATCGCAGATAACGAATCTGATATCCAGTTAGGGGGGATGCAAAACGGCTGACCGGAAGTAGTATATTTTTCAGGAAATACTCGTATTTTTCATACTTTCAGCCCAAGGAAGTACAATGTATGAGGTTTTCAGCAGAATTTGACTTTTATTCCGGTCTGCTATTTTGAATTTCGTAAATTGGACCTCTAACCCCGAATTATCGTTTCCAGCCCCAAAACGAAAAAACACGAGTTTTTCCTGATAAATTGACTCTACTTCCGGTCCGCCACTTTGAATTTACCAAATCAGATCTCGGATTCGTAATTAGCGACGTCGAAAACCGTCGAGTACAGATTTTCAAGGCCAAGATATCCACTCTCAGTTTTTCCGGAAAATGGCCCTATTTCCGGTCCGCCATTTTGAATTTTCCAAATTGGATTCTTCAGATTCATGATCAGAGACCCCAAAACCCCCGAGTAACTATTGGAGTCTAATTCTATGGCATATTGTGTATGATAATAAATTCTTCAATTCATTTAATTAAATTGGCCATTATTATTGGTCAATTATTGGAATAAAAGATGAAACGAAACATTTCCGCGAAAAAATAAAAGGTACTGTTTTTTCTAAATACCTTTCTAAACTGTTTGCAATAAAAATGAAGTAAACTGTACCTTTTTTTATGAGGTTTCCAGATTTTTCATGCTAAAATGACGCAACTATATACGATTTCGAGACATTTTACAAACTTGGTCACGTTTCGATTTCCATGAGACTTCTGATGGATAATTCGCTCTCCTAGTACAACGAGAAATATATCTTCATTTGTTAAGCAGATTTTGTTTGTCGTTAATCGCTTTTCCCATTTTTTAAATTACGTTAAATAGACAAACATACCATACCGTCTTATCCAATAATTAACAACTCAATAAACACGTCACGATGTATTTAACTTGTGTATTTATTGATTCAATTCAAAGATCTTTGTAGGATTTACAAGCAATATAATGCTACATTTATAGCGGCATAAAAATTGTCTCGGTCTAACTCGAAGTGATGGTTACGAACGTACTTAATATCCTTCTGGGTGTCTGCTTGCTGTGTGACCCAATTCCACCCCATCTAGGTCATTCCAGAGGAGGGTGAAATGCGTAATATGCGATAACATCAAAAATAAGGCCGGATGCTCGATAAGCGTAGGAATTTTAACATTTTTACTTTTTACTTCTAACGTGTCAACCTGAAACTCAATTTCATCAATACTCCTTATTAATTCTATTTATAATTTTAATATTTTTGATAATATAATTTTATTCATTTTAGTGGTCCAGCCCACAAGAAATTTCTTTTAATGTATAAATTCACGAGTTGATTATTTTCCAGTTTGGTAGTATTATGAGATAATATTTTCAATTATGTGACTATAGAGCCAACAAAATGGCCGTCTTTCGGTATCGATGCATTTTACATAAAAATATAATATTTATTAAAATAAATACATTTTTTAAGGTTTAAATTGTTGATAAAGAATGTTTTCAATCAAAGTCCTCGTTTATTATTAACTTTTTCATAATAGATCATTTCTCAAAAAATCGATACCTGGGTTTCTACTGGTAGGAATTTAAAAATCAAAAGCATCAAATATTTGTTTCAATGGAAATCGTTGGCAAAGAAACTAAATTTTGAAAGAAAATAAATTTTGGAGCAATTTTAAATTTCTTTAAATGTTCAAAGTGAAATAGATACATTTTTTGCTCTTTTTTGTATCTCTTAAGTCAGATTTCATTATTTTGACATTGCATTTTAAAATATCACTAGGTAATTTTATTGTTTGCAACATTTATCTAAAATACTTTTTTTTAATATTTTCAAGGAAAAGAGTTATCGTCCAATTCGTTTAGCGGAAAAAAAAAATCGCTGTCTAAGGAATCACTACTTCCACATCTAGATTGTTAATCTAATTGCCTTTAAAGGAAACATCTGCACTCTAGAATATGGAAATAATCGGTCAAACAATTATTTTAATAATATTTGAGGCGGATATCACAAAAAAATTTGCGAGACTCGTTTCTAGCATATACTCAAAAATTAAATTTCTGGATTCTAATTAGCTTATACACCCTCCTCCCCCCACTCTTCAACGGAACATCTCAATTCGATGTCATTACAATATAAGCGTGTACTAAATTTCAAGTGAAAAATTTTATTTTATCAACCCCTTTAATACTGGAGTGGACGTGGTAGGGGGGGGGTGAAAATTATATAAAGAAATATGAGGCCTTGGTATCTAGTGTATACACCAAATATCAAGTTTCTGTACTCTTAGCACTTTTCTTTACTTACTCATTTCCCCATATTTACTTACCCCCGTTCCTTCAACGGATTCCAGATTTCTGTTCTGGTGCATACGTGTACAAAATCTCAAGTTAATATTTTAAACGGTTCCAGAGAAAACGTACGCACAAGAAAAGTTAGACCGACAAACGGACAGACGGAAAAAAATTTTTCGCGCAAATTTAAAATCTCGTCGTTTCATGACATTCTAAACCTATTTAAGCAAAAAAAAATAATTTTATTTTTTTTTACGATTACTATACTTCCAATCCAATACACGAAGGTGGAAGTAATGAACAACAGATTCTCATTCGTCAACCTAGGTAAATCTGCATAATTTTAAAATCTAGCAAATAACCTTCCAAGACATTTTTTCTTCCATCTCTGATGCTTAACATAGTAATAAATTTTGTAAATTTGCAAGTAACTTATATTTTAATTTTATTAGCCAATAATTCTTCAACGACCTAGATATATACGCCGATAATCAAGGCCTTATATCTTATTATTAAGTTAGCAAGTAACTTGTTCATCTGAAAAATTCATGGAAAAAAACAGGATAATGGTATAAGAAAACTTTTCTGGAAACTGTCCAGAATAATTTAACTTTAAGACCGATACAGAATAACATAATCAAATATGATATAACTGTTCTTGCGTAACAGGAACTACATGTAAACATTATAGTCTTCGCCAGATTATTGAAGTTTTTATATAATTATTATTTATAGTCATTATATAATTTTTGAATATTCTATAATATATTAAATTAATTTTGTGGAATACATTATATGCAATCTATCATTTCCTGATGATGACGTATTGATTAGTGAAACGCTTGCCATTATACTTATGCAGTCATTGTGTTTTTGAAAACTCTTATCAAACGTTGCAACACTATTCATGTACATTCTTTTTAAATATTTCATAAATTTTAGGGGTCGTCTATTAACTATGTCACACAAATTTCATGGTTTTTCTAACCCTTCCCCCTCCATGTCACAGGTTGCCATATTCTAGTCAACCACTCCCCCCTGTTGTGACGTTACATATTCTACAGCATTAAATTTTGAGGTAGTATTTTCTGATTTTTGGATTTTTTTTGAATTCCATTCAATTAAAACAACGTTACGATTAAATTTTTACTCTTAAAAGCTTTTCAAATATCTAAGAAAATAAAAACAAAATAACAGATGTTTTTTACTGACTTTCATGGATAGTAATCATATCGGTTTTATTTGACAAAAAATGATTGATTGATTTAATATAATAATTACCAAAGAAATAAACAATCAAATAACGAATTCACGATGCTGTGTGCTTTAACTTTAGGCTGTTGTATTTCCCAAAGGAAAACAAATATAAGTGAAAATAAATTTGATTATAGTTACTTTTAATAATGCAGACGTAATTAATTTATTCCATTTTTTAAATAATGTAATGTCACAAAAGCTTGACACTTCTCCTTCCCTCTTATCACGCTTTGCCACACTTTATGGATCTTCTTCTCCTCCCTCAATGATGTACTTAATGGGTAGCCCCTTATTGTTGGTAATTGACTTATTTAAAAAGCAATTAAAAAATTTCCTTAATTTTCTGTCCAAATTTTAATACGATTGAACTTTCTCCTCTTAAAATATCGTGCTTACCAAAAATATGACAGATGCAGAAAAGCACGGACGGATGGATGGCTGTACAGGCGAACATTTTTCGAGTTATTTAGAAATCACTGACTAACACAATGACACACGATTTCTTTTCTACTTGCGATAACTACGGTTTTACAAATGCGCTGTTCAAATGCAATATACTGTTCGTTTTTATATTTGTGAAGAGGATAATAAACCATACCACATAAGTTGAAGAGTATGCATTCACAGCCAGATACATTCGCTTTGAGAGTTTCCAGGTAAAACATGTTCTCTTGCTAATTCGGACTCATTTTATTGATCTGCGGGGTAAGAATAGCCCAAACCTAATAGACTCGTTGAAAATGGTCAAACATGACTATTTAAATCAGAAGCTGATGAATCTAAAATTCATACAGAGCTCAACAAAAATTCTCATATAAAGCCCGATAAAAATTCTCATGCTGTGTTGCACACTATTATCAACAGTGGGTATAGTATAGTGGGTCTAGTTTTAAAATGGTCTAGATTTTTTTCTATGATGCATGTGTTTCAAAGGATTTTACCTTTAGTAATTATTTAATTCAGTATTAAATGTCTCGTATTACCATTTTTTCTATTTTATGCCTGTTCAAGGTTTTTTCGCAACCGCTTGTTGTTGAACTGGAAAATATCAAGCATTTTTTTAGAGAATCACCAGAAAATCCTGTTTTCAGACAAAAACTAATTAATGCAAATAAGAAAGTTAAAGGATGTCGAAAAAAATAATTGCACAGAACTTGCCTCTTTATACAGGGTGGTCACTCAAAAAAATTATTGATTTAACAACGACATTAGAATAATAATTGAAATGTGGATATTATTGTTGCTGCAAAAAAAATCTGATAACTTTTGGTTAACAAAATATATATAGCGGTTCTTCCACAGAAAGAATAAATCACAAATAAAAGTTGTTTACAGTTGTATTCTGTTTAGTTCCATTAGTGACTCTAAACTCATTGTTTTGTAGACCATAATCAAATTTTATTAATTGACCTTTATTTGTGTTGAGTAAGAGATTGTTTGTAGCAAACCAATTTTCATAGTGTTTCGAGTGTAGAACAAATATTTGCATTAAGATTTACAGTAGGATCACTCGATGGACCACAAACGATTAAAGAAGTATAATCAGCAAACAGAATTACATCCTCAATAGTTCACGCGAGATTGTTGGTGTAGATAAGAAAAAGGAGCGGGCCCAGCATAGAACCTTGAGGAATCTTCCTTTTAGCGATAATCTCTTATTTTAATATTTGTTCATTCTGATCTCGTTCAACTGCTTTCTGCACTCTAGATATAATCCTATCAGTTGCAGTGACACCCTCTTTGCGCCGTAATATTCAAGTTTATTTACTAGTATTGAATGATCTACACTATCAAATGCTTTTGACAGATCTAGGTGCATTAGAAATGTAAGTTGGCGTTCACTTTGTGAGTTAATGATCTTGCCAGTTATTTCATAATTTATTCGGTTCGCCATGTATATTTTCCAGGGAAAGTCTACCCATTTCCTCGCTGCCAAATAGTTATAAATAATATTTTTTTCTAAGTTTGCCAATTGCAGCTGAGATTTCACAGCCTGTTAGAAAAAAATTAAGTTTTTACTAGGATTTTGCAATATCCCACGAATTGGTATAGTCTGATTTATCTGATTTTACATGCACACTCCTCAATTATACAACATGAGCTGCTAGGCTACTCACAGACTCTCTGAGGCTGCCTCGTGAGGTACGTTTTGCCAGAGTCTGTTCCCGCGCTCATTGCGAGCAGCCTCGATTGAGTCAGGTATAGCTTAACCGAGACGTGCTTCACGAAGCAACTTCGGAGACTCTATACGCACATTTACATACATTCACCTTTACTAGTACAAAATAAATTGATAATAGAGAACTGTTTTTAATTTAAAAGAATATGATTTATGCTGTAAATACTCACAGAAATCTATCTATAATGTATGCTAACATGTATACTGTGGACATTTATTTTTCGTTAATTTCATAAAAATAAACACTGTACAAAAATTAACATTTATTATACCGAGTGCCCACCTAACCAATTACACACCCACCTTCTTTATATTTTACAAGATAAACGTTTGAAGTTAGTATATAGAATATTTGGCATAAAAACATTTTTTTTCCACGTAACTATACCCAAAAACACACTTCCGGCTTAACTGGAGTAACTGGAAGTGCTACTAACTTTTTTATTATAAATAGCACTGTGTACATCTTATATGATAAAATAGTAAATTTTTAATGGTTTTTTGAAATCAAAATCGAGTCAGAAATTACCTTGAAAAAAAGTTAGTTTTGAGCAGTTTTACATACGTATTTTAAAGAACACCAGAGATTAAATTAATTGCCAAAACAGCCATTCATTTTGAATGAAAAAAATCCATTGCAAAAAACCTTTACTAGATAAAAGTTAAAAATATACCAGATGCTAAACAAAATAAATAAGTTAATATAATAAGCAATACTTTCGTTTAAACCAGAAGTGTATTTTTGGAGCTGGTTAGGTCAGAAAATTTGTATTTATGTCAGTATCTTGTACTCTAATTTCAAATTTTTATTTTGAAAAATAAAGAAAAAAGTGGGGGTGAACCTAGTCTCCTGGACACTCGGTATATGAAATAATATACTATTTATATTTTAAATATTTATTGACAGGTGATCACGCTTTTGAACTGAGAAAACGACGTTCCCACAGGCTCTTATCTTGGGTTGAAATTCCCTTAGGTTATATTTCTGATCATGTAAGTTTTAGTTTTATTTTGTTTGCACTATCTTTCTTTTCTTATTTTTACGTTAATTATCTAACAATATGTTGCCTATTTATTCATGGGGATATTGCAATACTAATTAGCTCAGATATGTAAGATATACTAAGTGCTTATAAAACATTTATTCTAAGCACCCATGTTAAAGGAAATCAGAGTAATATTTCATTCCTTTGATAAATGAAAAAAAAAATTGTAATGGTAGTTATACACTGCTTCTGTTTTCCATGGCTTCCTTTAATTTGTAAATAATTTGCCGAGATCAAACAGAGTCTGAATTGATATATTTGCTTGAGAATTACGTATGTGCCTATAATTGAGAAACAAGATACCAAATTACTTTAAATGGTATTTAGGCACGTAGGTGCTCTAAGTCTTATGAATTATAGAACATCAAAAACAAACTCACACTTAACACGTATTCTATTACAAGCTAATTTAGAGCCTCCGGGAATTAATTCTCCAAAAATATAAATTGTAATTCCTATCAAACATGTAGAAAAATTTCGCTTTGGTTTAAAAGCAACCTTTATTCCTTTGTTGAGCATTCTCTTGAATAATTTAATTAATATTCCCGAGTTGAAATTCTGTTTGTGAAATATCTTTTGTACAAGCTCATCTCGATCGTTAAATATTCGTATCGGTAAATTTACCTTTTAATTGTTTACTGGCAAAATATACTTAGCAAATATTTTAGAACTATTATATATATGCATTTTGTTGGCATATTTGATATTCCACTCAATTTCATTTAAAAAAGTATAGGTTACATAAAAATGACATACAGCGTGTAAGAGAAAGAAGTGTAGTTAGTACACAACAAAATTATTAAAAATGTTTACATCAACGTAGGGCCGCAAATTTCCTCCTTCCGCTATTTCCATTACTACACTTTTATTCAATAAATTGTTTATTATCGTTCAATATCGGTTAAAAATATATGGCAATTTTCACTTATTAATTTAAAGTACAAACTTCGACTAGAGGTTGTAACCACACATTTTATTCTGCAACAAACGGTTAACAATGATAACCTATTCTTATTTTATATGCTCCATAAAATATAGTCGAAAAACCGCTGCCTAAGGAATCACTTCTTCCACATCCAGATTGTTTCAGACAGACCGACACACAGACCGACAGACAGACAGACACACAGACAGAATTTTTTTTTTTCGCTCAAATTTAAAATCTCGACTTTTCATGACATTCTAAACCGATTTCAAGAAAAAAAAAATTGGAAATTTTTTTTACGATTACTATACTTCCAATCTGCTACGTGGACGTGGAAGTAAAACTAAAACCCCGCCAGTAGCATAGTGACTTAAAAGTAAGTTTGAAACCGATAGTTTCTTTAAAATTAATATAGTATCATAAACTAACTTTAATTCTACTTTTCATTTTCTAGAACTATACCTACGTTGAATATTTTGAATCAAATAAAATTTTTGAATATAACATCAGTTTAAAACGAAACGATCACTATAAATTATTCAATCTGAACCTTACTAGTTAATATCGATTTTGAGGACAGGTAAAAATTCGTTCGATTTTGTTACTTATTAATTTATGCACCGACCACAAAATCTATATTAGGTAGTAAGGTTAAATTAATCGAAGGATGCGATAGTATTTTATTTCTAATTCTTAGTGACCGCTTTATTGCAGGCGGCTCAGTTTTAAAAAAAATCTCACCCATCTCAATAGCTCAAGTTCATGTAAAACTACAAATTATGCAATAGGCTTGTTCCATGATATCCTTTTATATGGTTTTCATAAGTTTTTATATAGTACTCGATATTCTTGTTATGCACTTTAAATTTCATATTATCAACTTTTCCGTCCCCGAGATATAAGTGGTTGAAATTAGTAATAGTTGTAAAAACAGTGCGCCCATTTGTGACGTCACTGTACGCAACTTTGAACTCGGAGATCTACAGGGATACCATGACCACTAACAGCCGTTCAGTATTAAGTAAATACGTGGAGTTCAAGGTCGTTTTAGATGTCTATGGCAAGAGAAAGATTGGCGTTTTATCGTCATCGTAAATTTCATAGTGTAAATCGGAATTTAAGCTCGACCTGTGGCAAAAAAATGTCTATTTTCGTTGAAAACCGTCCGTGCTTTAAAAATGCATAACTAAATAAATACTTGGAGTGAAAAAACTTGTGGCATCTCTATAAAAAGCCCTCTTTTGGAGAAGATTGGAGCTTTATCCTAATAGCAAGTTGTACGGGCCAAATGAAAAATTCGGCTCGACGCAAGCGAGAGAAAAGGGCTTTCTGGGAATTTTAAAATTTAACGTGAAGGGTCAAGAAACATGAAATGTTCAGACGCTCTATATCTCGACGGAAAGGGGAAGGGCGGCGATTATTCGGCATCGTACATTGCAGGGTCAAAGTCGAAATTTCGACCCGACAGGAGCAACAGAAAATTGAAAAGAAAACACCTATAATTATAACAACTAACAAGCATCGAGTCGACTAAGATCACCGAGTCTATGCGTATAGTGACGTAGCGCATGGCCATGCCGCGAGGTGGAGGTTTGTAATTGTTTCTAAGACACTAAACGTGCGAATAAAATTCTGGTCTTTTTTCAAATCCGTTATCTCATACTCGATTTATGATATAAAAAATGCCGAAGAAGCCTATTATGGTAGCACTACTGGAATCACTGTTTTGAATATTTAATTCAATATCATCTACTACGATAATACCTGATTATCTACAACCGCACCTCCACCATAACTTCAAATATTCTCTGACACGAAACATTTCTTATAACCTGCGCCTCCGCCATAACTACAACATATTCCAATAAAAGCAGGTTAAAACCCAAGCGTCCATTTACGGACACTGGAGGAAAAGCTATGTTTTAATGGTCAAAATAGAATAAAAACCTCACCTAGTAAGTAAAATTGGCTGCTGTTCCAGATTTTGCTCTCTGTTTTCTGCTGCAATCCTCCACGGGGACGGAAAGTGGGTGTAAAATAACGCAATTTAGAAAATTTATAAGAGAGAAAATTCCTAGTGATTTTTCCTGTGAAAATCCAATAAAAATGCTATCGCTCCTAATAAATAAGTACTCCAAATCCATTTTTGATACCTTTAAGCCTTTGGGGTGGAATAAAGGTAAAAGGGAAAATTGTACATACTATGCACTTACAGGATTAAAGGGGGTTACATTATATAATTATAGATAAACGTGTCGCTTACTTGTAAATAAGTACTCCAAATCCATTTTTGATACATTTAAGCCGTTGGGGTGGAATAAAGGCAAAAGGGAAAATTGTACATACTACGCATTTACAGGATTAAAGGGGGTTACATTATATAATTATAGACAAACGTGTCGCTTACTTGTTGATTATTTTGATGGGCTATTTAGCATTAAATTTTTAAAAAGTAGGTATTCGGTACTTACATTTTTTTCAATTTAATTTCGAACTCAGCGTATCCGAAAACCATATGGTCACAAGTCTGGGTAATTAATACTGTATTATACAGAATGTCAAGTTTCGGTTGTGTTATTAATTGTTGAAGTGTGGCAATACTAAATGACGCCCGTTTTTAATAATTTACCTCGATTTCTCAACTAGGAATAGTTGAGGTTGGAACACGTCAAAGTCATAAGCTTCGACTTTTGAATACCTTGTACTTATTCTTTTAATTATGCGCTCCTTTCAGGTGTAATATTCGGAAATACATCGGCATCTGTACTAAAGTCTTCTATATTTAATATGCAGGGATTTAACCTAATAGCACCAACTTTTTTCCATACATGATAAGGCAATTTCGTAAAATATAAGCTCGGCTCCATCTTAACAAATAAAATTCACTACATGAATTGACTAAGGATAATTGTAGATGTTAGATAATCCAGAAATAAGCTTTAAAACATCACGACATTAGCAAAATATACTGTTAAAGCAAGACGATCACACAGTAGCGGCCATTTGCATTTCAGTATTTCCTAAACTAGTAACATAGAAAATTAGTTTTAATAACGTACATAGAATAAAAATGAATTTGGATAATTCTAGTGACTATTCTGTGACACGTGACCTCCATTATTTCTCGATCGTACTATAACTGTTTGAAATTGCATTATTTTACACCCTTTTCCACCCCTTGGAGGGGTTGCAGTGAGAAACTAATAGGACAATAATAATCAATTTCACGTACTGGGTGAGGTATTTATCTCACTATCATCATTTGAACATGGTGTTCATAAATGAAAGCTTGGGTGTTAATGTGTTAAGAAAATATTTCTTTCTGAGTTTTACTCGCCTTATACTAGATATAACTTAATAAAAAGAAATATGAACTGAGAAGTCCATTCTTTTTTGAAAAATTTTAGAGCCTGTGGGGTTAATCTTTGTTAGAGAATTACCCACTTCCGGCAATTACTCATATGACATTTGTCCCTAAAAATTTTAATGCGCGTATATTGAAGATACCTAATGTTCAAAAATAAGCAATTTAAACTAAGAAAGTAATAACACAAGACTAAATTATATTTTAGGAAGTTGTTGTGGCAAGTAAAATCTCATATAAAGTACATAAAATTTAACAAACCGTACCTCAGCCTGGTTCATCGAAAGGAGCTTGAATAATCGCTTTTTAAATAGAATCGATAACTCGTTAAGCATTCATATTAGGGTAATAAATTATTGAACATATTTATAAATGAATCAAATTAAGCAATTCGAGTTTTAGGGGTCGAGGCCTCCTATTATGTAGTCGTCATAACGTCCAAGTATGAAATATTATTGTGAATTATTTAGATGTTGAATAAAAACAAATTTGTGAATATATATTGAAGACACTTTACATTCTAACATATACTTGTAGTTAGTAAGTAGTGGTACTATTTGAAAGAAGCTTTTTAAGAATTTCCTACCTTCACTATTGGAAAAATCTAAAAGGAATCTTTTACACAACTGCAACAATAAACTCGGAATGAATTCGGTAAATTTGGGTTTTGCAGGCTACTTATATTCCTTTAATTTGTACTCTTCAGCAGGGGCCGAATGAGTTTTCGAGAATTATCAGCAATTACATAAACAAAATTAGAAAATCGCTATATCTTCTAAAATTGGCTATATTTATACAACACCAATATTAGAAATTTAGGTGACGATTCCTATCAACAGGGTTTCAGTATGGTGAAAGTAGTGCTCCATTGCCACTAATTTCAAACAATAAATATACTGTTTGGAGGATTTCAAGATCTGAGTTGTCCAGAATTATATATACAAACTGTTTATTTGGAAAAGATATATTAATATTTTTCAAATTTGGCTTTACAGAGCTTATTTACCACATATTTCTTTACAAAATATAAGTATGGAACCTATGTAATATACATTAGAAGTAGAGAGTAAGAATAACCTGCCGTATGTATATGTTTTGATAAAAAAGTAATTAATACAGTTGATACAAGTATTTATTGAAACCAACACACCAACAGATTTAAATTTGAACTCAAATCATTCGATGTATGTTGAAAATGTCTTATAAGGTGTTTATATGATAAGGTCAAAATAGTTTCTTCTAATATTTCTCCAAATAACAGATATCTTGCTTAGACAAATTCTGCATTTTCAATATTTTCCGCCATAAATTTTAAAGTAGGCCATGGATTTCAAATGTCTTCAAACCATTTTGTAGCTTATAAAAATTGGCACAATTTTCGTAGAAACAATTTTTTTGCGCGACCCATATTAAGTGAGATCTTCTCGAGAGCTCTGATAAAATGGACAGCCATTATATATTCTTTATACATTTCTTCACAGTAAGAAGCTATTAGACCAGTAGTGAGTTAACCTATATTTTATACTTTTTTCAGATGGCTGGCGCAGATCCAAAATGGCAGAAGGATGCCGCCGATCAAAACTTCGATTACATGTTCAAACTACTTATAATAGGCAACAGCTCGGTGGGGAAAACGTCCTTTCTATTTCGATACGCTGATGATAGCTTCACGTCGGCCTTTGTAAGCACCGTTGGGATAGACTTCAAAGTCAAAACAGTTTTTAGACATGACAAAAGGGTTAAACTACAAATATGGGTAAGTTGTATCTGCTTGTCTACCAATGTGGTGAATGTTATTATAGATAAGTATGACAGAAATAAATATACAGTGTGAAAAGTTTAACTAGAACCAGAGGGGTTGTATTACCCTTAAGTTCTTTCAACCGGCATGGCGTTTCAAGCGGCACATCATTTGAAAATTCATTTACGAGCGGAACACAATGCATTTTTTATAGATAAATATTCCAAGGAGTTAAATAATAAAAAGTACAGACTTATATTTAAAGCTAAACGCTGTTTAATGCTGTTGAAAATATTCATCATATCGCTCTTGGTGAAAAGCCATGCCATTGAAACTTACTCCTAACATTTTATGTAATTTCCGATGAGATTTGCCTAATTTCATTGCTGATACGCCACTGCAAGTCTACAACAATGCCCGGCTTTGTTACCCTAACCTTCCTTTCGAGATATTCCCATAAAAATAAGTCAAGTGGAGCAAGGACTGGAAATCTTACCGGGCACTCAATTTAACAAATTCTTCCAATTCATCTTTTATGAAAAATTTCGGCTGCAGTCGGCTTAATGTTTGTTTCGGTAAATGTATTTTTCCTGATGCTTTTAAAATAACCAAAGTCATATTAATTTTTAAAAAAGGAGACATGTTTCTTCTTGATAATTATCGTCCAATATCCATTATACCAATTTTTGGGAAAATTCTTTTGAAAACAAGACTGGTCAAATACTGAACAAAAATAAAACTCAAAGTTTAGTTGTAAGTACTGACTCGACTATTAATAAGGGTACTAGCGTTAAATTAGTAGGTATAACTATCGATGACGGTCTGAAATTGGATGTGCATATTGACCAGTTATGCAAAAAAATTATCTAGCACAATCTTTGTCATCAGAAGATTGAGTTAACTTATAAATAGAGATACTCTACTAGCAGTATATTATGACTTATTTCATTCACACTTAAACTACGGTGTGATACTCTGGGGTAACTCTAGTCATTCACAAAGAGTTTTCATGCTTCAAAAAAGACTTGTTAGATTTCTTGCTGACGTTCCTTACCTTGAGCCTGTAAGCCATTGTTCATTAAATTAAAAATGATGTCACTGCCAAATCTGTACATTTACAATAGCTTACTAGAAATACATAGTAAAAAAAGTCAACTGCAGACATACTCCGATGTGCATTCTCATAATACTAGGTATAAAGATAATATATATATTCCTAAGTATAGGCTGTCCAAATCCAAGAGCAATTCTCTGGACGTCAATTTATACAATAAATTACTAGTGACTGGAAATTATTAAATAATGTGAATTGTAACACTAAAAGTAAGTCTTTTTTTATTGAGAAACTGTTTCTATTCCGTGGATGAACATCTTAATGCGAATATAATGTGATCTTTTTAAACTATCGATATGCATTAATCGTGCTGTACTGAGCTGAGCACATTCATGTGTACATGATCTTTGGTTGTATTGTTTTATTATATTTGTATCTTGTAATTTGTTTTATTCTATCTGTATATATTTCTGTTACATTTTTTTATTTATACTTTTATATCTTTATATCAGGTACCTGTATTAAGCTGTGACTTGCCACAAATGTATTAAATATGTATACTGGTCAAACAAAGATCTATTAATCTATCTATCTATCTATCTATCTATCTAATACCAGAGTCTCTCATCGAGTAAGTCTAGATATTTTATTTCAGGTACTCTGTCATTCATGATTTTTTAATCGACTTAATGAAGTAGAAGCACGAAGAAGTTAAAAATATGATGAGGCCTACAGATATTATAATAAATATAATCAAACCCAAACAGCTACTGGTGAAATATAACCTTTATCCGGACTAGTCACTTAACTATATATTATTCGCTAACCAATAATTATCAAAACAACATAGTTAACCCTTATAATATAACATAGAGTTTCAAATTATTAGCCATTACAGCAAACCATTTTATAATACACGACAACCCAGGGTAAGCACCATGATAGATAGAAATCGCCAGACAACGACACAAACTAAATCATCAACATATGGTGTAACTTACTTGAGGATGGTGTAAGGAAACGGCAAAATACAGTTGCTATAATATTCGTCACACACGATAAATGCTTCTGCTGAGGCTTATTGCAAAAAAATTGTTTCATATTTCTCGTATTTTGCAATAACATGCATTGTTCAATGTATTTTAAAATAAAATATTATTTAAATGTGCTCTCAAAAGACTATCCATAGTTACTTGACGAGCCCTTATTTCTATCTCAAACCTGAGAGTATATAATAATGCATATTTAATTCCTGTTTAGGAATTAATTTCCATCGTTTAAAGTAATATTGAGTAACGGATTATTTGTCATTACATTATGCTGTTTACTAAAGACTAATAAGGCCAAGTTTTTTCATTTAGAACTAAGCGATGAGCTTTGGGAACATCAGTAGTAATATTATTTAAATCTCAACTTTACTGCTATATTATTTATTGCAGTATCGATTTTGCCGACGTAGAATTTATATAATTACAAAATTTATGAAATTGAATTGAGTTACATTCTATTTTAATAGTGCGCTTGGCCGTTATAATTTATATCTTGATTAAATCAGTATTATATTATCTCTAGAATTATGGCGTAGTAACATTACTATTTTTCTCCCTCAGCCCTGAAATTAATTTCAGATTAAAGTGTTGAAATTTAATCGAAACACATACCAAAATTGATTGCAAATCTAAAATTATCCTCTTTCAGGACACAGCCGGGCAGGAGCGATACAGGACTATCACCACTGCCTACTACAGAGGAGCTATGGGGTTCATTTTAATGTATGATATTACGAATGAGGAATCTTTTAATAGTGTACAAGACTGGTAAGTAGATAAATTAAAGATAACTAAATATTATGCTCTTTGCAATCTTCGCTGAATTATTGGACATTTTATATAATTGTCGCACATACTATGGGATGCTCTTCGCCATTTACTTTTATATAAAGTTAGTTCTAGACGTTATTTGTTTAATTACAAAACAAAGAAATACACTTTTTTTAAATTTACATACTTATTTTAATGTGCATAGAAACCATAAAAAATTATCCTAATTTACCAAATGTGTTGAACGGAGTGCGTATGTCCTTAGTTCGACATGCCGAAATGTGTATTTGTGTATACGTGGAGATGGACGTCATTTCGAACCATTTTTGTGAAAAATTCAAAAGAGTTGTTCAGTTATTGAGTGTTAACTATTGGACATTAAAGGTATGATTATTATTCGCTGTCTTGTTTTGATCTGTTTATTATTGTTTACATTGATTTTCGTAGAGACCAAAGACTCGAGTTTTAGTTTTCGATACCTGATTTGGAGAAATTATGCGCTCAATTCGTTAAAAAAATCAGATTTTTTCCTAACTTAAAATACACAACTATTTTCTGTTATCGTATCTCGGACGTCTAACTGTTCGTTTTCCAATTTCATAAAATAATTACTAATTTTTTGAGCTTTTAACACAATGTTACAAATTTTAATAAACCACTTTTAAATTTTATAAATACTATTTATAAATATTTTATAAACGACAATAAAAACTACAATAACTTTGTTCCAAATTAAAAAACACATGTAAACAAATCCTATTTAAACCCCTGCGGCCGTGTTATATTTACGCAGTGCCGAAAGAGAAGGAATTATTTACATTTTCATAATTAGTGGTATAAAAAGTTCGGTACAAGTAATCTCATCAAACTGCCGCACTTCTTCCGGCGGAACACAAGTCGGGTATTACAGTTTTTTATTATTTCTAATATTCGGAACTATAACATCCATTGACCATGAAAAAGAGTGGTTCTCAAATATTTCCTACCTTAACATTAAAATGTTAATCCTAGGTCAGTTTTATTCAAAGTGCCCCTTGGGAGAAAAGTCATATAGGTTTTTTGTTTATCTAGTCGGTCCCTATTACCAGTTTTTTAATAACATGAGACTAATTACACCCTGTATAATCCAGTAACGTTATACATCCTACCTGACGTTAAATCGGACATTTATGTTTTTTAAACATGTTGTATATAATTAGAAATAATGTTAATTCCAAATTTACAACGGCGGCAGACCTATGGGTCTTGGCTAAAAATTCAAAAAACTGCGAGATTTTTATTTTTCCCCAGTTTTTGTCTATTTTGACTCCTAAGATCTACTTTTTGGCAAAAACAACTTGGTATTTTTTAAAAATATACTATATTTTCTACAAATTACTACCAGACTCTGTAGTCTTCGAGATACAGCTGTTCAAAGTTTTGCAAAGTTTACATATTCTGCCATTTTTAGCAGTTTTAAACTTAAAAATATGTGAAAATTTATTTTACCCGAACACAAGCCCCAAATGGGGTTCGAAGGAGGACAGAAATTACCCCCTCCTCCCCGTACTTTCTACTATTACATTAAATAGATCAGAAAACAGGGAGGTATTTTATTTTAATTTTAAATCAGTTATATATAGGGCTTATATTTTTCAAACAACTAAAGTTGTCTTGAACGGTCCGGGAATGTCGTCCGTGTCGGTCTGTGTCGTTGTTCTCTCTTTTTTCCTTTTGCTCTTCTTCTTGAGCCCAGAAAGGATTACCCAACGCCTCTAATTCTTCTTCGAGCTGCATGATATCAGTTGCATGAGTTGCTGTGAAGCTGCATCCCTGTACGTTATATTGGGAGTGAAGCCTTAGGACGCACACATCCAGCCGCAATCAACAGGATTCTTTTTCACATCCAACCCCTTCTGCACCTGAAAGGTATGGCAAACATTGTAATATTAAAAAAGTAATATTAATAAGCTGGAAGTGTAAATCACTTATATTCTTGCTTAAATGTTTGCCTCCTTAAAGCACCACCACAATAACTACGTCTGCTTCGGCAATTTGCTCAAGTTTGGCATTTGAGTTATAAAATATATTAGTTTTCTCCTCGAGGTCTGGGTGTTTTTGACCGCAGCAAGTTATTTAATTTCTCCTTGCCCGAACAATGTCGATGTAGAGTCACATCCACTGAAGGCATGCAGAAATAGAAAGAGTTCAGGAGACTTGCATTTCGAGGAAGTGCTTGAATAAGTCGCATCCGGATTTCTCTCCCGCATTTTTGGAAAAGATGGTAGAAGGTGTAACAAAGATCAGGACGTTCCAGGTATCTGAGGAATATTCAGTGCATTGTTATTCACACAAGTAAGTTTTAAAATCGAAACAATTCACGACTGGAAAAGAATTTAAATGTTGGTAGCTTTTATAAGTACAATTTATAAATATGCTTATCTCTCTCTAAAAATATATATGGCTATACATAAAACACATATCTCTGTATATTTCCTATTATTAATTTTTTCAATAGATTCAAGATTGATATTTTGCAGTTAAGTTATTTTTACTGCACACCGACAACACAACCGACGAAGCGTCCCGGAGGTAAGCACATCACATTAAGAAACTGTAATATGTACAGCAACGCAGATATATAATATGCATTTCACTTCAGAAAAATATTACTTATGTTTTGAAGCCAATCTTTAGAAGTAAAACCAGAAAAATCGCTAAAAATGGTGAAATATGAAAAATTTAAACAATTTGAACAGCTGTATCTCGGAGACTATTAGGTCCATACAGTTAGTCCTGGTAACAACTTGTAGTAAGTTTAGTATTAAATGGTATGATATGGTAAATTTTTAAATGGTTCTGGCCGAAAAGTAGGTCTTATGGGTCAAAATCGACAAAAACTAAAGAGAAAGCAAAATTATCGCAATTTCTTGGATTTACTACCAGGATCCGGAGCTCTGCAGAGGTCATAGACCATAATTTTTAAACATATTGAAAAATCGTAGATACCCGATTTGATGTCAGGTCATCCTTCTTTTTCATGACAAAGTTACTAGACTAATAATTATATTAAAGAAAATTTCAAAAACCGTCATTTACTCTATAATTTCTAAGTATCTGAACCTAGGTTTATATTAATTTCCACCAAAAACAATAACTTTAAGAAAGACAAAGCTGCATATGGTTTTTATCTGAGTTCTCTGATTTTCTCACCCCGAAAATCTAAACTGATATGTAAGGGCTGTTGAATCTCAAAGAGACAAGATCAGATATTAATAATTGTTCGTAAAATGTATTAATTAGCATAGCTTAATTAATTTTACCATTAGCTGGTGTAACTTTGCATTAACATGTACCAACTCCAGTGAATCAGAATATGAGCTTGTTATATGATGTTCAGTTTACTAAATATAATAAACGTGAAAATTGGTGCGGGCTTACTTGAAGAGGATGCTTGTGAGAAAATTATTTTTAGCATGAAGTGGGAGTGAAATTGAAGTACTTCTAAACGACACTCCAGACACCCTAGTTCATCGCTCCAGATTGTATCCATTGTCCTTCTTTGAGCACATATATATTCTGGCCAATGTACAACCCCGAAAACTCATACAATTTTGAAACAATAATTTCAGCGTTTATTTTAGAGATTATTATACAGTACAACAACTTTTCCTTTTGCTGTTTAAGCCTTGGCTTTATTGAAGTAATTGCTGTGTTGTCCTAAATCCCTTCTTAAACCTCTGCGCAATAAATTAAGGAAATAACAATTAGTATAATTGGTAAACACTGAGAATAATACATGAAAATATCAATAATCATGACATTGAATTAGTGTGGCTCTTGATTTAGTTATTTAGCTCGAGTATTATTCAGTACGTGCAAGTGAAATCTTTTCCATCATGGCACTAACCCATTACAGTCCTATTAAATAGTACATGGATTCAATAATCTGTAAAAGGAAATAGAAAGTGTTTCTTTAGAAAAATATTTAACTTTATGACATCGCACCTAATAGAATCAAAATATCTTTAACCTATACGCGTTTACTGTGCCCTGTTTTGGAAAATTGTAGCTTCTATCGTAATGATAGGATTTTACAAAAAGAGATCATATTTAATTCGGTCAAAATAGACAAGAAAAAGTTGAAACTTTGTATTAATTCTCATAGAGCTGAAAATTGGTGAAAACCTTGAACGCACCATTACAAATTAAATTTCAAAAGTCCCCACCTATGCCATGTCGGCTATAGATTTCATTCAAGGTCAATGGTCACAAATATCGGTTTCCCCCATATTTCTCTTAAATGGTAAATATTGTCGTAAAATAGGGCGTGCACACAAAGTTTGAACATAATAATTTATCTACAAATATTGTTTCAATACTTTTTTCCTCCGTTGTTGATGAGATATCGGGATTTCAAACATTGAAAGTGCTAATACGCACTTATACGTGACCTGTATACTAGGTGAAAGCTCTTCACTATACCTAATGTTCAAAATGAAGTATGCTGAATTCTCTCCTTCATATGCTCAAATCATCAAGAAAAGTATGACATTTTTGTAAGAATACAGCTGAGAAAAATCCAACAGATCTTAAACTACCACAAGATTTATTCTAATATAAGTTATTAACTATTGTTTCTTTTTTAGGGTGACTCAAATAAAGACGTATTCATGGGACAATGCCCAGGTGATCTTAGTGGGTAACAAATGTGACATGGAAGACGAAAGAGTAATTAGCTTTGAAAGGGGAAAGCAATTAGCAGAACAACTGGGAGTTGAGTTCTTTGAAACTAGTGCGAAGGAGAATATTAACGTTAAGGTACTTATCTTGTTTACGACATACAGGCGATGATTTATGATTTATTATATCATCCGTAAAATTATTTTTAGCTTGTTAGTGAGAATTAATGCACCATTATATAAGAGGGTAAGAGCTAAGTAAGTTCACCTGCACAGTGTCACAGTCATTAAGAGTTAAGTTTTGTTATTAAACAAATTGATACAGGGTGTTTTTTGCAATTTTGTAAAAAGTTTCTAGCTATCGTAGAATTCGTGATATCGAGGTCCGACGCACTATTGCCACACCCTGTATAAGTAATCACTCAACTTTTTTGTGATAATTGCTAGTTCTGTTACCCTATTTCATGCAAGTGACAAGTGACTATCTACCGTCGCTTCTATCAATCTTAATTTATTTCTCGTTCCGTTTTGCAAGTTTGAGAAGACTGACGCTTGCCAAGAGTGGAATTTACCTAATCTAATATTCCCCAGGCATCCTCGCAATTTACGTAAAAGTGTATTACAAGAAAATAAATTAGTTTCTTAATTCTACCTACACTTCATATTTGCGTCTATTTATTTATATTGGAAGATACATCAAGTTACAATTTCAATCAGTTAGTAGTAGGTACACTAATTACTATATTACTTACTGCAACTAATTATTAATACAAGCATAATTTGACAGATTATTAAATTACTTCTGCTTCTTTATAACCGAAGTGAAGTCGCAAGAACAGATTGTAAAATGTTATGCAAAACTGTTTCCTCTAAATAATGTTATTTTACCCCGTCCTTGAGGAATATATCCATAAAGAAAGAAATTAAAAATTTTAAGTCTAAAATGATTCCGTATTTGATATCAGAATTTAGTCTGGCGTTATGACAAATAAGCTATCATTTTAAGATTGAAGAATCAGTCAATTATTGCACGAATGCTTCAAGAGACTTGATATACAAATCCTATTCTAATTGTTTATCCCAACTAGCATAACACCTTTTTTAAAATCATTTATTTAATTTCTTACACCCATCCTGGAAATTTCACAGAACTAACTCTCACAAGATGCATAAGAATTTATTACATGCTTAATATTTAATAGACAAGGGCTGCTGCTTTAGGAATGGCGGAACATCCACGCGTATTCCTCGCCTAATACTGCATAGCTTTTGCATTTACGATGATATACAAACCGCTGGAAGCTGGAGCGACGCTGCATTTTCCTGAAGATCATCTATTCAAGTACTCATCGCACCTAACCTTACTTAAATTCTCAATAGTCAGGACGCCTCTGCTCTAATCCCTACCTAGAATAGAACAGAATAGAATAAATTTATTCACCATTAATCCTGTTACATAAACAATATTGGTTTTGTCAAGTAACACCTTACTTAACAAACTCTCTAAGTACGGTTTTGTACAAGAGGGTTTTTCCCTAATAAAATAATGTCTCAGTAACAGGCAACAAAACTGCTAGTGTAATAAAACTTACTTAAACAGCCTTAAACAAGAAGCGGTGTTCCTCAAGAAACAATACTGGGGTCCATACTATTTGTGCTTTACGTAAACGACCTAACTCTTTAAATTAATACCACTGAATTTACCCTTTACAGACACAACTGCAACAAATTTAAATAGTAACTTATATCAACTGCTTTGACATATTGGTAACAATAAATTAGTTTTGGTATCATCGTTCTCCCATCAAAACCTTCTCCAAAATGAACAAAAAAATATAAAAAAGTAATATTTACCTATCAGAATATGTTTGGCTACGAAAAACTAGAATTCATCAATTGAATGCGAGTTGTCTTGGATTCATGTATTTTTTTGGGAACCACACTCCAACTATATATATGAGAAACAACACATACCTTTATTTATTAATTGCAATTGCATACATGCAATTTACTTTATATGGTCTATCGTTTAGATCGAGTATGAATAATTAATTTCTGGAAGTATGTATACATATATATAACCTCATCGTCTCTCTACACCTTTGGAAGTTCAATTTATGTGAAAACAAATATTCAATAATTTCTAAAACACATATTCATTATGCTGGATGAAAATATGATATAAATATTTTACTGGATACTCATAGATAATTACAATTATTTTGGTCCAGTATTTTGTAGCCACCTCCCCATCACAATAGAAACATGAAATGGACCATAACAAAAATCACAAATCGATTATCTTATCAAGAAAGCTCTTTATAATTACCATGAATTCCTAGCACATAAATTAACTGACATCATTTTCTAGTTGATTCGCCTACTCACTCATCCACTAACTCACTCTCTCACTCATTCACTTTCCATTTCCTCATTGACTCTCTTACTCACTGACTCTCTCACTTACTCCCTGACTCTCTCTCCGACTCCCTCACGATAAATGTTACTTGGGACTGGTCAATTTAATTTCGTATGTAATAAGCGCAATATCTTGTATCATTCTAGCATATAGGGGACTGAAATCTTCGATGTGACTCTGCATCTGAAGATGCAGTTTCCAAAAATTCTAAAACTCTCGAATACAGTACACAATCAGCAACCAGATAACATCATCGCAAGATTATTAATACTGATAAGATTTGAGCTAGGTTCTAGTTATCTCCCGATGATGAAGTGTACGTCAAGTATTGGTATTCCAATGCTGTCTTCAGGAACATTGGTATATGTGGAAACTAGTTCTAGCATGTTTACGTATCATATCTGTCTGTTTCTTTTCATTAAATATGCTGACATATCATATTAAGAGTTGCTTCATGCTTCTAGTAAATAAATACTTTATTACGAGAAAAATAGATTTGCATATGAATAGATGAAATAAGATTTAATTCCAGTTATAAAACAAAATGTATGCTTATTCAAATCCGCCCTTAGTGGCCATTATTATGTTGCTCTTGTATTTGTGTCAAAACTGCTGCGAGCATTGCCAATTTTCAAGACTAAGACGAATATTAACCTATTTCAAGTCATGATTTTACCAAGTACTTAGATGTAGTGAATACACATAGACAATAATTTCTGTTATATTCCAGGCTGTGTTCGAACGTCTGGTGGACATTATCTGCGACAAAATGTCAGACAGTTTAGACACGGATCCAACCTTAATGAGTTCCGGAGCAAAAGGACAACGCTTGACAGATACTCCCCAGGGTCCCCAAGCTGCCAACTGTAACTGTTAATAACATTTTAAAGATTAAATGTCCCTTTTTAAACACGGACATTCTACTTTGTAACTGTTAAAACTTCGACCAGGATGTATGAAAACCTTTCTTTTTCTTTTTACTTTCATGGAGACTGACAATACGCATGCGCAGAAATAATATTCTGTAATATTATGTTGAATTTTTGCATGCGTATGCATACCTGCATTTTTATAATTAAAAAGGGTATGAAATTTTGACAAAACAGTAATTCTGGTGACACGAGTAGACACATAAAAATGTGTTAGTTGAACATTTATATGTAATGTTTGATTAGGCAGTTAGAAGGTGGTAATGTTAACGAGGAGACAATTAGTTATCTGCTAGGCTTAAATCAATAATTTTATTTCGATGCTTTTCTTATACTAGGAAAAGGTACGGTTACCAACTGCAACTAACAGTAAATGTATTGGATAAAGTCTTATACCTTTTTTAAAATATTTGAAAATTTTATAACAAGCATTTTATAATTTGCGAACTCAACAAAAACAATGTCAATATTAGAAAAACAAATGTAGAATAGCATGGAAAGTGTTTTGGTGGAAGTATGAGTTATTTGTAGTTATTGGTTGCACTGAAAACGCTAGACCTTAGTGTTTACACTTAATTTTGATTAGCTAATAAGACATATTGTTCATTAGGAGAAACAATATAATACCTAGGCTTACGTTCAAATATACTTAAGCGTCCATGCATCTGAGGCGCTGAATGTGGACTAAAAGATTTTTAAAAATTGTATTGTTTAATTGACATATTGTAGGTTTCTCCAACGTACCTCAATAGACGTAAGCAGCCGCAAAAGAATCTCCATTGCACATCATCAACTCAACGCAGGTGCCATCGTCTCGACATTATCGTTCTGATATATAAAAGATTAATAAATTACTACAATAAACACATATATTGAATATAGCTGTTTAATGCCTATAATAGCAAATTTCCAACCAGACATTCATTAGCCCTAGTAGGTACTAGTAATGCTGACTTTTCTTATTCCGATCAGTGGCAATCAGTTTTTGAGAGGTAGAAACTAACTTAATGTCAAACTTTTAAATATCATCTGACCACCCTGATGAACAAGAAGTGAGTCTAAATGAATTTGAAGAACTTTTAGAGGTCGATTTCACCCTCTAAAGAATCTTTTAGGAATAATTAAATGTCCACCAGTAATGGTACTCACCAAAATACTGAAACTATAGTCTGTTTTTAAACCAGGAGAAGTAAACATGAAAGTTCCATTCACACTATAAAAGTAACTAGAAAATACACTAAATCCTTTTTGGCGTTTTGGGCAACCAACAATACCCGACCACAATGTTTTTGTGTATATTTTATTACATTATATAATGTATCGACCTCTATTTGACCTCTAGGTATTTTATACAGCATTCACACCATTTACGCAATATAAAGGCACCAAGTAATTAACCACTTTTACCTTCAGATTTATACAAAAAGGATTAGAAACTAATATATAATGTGCAAACGATAAAATAGAAAATATAACTAAATAATTTATGACATGAAATTAAAATTTTTGAAATATGTCATAATTTACGACTATTGCTTTGTGTAAAACTGGCGAAGGCGTATCCAATCACAGATCTATGATTTTGCACGTTAAATTTAAAACGCTCCTCCTGGTTCAAAAACAGACTATAGCAGTTTGTGATAGTTCCAAGTACAATGTTAACACTTGCTCTGTTCGTCTTGAACAAAGAGGTTTCGTGAAAGGTTTGTAATATCTGTGAAAACAAATTTTGCGTCATAAGTTACAAACAATTAAAATTTCTCATGTTTGATTATTAATTAATTATGCTAATTATGGACAGTGTCTATGTACTTTGGTCTACAGGATAATAAAAATTTACTTTACTATCTTTTCTTGTAATTTGTTGGTTTAAAACTGATCGAAGACATCGTTAGATATAATTCTATGGTTCGAGCATACAAATTGTTTCAAAAGTAAAATTTGGAACAAGGCAATCCTCAGCTTTGGGAGCAAAGAATAGAGTTTCCATTCTACTAGAATAAGAACTTGAAACATACTACTACTATGTGGACGAATGCCAAAATGCCAAATGCCAAAAAAATCTATTACTGCAGTATGTGGTTATCATCATTCTAAAGATACTGTTATAAGTTGCGATTTTTGAGGTGCAAAGAAATTTAGGTGGCATGATTTTAAAATTATCAAAATTGAGGAAAGATTGATTCAACGGGTTTTTGACTATATATAAATATTATTCAAGCACCGACTGAATGTCAACAAGATAGATGATGGCAAGACCACTATATTTAGGTTTATTTGTTTCAAGACAAGTTAAATCCGCTAACAGAAGAGTGGGAAGCATTCTTCATATCTGTATTTTACTGTCAAAAGTTTTATTGATGATCATCACTTTATACTACAGCATAAAATGATAGAGACTTTGCAAAATACAAGAATGAAGTACCATCTGAAATGAATTAAACTGGATGAATATGCTGGACAATAAACGACTCGTGTATCTAAGCAATACACTTAGGTTTTGTATGGTCACAAGCGTTTCTAGTGGTGTTTTAGAGGAATTTGCTGACCAATAGGATTAAAATGAAAGAAACAAAAAAGGATGGGTGAGGTACGTGAGTTGTGAATGATACAGCCGAACGATGGGTTGGGTAGCCCTCACAGAAGAATATATGGCACGCTTTCGACGCAAAATCGGTGCTTATTTTAATTGTGAAGAATTATTGAAAGTAATAGGTACTCAGACACTATTTTGACTAAAATGGAGATTTTGACAGTCATATTCATTTACCTCAGTAAAATCAGGTTACAACATGTCCTAAATAAAGCATACCTATAAAATACATTTGCTACATTTCAAAAATTAATTCAAGTTTCAGTTCACGGTAGCGACCACTAAAAGTTCTTCAAAAGTTCTGAGAACAATATTTATACATTTTGTCGTTATAGGGAACAAGATGACAAGGTGGCTCCATAAAAATTTAAAAAAATGTTGGTGTCTTTTCAGGACACCCTTCACCAAATATTGACGACTTGTTTCTAGGGTGCACACGAGTTTTAAACCTCCTCTAAATTGAAGACTTACCTATGGAAGGATCGGTTAAGATTACAAATAATAATACTAATTTTAAAAGACTTTGATAATGATTGGTTGTGGATTGTATTCCGTCTGGCTCGGTGCGCTAAACTAGATATTTTTGTATTTATCTATGTAATATACGTCGTTGGCTGTGTTCTATTGTCACATTATTACTTTTAGCTTCATATTCAGCATCATCAAAAACCCCCTTCCATCCAATTTCAACAAAATAATTCACTCATTTTCCGAGATTTGAAGTCTAAGTAAGCCATGGAAACAAACGTTATGACTAACATATAACATAATAATTATCTTTACTGTGGAAAATCTGTAAAATTTGAAATATTGTTGAAGTCGTTTGATTGCTAATAGAAAGTTGTTCGTAAAGCTATTGAAAACCATCCTAAAAATATGCAATCGTGAGGATATTTATAAAAATGTTTCATAGCTGTTACTTTCACTAAATCTAATAAAGCTGAGTATAAATGGCTTGAGGAATCGTTCTTTAGACTTTCTACACTTCAACCTAATAGATTTTTTGTGAATTACCCTACAATTAATTATTACCCAGGATTCAACAACTTTTTAGAAAACTTAGTATCACATTATCTACACCTATATTTTTCTACCATGTTCCTAAGATGATATTTTAACAGACATCGGTCCATTAGAAGGCCTTTCATCAGCCTTAAATCAGAATCAGGCTCGAGTTTTAGAAGCCTAGTGGTATTCTCTATCCAACGTGTTATAAATTATTTTGCTTATCTTTGGCCTGAAGTATTGCTTCAGTAAAACTAATTCTATTACTTTTCCTTTAGGAACTCCTTCGCTATGTGTTCCTTTAATAGGCCGCAAATCCGCTCGGGCATGAAAAGTGGATCTTCAGGGCCTTCTTGTAACGCTTTCAACTAATTCGTTTCCCTCTATTGTCTCGCATCCTCGCACCCGTATCAAGATAAGCTTGTTGTATTTGACTAGTTGCTTCGGAAGTTATGTGCATCATCAACCTTTTCAGTCATCTTCGAACCATTTACGTACCACATGAGTGACACTGTCTTCAACCGCAGTACTTTGACACTACTCATTTGACGGCTTCAAGTTGACAATCCACATCCTGCTTGTTTGGCACTGTCAGTAGGTTTGGCCATGACCCCAATTGGATTACCACCAAGATCCTCAAGTGACCAACCAATAACGATGACAAAAATAAATTAGAAGCCAAAGGTATTCTTTTCGATAAAGCCAAAAGCTCTCGAGGCTTCTGAGCGTTTAAATAATAAAAATATATCTTTGAAAACTCCTGTTTCGAAAAATCAGTGAAATGTTGTTAATATTTAATGTATTGCGGTTTTTGATGGTCGTGAATACGAATCTAAAATCGAAATCTGTACCTAAAATAACAATTTTTATTAAATCTACCGACATTTTACCCACTGTCATAGCAATATCAAAGTTGATACGTCAAAATAATTATTTATTGAGTCTATGCTTACCTCCCGAATTTGAAATTATTCAGATGTATAATTCCTGAAATATTGTAATGTAAAAAAAAGTTTTTGTAAGGTTCTTTGAAATCCTATTTCCTGAGACCAAAATTTTCTTAGATATTTGCAAAAATATTTATAAAATATGTCTTCTGCATACGTACAAATACTTTGTACGATGGTACGCTGGCCTAAAGCAAATAAAAAAGTTTTATAATTTTTGTTTCTGGTTCAAACCTATTTCCTTATTTAGAATTTCTTAGAAACAGTCAATGTTTTCAGCGTAGGTACTATATGCTATCTAACGATATATAGAAGATGGACGCGACAAAGAAGTTAGGCTCACTGTTAGTACAGCAGCTCGTGGCCAAAATCAACTGTTATCACCTTATGCTAATTTCGTTCACCGGGTTATAGTTTATTACAATACAAAACCGATTTTCCTCTGAAAAGAACTCCCATAACGTTGCAGTAGACGGTAAAACGATTTTCCATCCGTTGAAAAGAAGACGTTATTTTTTTATCCCCTAATGTCCGTTCTCGAAGAATTCTTATTATAAATGTCGAATAGAACAAGAATCAATACAGAACTGAAATTTTATATGTTGAATAATTTCAATAATAAAAATCAAAATTGTGTAAGAAAATGGTACCAAAATTTTCTCCCTAATGGCTGAAACCTTTTTTAAATTATGAAATATGGTGTTTCCTCACAAATTTTGGAGAGCGGGGCGGAGATTTCTCTCAAGCACATTTTTCCCCCTCGCTCAAAATTTTGAAGATCGGGGGGAGGGGCAATTTCTCTACATATTGTTTTCCCTTCTCGAAATTTTAAAGAATGGGGAAAGATTTTCGACGATAAAAATTGTGTTATTCACTATTTCAGAAAACAAATTTTCGTTTCCATATTTAATATTAAAATAGTCCGAAAAACTCCGAATTTGTTCAAAGACCGAAAAATGTCCGCGGCATTAAAAATAGTCCGAAAATCGGACAGAAGTCCGCCAATCGGCAACGCTGAATTCTCGACGCTATGGCGCGCGCTTCATAGAGATGCTGTACTCCTCCATTACCCATGGCATCGACGTAAACATCTTTGTATTAACATCAGGATTTTCCACTGCGGCGCTGGTATCACAGGCAATATGGCCGCTAAGTTGTGCCATTTGTTTGCAAAACACAGTGTTATTAAATTAATACTCGTGTCTTTTTTTTTCATCATAAAATACGCAAATTTATTAGTAAAATGACTGTAAAGCTCTATAAAATTATGAGCTACGTGCAGTGCAATTCTATGTCCCGAAACACAAGAGAAAAGCAGGAATTAATAGATTTCAATATATTTATATTGTGTGGTGCAAGTGAGAACAAATCAAATTGTTTTGTTTAGGTCTATCTTTGTGGGCACTCGACATCTTTAACCAAAAATAAAATAATTGGTTAGAATTTGTTGTCGATTATTCTCTCATTCATAATCTGAAAACAGACTTTCCTTCTCTGAAATATAAAGAACTTGAAGGGTATAAAAGTGAATTATTTTTTATCTGCTGATAATTATAATAAAGAATAAAACATATTCTTTATAGGATTTGGCAGAAAAAGTTAACTATGAGAAATAAAAAAAATAAGTGCTTAGTTACACCTACCTATCTAAAGATATTAATATTCAATCTTTGCATTATTTCGATAACCTGCATTCTGGTTATGCTAGCATAACCAGATAATTTTTTTCTGCTATTTGCCAAATAATATAAAGAGTATATTTTATTACAAACTTGAAGAGTATTACTGTCACTACATTTTAGATTAAAAGAAACCGAAATCACTCTTGACGTAAAATAATCCACCATTATCAAACGAATTTTTTCTAATGTATGTTGTGTTTGCACGTGGAATTTTATAGAGGCATGGGATACACCATGTTATTACTAACATCAAAAAATCAGTTTGTACTTCGACATTAATGAAACTCTCGTTTTAGTGCTGCTTTTTTACCCATATCGGTGCATCCGGGGGGGCGGAGTGTCTGGGGGGGGGGGGGTGAGAGCACTGGCATGCGATTAAGCGCCCAAAAACCATCAGGAACGATGTTTAACACAGCTGTATCAGTCTATGACACTTTGCGCTCTTGTTATTGAATTGCGACGGAAAATGATATTTTTCAACATATCAAGATGAAAATTGTCCGTTTATATATTTCATACGTGTTTTTTGATATAAAACAACTAGAGAACGGACATTAGGGGGTACCAAAATTAGCATAAAAAGAGACGCAGAATTGAAATGCAAGTACTATGAAATGCAACGATTAAAGCGTCTGTTTTTATTTTTTTGTCGTAGAAAAACTTCAGAAATAGACGAGAATTGTCGGAACGGACATTTGGCGATGATACGAGTTTCCACTTGTTCCCAGTGTTCAGTATTTAACCCCTTATATCTTCACGCAGCACTTCCGTTTTCATTTTTTCCTTGAACTATGCATATTTATGAACACCAAGGCACAATAAACGGGCATTAGGTGATTGTTCAGATGACCTTTTATTTTTCACATGTTGAAGGATACCTTTTCACCTTTTCGAGACGTTGAAAATTTCCGTCGCTCTGAACCTTTTTTATCCTTGTTCAAAGAAGTGAACATTAGCGCGGGAGAAAGTAATACTAATAATAATAATAATAATAATAGTTGACGTTATTTTAGCATGTTTCACAACTATTTGATGTAACAATATTTGTACGTATACACCAGACTCTTTATATTAACTTCATATTAACGCAGATGAAAACAGAAAGATCAAACTTAGCACACCGAGAGAACGAAAGTCATGATTTGAAATATTTAAATCGTACTAAGTAGGTATATTCTAAATGTTGTTTTATAGTATAATGAGAAACTCTAATTAATAAGCAAATTTCTTCTAGTAATTGTGTGACTCAGCCATTTATATATGAGGTTGTTTTCTAGCTAAAGTAGATTGTATATCTTGTTACGCTGTTGAAATATTTCAATTTAAACGTTTTCAGTGGAACTAACTTTATTGGTAATGTTGTTAACGAATTTTGTAAATGTCGTGATATTTAGTTTAATGGTAATTTTAAATTATTATCTTAGCAAATTGTTAGGTCCACACAAGTTTATATTCAGTTAATTCTCCACTCATTTCTACCTGTGTAAGCTGAAATATAAATAAGAGACAATACTGTTAATCTATCATTTACTTATGTCTACTATACCAATCATGTTAGGGTTTTGCCTGGAAATAGTTCACCTAAAGTGGAGACCTGGGCGTGGCACTAGTATCCAGTAATAACATACTTAAATTCAACATTCATTCTTTTTAGTTTTATAGTCTTATTTCATTAACGAATAAGAATATTGGAAAATGTTTCAAATAAAAGAGCATTAAAGAATGGTAAGAATAATTTTTCTCACATCTGCAATACTTACTGAGCTTGTAGGGCAAAATGAAATGTGCAGAAATAATTTTGATTTTGAATTTGATTTACTGAAGTGATAAATATGTCAAGATACTTCCTTTAGTTCAGTTAGCATGTCATGTAGTTATTTCTTCTTCAACACTTGACTAATTAACTATCAGCTGCAAGTTTGCAAAATGTCAGCAGTAGCACTGGTCTTATGTATTTGCAATTTCTTCCCCTTAAAGGGAATTATTCGCTTGAGAAACCTAACTAAAATGGAAAAAGAAATCAACATTTAATGTATTGAGACATTCATTCTGAGTTAAAAAAGAAAATGAGAAGAAATAATATAATTAAAAGTGAAACCAAAAAAAAAACTATACTGTTGCCGTAGTTTTAGCACCCATTAACAACCACCTAATAAACACTCGTCCATTTCGCCACCATAGCTATTACCAAGTTCAGTGACAGAACTAGGCAAATTTTCACATGGACCGTCTTCACACTCACTCTATATTGTCAAACACAGAAGACCTACTTATTTACACTCACAAGAGTCAGGAAGCATCTACACGAAACCAAATGTAGCAGTATTTCTGGCTTAGGAAGAAGAGTTGTCTTACTGGTTGCATTTTCAAACCATATTGACATGGATCTAGTTCATTGCTAGCCACTATTGTACTTAGTAATATAGTAATGCTGAGCAGCTGTTGTTGTTAAACAATGAATTAAGGATTTGTACCTGCAGCTCTTGACTTCTTATTTATTTATGATAAATATAAAATGTTTATTGAACTTAATGCCTTATTTTCGAATTTTGCATACATAGCAATGATGAACTAGCTCTAGTGATGTCTCGTTTAACAGAATATTCTGATTGAATACTGTAACTTTTCTTCCTGTCCCTTCTTCTCTTTTCAGTAGATAAGGAACGTTTTTCGAACACACACATAGCGTCAAAATGTGATGCAATGTCCACGTTGTACCATATGTGAGAACATTTTGACTTAGTGATGAATCTATCGTTGTTTAGAGACATTAAAACATAGTGTATTCTTTATTGTCAGATTGTAGCTGGAGAAATTGAAGGTTTTCAGAGGTAGAGAGCGAGGTCAGTAGCACTAACAGGTCCAACCACAATGACATGTTTGCAACCGACAGCATGCTAAAAGAGTCCATGAAAATGGTGCAGAAACATCAAAAGTTCTGTGACTAGGGCATTTTTGGGGGCGCTGAATACGGTGGTGATATTTCCCTCAGGAACTATCCCTAAACACGAAAAACCACCCCCTTTTTTCGTTTTGGCCTCTACCCTCCACTGACGACCCCCCAAATCTCCATTTCTGGCTACTGGACATGTGGGGAATCTTTGGATCGAGGTTTTTACAAGATTTCGGTATTCTAAAGCAGATAAGATTTTAGTGTAGCTAGGGGTAATTTTTAAGCCCGGGGGTGATTGCATGTCTTGACACTCAACTTGCTTTACAATATCGAAATCTTGTCAAAAATCTCGATCCAATGATTTCCCTCATGCCCAGAAGCCAGAAATGTACATAGGGGATGGTTTTGGGGCTTTGAGGGTGGTTAGTGAAGCGTGGGGAAGAAACGTATGTTGCTATCGTATTGAGCATACTCGAAAACGAATAGAAACAAATTTATATCAATTTTTTAATTTTTGGAGAGATTTAGTGTCAGGTGAGGGGGTAGTTTCAACCCAGGGGATTGATAATCTGTTGGATGGTCAAAGTCATAATGGCCTACCTAAGAAACTCGATCTGACAAGCCCTTGTATGCCTAGAACGGAAAAACGAGAAGAAGGGGTGGTTTTTCGCGTTTGTATTTGCGTCAAATTGACTTACTGGTACTTTCTTTTGGTAGCGAAGAGTATGTCTTTCTTCTTTGGTTGTAAGAGTGTCTGTTGGCTTAAAATACAAAACTTGGCATAAAATAAACAAAAGATTTTCAAGTTAAACGGAGGAACTCCTGATCTCAAACGATAGAAAAATCGTTCTAAAATTAGTACTACCGTCTCCATCTTGAAACATTGCGCCAGAAATTTAGATTTAAACCATTCAAAAACATGAGAACTACACTCGGAACTGCATGAGTGTCAGTTTGAACCAAATAAGGTGTATTGACATATTCATCATTTCAGTAAACCAAAATTCATGTCGAAATTATTTTTTTTATATTCTTTCTCCTATTATCCTATTTATAACTGGGTAATTTTTACATATACATAAAAAAATCTTGTTCTCAAAAATATGTATTCCTTATTGAATTTTAAATTTTATATATAATATTCCTATTCGTTAATGAAATAGAACCAAAAATTAAAAAAGGCTATCTTGCTGAAATATGACGGCTGCTATGGATATGGAGTCTCCAGACTGGGGGGATTTAATTTCCCATAAGGCAATATTCTCACCTAATATGATTGGTATATTTTAGTTAGTTAATTATTATTTATACAGGGTTTACAAAAATGCTGTGTGGGTTTCTTATTAAAAATCCAAATTTAAGTTATACATATCGTTGGCCTAAAGGGCACCTATTTTTCTGTCAATGTATCGTATAATTCTAGAGAGAGAGAGGATACTAGAATGCTTAAAACAAACAATGCGATGTAGTAACGAAAGTATGTTGTTGCATATAAAACAAAATAAATGTGAAAATGTAAATATAGGAATTGTATTGATTATGTTAGAAAACCTATGTTTATTTTGTTATACTGTTTATATATCTGTTAATAGTCGCTTTTAGATTAATTAGGTTTTATTCTATATTCTCATTTCAAAAGGTGGTGGACAATTTGTTAAAATCGTTACAAAAAGCGAGGCTATATTTAACAACTGAATAATACGTGTTAAAGTCAAAACTTACACTGTATGAAATATTTTAATTGTATGCCATTCTGGACAATATTATAAACGTTTCTCTCTGAAGTGTTCTTTTAATGTACGTCAAAGTAAAATATTTAATACACCAGACAGGAAATTTTAAACCGCATTCAAAATTTGAATCGAGTTGAAACAGTGCAGCAGCAGATTTGAGTAATAGATAGCTTGTTCTTTGATTGGGCTGAATTAAATATTGAATGCTCTGATGATCTTATATCAAATGAACCGAAGTTACTTAAATTTAAAAATAATAATATTCGACGTACCTATTATACTTTTATACAGTGTGTCTCACTTAAGAGTGTAACTGCGTAATAATTCTTTTGTTTTTTGTCCAATTTGAATCAAACTGATCTTAAAACATAGAGGTCACCGACGTGTATTTAAGACCATAAAATCGCTTTCCATCTTTAAATGCAAGGCCATCTACGATACTAAATTGTATGGAAAAAATAAGAAAATCATAGTAAACATTTCTTAATCAAAAAATTTAGTTAAAGAAACTTGTTCGAAATCATTCAAACACCATGAATCCGAAGCTTACTTCAATTTAAAGAAAAATGAGGTCTTGATGAAAATAATAAAATTACTGTGAGATAGTGCTTGATATAGTTATTTCAAATTTAATTAGCCTAAACTTTTAAATATTTAGCGACAGAGGATTAAGTTCTTTGATCGGAGCGGTAAACTGATGTCTTGGGGGCCCCCACGTGTCACTGTCTGGTTCCTTCTAGTCTCTCATGCGCATTCTTACAAGCCCCTAAAAATGACTATGGAAAGTTTACTTACCGTGATGGTTACTATATACCTTCTGTCATATCTTGTTGTCTAATGGTGCACTATGTGCTCAAATCATCGTCATATAAGTTAGCACTTGAAAAACACTTCTTAAACTATAATAACAATTGATACACTCTGTAAGTCATTGGAATACTGTTATAGACGTGAGAGGATCAAAGTTGAAACTATTCATACCACAGAATCGCATGTAGATCTTCAATCTTAGAATAAGTGGATCAAGTCAGTTAGGTAATTAATAATTATAATGAAAAGGCGCTTGGAACAAAAAAATAAATAAAGAAACAATATGCTCGCAAGAAGTGAGACAACGCCGAAGGAGGAAGCAGTTACCAAGGGTTGGACTTAGAAACGCTTTGTACGAGTATTTATTTGACAATATAATAACCATGACAGATTATTATTATTTTTCCTACTTTTCTATAAAATCTACAAAGGTGTGAGTAAATAATTTGATATGCTATTATAATTTTACGTATACACAAATTCTTATCGGCTTTTCTAAATCAAGACCCGTAGAAAAATATTATGCAAACTAAATATTTCGGTTCATACTGTATTTGATGCTTATTTGAAGGGGGCGGGGGGATTTCGGTACGCCCACTTCTAGCAGCATATATAATGTTTCATCTCATAGGAGTCACGAATCAGTTATAGGGATAGGAAATAATACATCCTATTAGTGTATAAACTAAGGGTATAAAAATGTTCATTTATTTGACATGCTATTGGCAGTTTGGAACTCATATATTTTGCCTATTCATCACTTATTCTGATTTACACATTTGAAATTAAATAGAAAACATCTTATCTTATTTTTAATAGTTCTTCAAGAGAGATAATTTCATGCGTCAAACGTAGGCGATTTGAAGTTATTGCGAGTTATTAAGAAGTGACTTTGAGTTATCGTCTTATATGTTCACGGTTTATCCTATTGTCACGATATATTTATATGAGAACGACCTGAGTACACCCCTGGATATACCAACTAAATGACCTCGCTATCTGTAGTCGATCTTACTATCTCAATATTATCTATTGTGCTTGATAACTCAATCAGTGTTTGATATATCTGAACATTTTTTTTATTACATTTTATATAATCAGTCATTTTGCCAAACACTTTTTTAAATAGCTGAGTAGGCATGAGGTCAAATTTTTAATAATGAAGTCGAAATTTTGAAATAGGAAATTACGAGGAAAGTCATTGGAAAAATTATGTTTTATGGATACCTACTTAGAGTATATTTTATATATAGAGAGAATGCGCTTTAGGTGGTATAAAAAATTAAGTTTACAATTAGTTTTGACTCACCCTCCACACTTCTTCCAAATCCTAAAAACATATCTGCTCTAAGTTTGAGCAATATCGGGTAATATTAACACGTGCCTCCGAGACCTTCAAGTATCCCATATATTTCATATTGGTAGAAGATACTTTTTCGTAAATTTGCAACAGAATTGTTAAAATTATAGTGAAATAAAAATCGCTCTGAAGTCTCCCTTTCAAAATTGCTCAAATTATATGAACTAATAATTTATATTTGAATTAAACTCTTATAGAACCGTTTCATAGAACTACAAAGAAACCCTATGGTGTCATAAAATGGTCTTATAGATGATTAATTTAAACAGTAATTGTTAAATCGTATTCTCTACATAATTATAAAGAGGAGAGTTGTGCGGGAATTCTGTATCATTACTTTATCACAATTCTATTACGAAAAAAATGTCTTCTCCCATAAGAAATACACGGGAACTGGTCTCGGAAACACGTGTTGAAATCAACCGATATTGCTCAAATTTGGAGATAATTATTTGGGATTTCGAACAAACTGGGGCATTGGGGATTGGGACAAAAAGAATCGACATTTATTTTTCGCAAATATAAATTTGAGTCATCTTAATGCACAGTACACCTTAGGAGATGTAACGCTGGTGTGGTTAAAATCTCTTTAAATAGACGTAATTTTTTTCAGTATAACTTAGCTGGCATTCAAAACTGTTATGATTATAATAAACACATAAAGAACACATATTTTTTTATTTTTCTTTTTTCAGTTTATTCGTATTTGAGATATTCACGATTAAATTGAAGACTTAACATATTTAAAATGTATATTAGAGCAGAGAGACTCTATCGTGCCGTTTTTTTTCTGGCGTAGAACCAGGTAAAACGTGATAGGTTTTATTAAGCATGTCACTGGGCATATGAAATCGTATTTCACGACATTTTTTCGTGGTCTGGACCTTTTTAAAATAAAAAAAGGGAAAATATTGTATTTTAAATAAAATGTGTTTTCTTTTTGTTTCCACCGTCATATCTTCAAAACTATATTTTTATCAGCATACAGTGAAGCAAATGTAGCCCAAACATTAAAAAAGTGTTTGATATAATTATTTTTTTCCAATGTGTAGCGTTTGGCAAAAGCGATTTTTTTTTAAGCGCGCTAAATGAGTCATATATATTATTACGGATCACAATGTAGGTACATACAATATACCACATACGGAAGATAGGATAAGATGCATCTAACTAGTAGTTTGCGGGATTGAGAGTATAAGTACTTTTAAATAAATGCGATGCTGTAGAATATTCCATTATTCAAGAAAACTAAACGTTTTCTTAAATAATGGAGTGCATTATTTGTGAGAAAATTATGCGGGATGATGACAAATCTGTGGTACAAAGACCTAGGATACAAGGCTTGTTGTCACTAATATCTAGTGCTAAAAAATGACAAGACATCGCGGAAATATCGTGTCAAAAAAGATTACATTTTAAATGGCGAAATTTAATTAAAATATCATATAGACTGTCGTATAGACAAGTTTTGAAAACATGAACGTTTTTTGCAATCATACAGTGCCGCCACGCCGGCCGGTCCTTATTTGTAACAGATGCTGCACAGTATTTAATGGAACACGAAATATTAATAATAGATGGGAGATTTAAATTAACAGAAAAAGTAATTTCACTACATAAACGTTATTCAGGACTGACCAAAAATCTATTTAGCAAACAGGAAGATACCAGGATGGTTTTGCATGCAATGTACGAAACTAAATTTAGCAAACAAATATTGGTGAAGTCAGTTGATATAGATGTATTAATTTCATTTACTTTTTTCTCGGACACTGACTTAAATGGAACTAATTTATTTATACAACTTGGACACGGCATTAGCAGAAAATTTTTGTCAATATAGAAGGTAGTGCAAAGTTTATGAACTACAGTTTGTTTTTGTCTTTTGGCACTTCATTGTTTTACCGATTTCGACACCAATAATGTTTTTTTTTTTGTGTAAAAGAAAATCTGCGTTTGATGTTCTTAAAGAATATAATTGTTTTTCAAAAATTCTCAGAACTACCATTGCTGTCTAAAGACGAAACTTTAAAAATCTTTACAAAATTAATTCTACTACTGTACAAAAACCACAATTAACAAATTCAGATATTAAACGACCTAAGGATCAAATTAGCAACAACAACAAACGGAGCTTCCTTCAACTGAAGGCACCGTTTAACAAGCACTTCTTAAGGTAAACATATATATTTAAATAATAGATTTCCTGACTAATACATATAGTTAACTATTACAGGCTTATGTATCAACTTAGAATATCGTACAGAAGCAATATACCAACTACACTTATAAATGCACATGATCCAGGACCGAATTTAAGGAGGTTGAGGCTTTAGACGAAAATGATGATAAAAATCTGAAATAAAGTTAAAAAAAAAAAAATTTTATGACAAAATTTCCTGTAAAATATCCAAAGTCATTAGGAAACTCATAAAGCAAAACACTTTAAAAAACTTTTACATGTAGTCTTATGGAAAATATGTCAACCCAGCATGCAAACGGTCCACAGGCGGTAAGCAGTATAATGAGAGCCGGGCGCGCAAAGAATATGTTTTATCCCGTTTAAAAAAAATCGCTAACTACATACTATAACCTGCACATAAAAAATTATGCTTCTAAAACCTTTTTTCATATGTTGCCTTCAATTGGTTCACAGCATGTATATACAAATTTTCATAAATAATTTTTTTTCTCGATTACTGAAAAATACATTTACGAAAATAGCAACTTTAAATTTGCTATTATTTTAACAATTAAAGAAAAAGATTTTATAATCACATTGTATTTTTTTGTACATAGAAGCGTTATTATGTCTACTTCAATTGAAAAAAAAATCTGTTCCATAGCACAATTATTTTTACAGATATAACGGTGGGGACGTTAAAAAACATGTTTCACCGAAAAATCATTTTCTACAGTTTTTTCAAAATAAAGAAGTACCTGACCACCAGAAAATGTCGTGAAAAGTGGTTTCATGTACACGATCAACTAATTAAAGAATCGCATCAAGTATGGTTTGGTTCTACGCCAGTTTTTTTTCTCGGAAACTAAGCGACTTTGCTTCCCAATTTTACTCGTCTATATGAATAGTGAATTATATCAGGTAACCATTTAAAACTTCCTTAAATATCATAGATTTCTCCTTTATTGATTCGATAGGAGCTTTTTTTTGTCCAACCAAACCAAAATACATATTTAACTATCTGTGCAAAGCAATGATTTAAACTTGGCCTGAATTATAGGAGAATTTTAAAATTTCAAGTGGTCTGCACTTAGTTTTAATTAAAACAACTATTATTAAGTTTAGTTTTAATTTGTTTTCTTTGTGAACCAATTAATACAGCAGATATTATTTTAACTCTTCACTAAATTACAGAATGGATTATTAAAAATTTCAATTTAGTTGTTAAATATAGTTGGTGCAAAAACTACTCAACATAAAAACAGTAAAGATAATCAATTTATATAAAATAAAAACAAACGTACTTAATTTTTTATTTATATATTTATGTAAAAACTTACATGTAGAATATCTGCCTAAAATGTGTGTAATACATAAAATTTCCAAGAAAATCTATTATCACAGTTGGATTTTCGTTGTTACATTTAAAAAGACATCTTTATGTAAAATTCTAGTATAATAGATGTTTTATTAATATGTATTGCTGTTTTCTATTCTTCACAGCTCGGGACAACTAGCATAATCTATTGACGATATTTATTTAACATAACAGTATGAATTAATAGTAATATCTTCACCTAGCTTATTTTGTTTCTTAAAAGAATTCATCATTTCAAAATTCTTCTCTATCCTAATCTAGTTTTCCTGGGTTGTAGTTCCAACTGGAATATTTTCTATAAAATCTGTGCCTCACTGTTGCGGGATTGGATCAAATATGGCCAGAGTAGAGAATGCAAAATACCTATTATGCAGATCGCACACTTTCTAAATATTGTTTTATACACTTAAATTATACAAAAACGGTGTATAAAGCTCTTATTGTTATGTTATATATGGATTGTATAATATATTATTTTGTGAATTAGTGTATAATAAAATAGTGTATATGCCTGTATATATGTCTTTCTCTCACTCATTAGTCATCGTTGCAATATGTGTCCTCCTGTGTAGGTTCCAATGTCGTTGTGTACTGAGATTCTTCTGAGAATATTCCCGCCTTTGCAGGTATCTCTATGGATTTGGAAATATTTTCGTCTTCGGAATCTTCTCTGGACTCGTATGTTTTCGGGGATGTGGATATTTGAGAGATTGGGGGTATTTTAGCGGGTACGGATATCTTTGCGCATTTGGCGGCATCTGCGGTTTCGGTCTCTGGGGTTTCGGTCTCTGTGGATTCACTATTTTCACATGCAGGTTCTTCAACTGATGTGATTATATCCACCAATGTGGACATTTTCTTGGGTCCGCGCATTACCGCGGCTCCAGTCATATGGAAGGGTCCGAATATTTTCGAGGATCCGGATATTTCCACGGATTCGACTATTTCTGCGATTTCGGTGGTCTCTGCAAATTCGCGTGCTGGCGCTTCTGGAACATCGGGGGTCTCGATAATTTGGGATGCCTGTCCAGATGTTTCCACTGAGGATTGGGAAGACCCTGTATATTCTATGGGTACGGATGTTGCTATTGAGGCGTGAGATTTCATTGATTTTGAAAAATGAATTATATTGCAACTAATAAACATCATGTAGGCTCCATTTTCTATTTGAGATTCATGATTTGCTGAGCATAACTTTTCTTCGACACTAAAAATTGACAGAAATAAGTCATAATATACTAAAGAATGTTGCTCAAATAGGCCTGAATATTTATATAAATCAAACATGTAGCACATAAAGGACCTCCACATAAACTTCATTGTTTCCTACTTAGACATATGTCTAAGCTAATGGAGAACTTTCATATGTTAGTAAATAAGTTATAAATAAATAGAAGTCCCTTTTACGATCTCCTTGAGCCTTAAAAACAAGTAAAAATAATAATAAATGCTCGTAATACCTACAGTTTGTCGAGGCTATACGGGCTAAGTCCATTTCCTCAGGGGAAAAAAATGCATTCTAGAGTCCCTAAAGATGCAGGCAGATATCTAATTTCTCCGATAGCTTAAACATATGTCGCCATGTCAAAAAATTAAATATGTATGGAAATCTTGTACACGATATACGTTTGCTACGTATATATACTCAGACCAAGCTTCATGCAAGAATGCTTTTCATTCTTTCTATAAAGTGTATTCTAAGGTAGCTCACCAAAAAACAATTAACACTTGGAATATTTCAACCCTTCGATTTCTTTGAAATAGCAAAAAACGTAGAACTGGAGGCACTAACCTTGAAAAGTGAAAGTTAATTAGGTCATTAACGTTAATGAGGTAATTAAGATAATGACGTAATTAGAGAAATCCGCGGAAATTTTAATCACCGCGAGATAATTATCTTATCTGGTGGGTGGCCCCGGTGATTAACGTTAATTAGATATACGTGCCTTTCAACATGTGTAACTTGGCTGCAATTTTTGAGCGATTAAAAAAAAATTTAATGACGTAACAAACTGACTGGGATTTTGGAACTTGATTAAGACTTGTTTTCATAATATAAAAACACACTGTTGTGAGCAAATAGTATTCACTGTTCAATTCTGACGTTTCCATGTCAATAAGAATAACATTTTAAATAAGTTTGCATATATTTAACAGATTTTACAAGTTTCGGTGTTTAGAATTATTTTAAAAAAAGTGACACATTTTCGGGATCCAACAAAAAACTTAAGATGGCTATAATCGTCAAGTTTTGTGTTTAAAAGTGGTATGGATATCAGCTTTAATATTCGACGTTCACCAAGGCATCTTAATCATATTCCAAGAGAAGAGATACCCATTAAACCGCAGTGCAAGTAAAGTGGTTGGTGGCTGCCCCGGCCCCGGCTCATTTTTTAAATATTACAATATTTTTTCAACACACAACGAACACAATTTCTCAACTGGATAATAAAATGCAGCAGGTATTAAAAGCTCAGAGTTAGACATTTTTCATTGAATGAATTAACTTTTCAAGAAACGTAGTAAAGTATTCGGTTCTCAATAAGTTTTTTAAGAAGTGTAGTAAAATATGTGTTCAAACGATGCATGTTGTGAATTATGGGATAAGGATGACTTTCCAAGCTACAATCCTTTGCAGCATATAGAAACAAGGAATGTTTTGAGGAGTGCGTTTTCGGTAATAGGGAAATCTAAAAAAGCCAAGAAGCCTTCCGACCTGCAGAACGACAACGACTAAGTAAGGTTGAGGAAAAAGAACAACTTTCAAAAAAAGAAAATTTGAAAATAGATAGTGTCGCAAAGAACCTAAAGTGATATTAGTGGAGACTGTACAAGTGTTCCGTGTTTAAAAAAAAATGAGATGACATTTACCTTAATAATATTTTGAACTTACCCTTCATCATCTCTTCCAGTGCCGATGAACTTAATTGACATACCTTCAACGTTTATAACTTGATTACAATAAATAAAACAATAAAATTTCTTCTTTTCGTTCCATTTAACTTTTGCCTCCCTTATTCTTCCAATTTTGGGAGCCTGAACGTAATAAATATAGGTAACGTTGTGTCCACTCTTAAATGTCCTATAATTTGTGCTAAAAGAACCTATATTTGGTAAGGTGCATTTGGGATACATTAAAATATTTACACTGGGTCTGCCAAACTGGCTACTGCAATATTGGCATTATCATCTACTAAAATAAAATCAAAATAACCATAATAATCGTGCGATGCTTTCTTCACAAACATGGTTATTCTGTATTGATACACTAAAAACATAAAACTGTCGTAAACATAAGGTAATACTTTCATTACAGGTGAAATAGGTAAAATATGTATAACGGTATACAGAGTTGGGTAGAAGTATGGAATGAGCGCCATTAATCTGCTTGTATAAGTTACTTGAAAAAATGCTTGAAAGGGTGTAGCGATTTCTACTTTTGCGCATAATTAGGCGCCCTCTAATTTATTTTTGCGTCAGCGGTTTTTGAGATGTGATGTAGTTTTTTATTCTCTTCTCAGCCATAGAAAATTTAGTATAGGTTGCATAAGAAAAATTTTGAGAAAATAATTGAAAATCATTTTATTTCTTTAATTTATAGCTTTGCGATAAAATGCTCTACCCGAATTAAATAAAGTTAAACTAATGTTCAAAATGAAGTCCACAATAAGTAAATTGACTGTTAACTATAATCAGGTGTATGACAAGTTTTGTCGGACAACCAATTCAATTCAATTCAATTCAATTCAAATTTCTTTTATTCAATTTAGTAATAACATATTATATGTACGTACTCAGAGCCAACCAGACATGCGCGGCGCGAAGCGCCGTGACAATTGAATGGTTGGATGAGTGAGTGAATATAAAACTTAAAATAATTAACAATGAAACTAACTCATATCTCTAAAATAAAAGATTTACAAAAGCTGATGGCAAAATTGAACATATAAGAGTGTATATTTAAAATAATGTGTAAAACATGTATATAAATATGGTTAAAAAGACAAGCTCAGTCGTTGGTGGTAGACATATACAGGTGAGTGCTAAGGCGTCTCACCTGCTCCATGCAATTCGTTCAAGACTTACATTGCTAACAGTCGACGATGCCGCAGAGTTTTTGGTTTAAAATAATTTATGTTTGGATACATTTTTGAATTAATAAAGTTCTGGTTAAAATAGGATTTTCTGAAAAGGATTTTGAGAAATAAATGAATTTAAAACAAAAATGTACAAAAAGAAAAGAAGGGAAAGATAGAATTATACAATTTTGTAATGCAAGAATGTCCAGATATTGTGGCTAAAGTGGCTGCCGAAAGATGGGCAGCGTCTGATATGGTAATTTGTGTTTTATTCTAAAAGGTGCATTATGCTGTCTTATTCGCGTTATGTTGTTTGTTAGCGGACTATCGTTTAGTTTGAAAGCATAAAACTTTTGTGAAATTTCAGAAACGTAGTTCGCTATTGGAGTAATGTCGTGACATAAGGCATATAGATGCCTGAGGGGGATGTATCGCGTTGTGTTAGTAATGAGGCGCATGAACTTATGTTCAAGGACTTTTAACTTATTCATTGTCGTGCTCGGTATGCTGCACCATGCCGGAGCCGCGTACGTTATAGCTGGCCTCACTACAACGGTGTATATGAGTTTCTTATTATGTCTGTTAACTATGCTATTCCTGGCCAGGAGCGGATACAGACTCCTGGACATAGAATAGACTGTCCGCACTCGTTCGTTAATGTGTTTCATAAACGTTAGTCTTTTGTCCAAGTGTACCCCTAGGTACTTCACACTTTCATCCCTGGTCGGAATTTGGGTACCCTTGATCAAAATTGGCGTAATAATTTTGTTTTTAGTATAATTACGTGTGAAGACCATTGCCTCTAAAACTTCTTTTCTTCGTTAATGGTTATCCTGGTCGTTTTTGTCAGATTTTCAGTTTTTATGTTTGTGATAAAAACAACGACAAATATAAACTATTGATGTTCAATCTTTCAGTATAGAAGGCCAAAATCTCGCGTTCGTATGAAAAAAGGCCCCAAGTGAATTTTTTGCATGTCCACGTTCGGAACATGTCCCTCAATAAGGATCAAGATTTTGCCGGACGAAAATCTGTTCCCAATTTGTTTAAACTAATTTTTCTTAAACGAATGGCGAAAATCTCTTTTTTTGAGTCAAATAATTTTTTCTTCAAAAAAGATCTCGTGTCATTTCTTCGTAAAGTCGACCGTTTCCAACTTATAAATACTTTAATGTTTGAAAAACGCTCTTTAATAACGTAACCGATTTTAATGGGGCCCCCGTAGGGCTCAGTCGTGTTCCCGTAGGATTTCGCCGTGACTCCGATAGGACTTTGCGGGACTTCATTTCGCTCCTCATAACGGGGCCTCTGTAGAACTTGTCATTCTCATCTCTGGGACCCATATCAAGGATCCTTGTTTGCTCTGTGGTCTCTTTACCTCTCGCACAGGATAATCTCAATTTTATGTACTATATGACTAACACAACCTTCAATTTTACGTTTTGTAAGGTTATTCTCATTTTGAATGTTTTTATTCACATTTCTAGATTGTAACCGGCGTAACATTAATAACATTATATAGAATACATATAATACTTTACCATTGCTGATTTAAAAAAATGTACTGATATTTGCAGGTTGGAAATCCAACCTATAATCAGCAATATTCAAACACCACATGTATTCTATATGAGGTTTTTTAATGTTACACTGGTTCCAATCTAGAAATGTGAAATAAAACATTAAAAATTAGAAAAAACTTACAAAAATATAAAATTTGAGGTTATGTTAGTCATATGGTGCTACTGCTCTATAGGGCGCGTGCAAAATCTGACAGCTAACGGGAGTGGAGGGCATATCACCTAAATGTTTCAAATTAATTAACGTGAAATTCGCTGTTTTTGTGTCCTTTTTTAACTCTCGTGCTATCAGCTATTGAAATAAACATTTTTAAGTTTAGTTTTCATTATATATAGACAATTACGTGTTTTGTAGAATAATATTTCCTTTGATTTGGTGAGATGTGCATTGTTTACCTACGTGTTTTTAGTTATTTTCTTCGTATTTAAACAACGCATGGGATTGATGTTATTGTTATATATAGAGCATATTTAGATTATTTAAAATTTTAATGCTGATAATTATCCTGTTACCAGTTTACCACAAAAAGCCATCATATTGTATGGAATCTGGTTGTCAAAGTCTCACGAATGCCAATTTAAGCTTTAATAGGTATGTGATTATTACTTAACATTGGAATTTAATACTTATATAACTACTTATACAACGTATTTAATAAATACGTAGTAGCATACTTACAGCATGCACGAAAATAAAGTTATAGTTATTTCAGATTGCCATTGATTTACACCAAAGAAGATAAGTTTGTTGTCTATTAAGAGTTCAAACAGAAAAGTGGTTAAATGCTTTAAGGCTGCATAACCCATAAATTTATTTGTTAGTCAATCTAAATGAGCTACCTTACCTAGTTCAGCAGGTTTTCCTAAAAAGTATAGAGTATAAAATTGAAATGAAATAGTATCCATAAAGATTATCCGCTAAGATAATTTCTGGAACTATGACCATATTTCATCTTTGACTCGGTAAGATCAGATCTCTCTAAGGCTCTTTTCGCTTTGCCCTTTTGATTGAGCACAAAATTTACTTCTTTTGGTGTAAATCGATGGCATTCTGAAATAATTAATAATTTTGTTTTCGTGCATGCAGAAGGTATTTACTACTATGTATTTATTAAATATGTTATATAATAAACACTAAATTCAAATGTTAAGTAATAATCACATACCTTTAAAAGCTTAAATTGGCATTCGGTGAGACTTCGACAACCAAATACCATAGAATATGATGGGTTCTTTTCGTAAACTGATAACAAAATAATTAACAGCATTTAAATCTTAAATACTCTAAATATGCTCCATATATAATAATAAGATCAATCCCATACATTGTTTAAATACGAAGATAATAACTAAAAACACGTAGGTAAACAATGCACATCTCGCCAAATCAAAGGAAATATTATTGTACAAAACAAGTAATTGTCTATATATAATGAAAACTAAACTTTAAAATGTTTACTTCAATAGCTGATAGCACAAGAAAGTTAAAAAAAAAAAACAAACGAAAACAGCGAATTTCACGATGATTAATTTGGAACATTGAGGTTATATTTTGCACGCGCCCTATAGGGGGATACCATAGCTTTCTGTAATTTGCAGTATACAATGCAGTCGCTTGTTAACTTTATTATTATTAAAGGTAACTTGGTACCATGACGACAATATTGTAGTCAATGAATCAAAGAAGTTTTTTTTACTGAAACACTTTTATCAATTTCTGTTCAGTTTTCGAGAATTCAATCATTAAAGAGAATGTGTTATTTGCGCACTCGCATATGATCGGCACATTTCCAAAACAGGTATAATATCGCTCGTAGAGACAAATTTTTCATATCACTCTGTTGGTGATCGAATTCTGAACAACTGTCAAAATGTTCGTCTGTCTGTCTATCTGTCCGTCCGTCACGTTTTTGTACGAACGATAAATCGAGAACGAAAAGTCCGATTGAATAAAAATTTGGACAATAATTTCGTGTTAGCTAGAGGAAGAACCTTATTGATTTGATTCAACAAAATCGAAGAATAAAGTTATTAATTATTTAAGTTTAAAAAAATCGTTTTTTAATGTTTTGTAATTGCACAAAAAATATATAAAACTAATATTATTTGCAAGAAAAACTGCGAATAGGATCCTACAGAATGTGCAACAATTGTATAAAAAGTGTAGTAAATGGGTGAAGATTATAACAATGACTTGAGAAGTATTAAAAAAGGCTATTTTCGATTTTTCGATTTTGGGGTAAAATTGACTTTTAGGTGGTGTTTGCAATTCCGAATCTTAACGTGAGCTCAAAATTTGAATGCGGCGTGTGATTTTCTATGGGAAGCCATTATCAGTTTTTCTGGGCATCATATCTACAATAGTTAACATTTGATTTTTACTATACTCACTACAATAAGGAGGATGATCTGCGGTATTTAAAAAGAAAGCAGATTTTGTTGCAGAGTTTCCATACATTCTTGTCCCAAAACTTCGACATGAGGTATCACCCATTGATCCACAACTGACACATTTACCCTATAAAACCGAAATGTACACATATTCATCTTCTTATCAGGTACCGTTTACCTCATACTTACCTTTTCAAAATCGTCATAATTGCCACACTTAATTCCCAAAAATAAACAATCCCCATCAGATGCAGCTTCTATAAAATATTTAAATGCTCTTTTGTGACTACAACCAGGCAATATCTCTGCTGCACTTATAGCGCTTCTTCCCACAGATGTGATATCGGGGAAGGTTGTGTTGACTGCACATCCTGGTTGCAGGAGAGCGTTATTTATGTAAAAGTCACTATGGCCCATTGCTTCTTTTGTCCCTTGACTTCTAGCTAGAAAAAGTCCAATTTAAGTAAAAATAAGAGGCCCTCGAGGGTATTACCGTCGGATGCATCCGTGTGGAGTACTTCAACATATCTAGCATTCGTAGGGTTAAGCTTTACGATGTCAGGTAATCCATCAAACCGTGGACCGCTCGGATCAAGACCTGTCAAATAATTCTAAATAGAGTGTTGTACCTATGAACATAGATCGGAAATATTAAATTCCACAGTGAATTTTAAAAAGAACCTTTGTCATACTTGCAAAAGTGGGAACGCCTAGCTCTGTCGGTGCCCTTATGCATTTAATATACCGGGTGGCCACGAGTCAACGTACGCCCCCAATATTTCGTAGAGAATTCAATTATTAATATGCTGCCTTTTTATTTTTTGCCAAACCTCCCACAACGTTTCGAGATATTCAAGGTCAAACTTTCAAAAACATAGTTTTTCGCGATTTTCTCACGCCAAAAAAATTTAGAGAGCAATAAAGTTGTCATGAAAGTTGTAGAGTATTCAATTATTATCAAGATTGGTGTTTTGCATGTTTTCTTAAAACCTTGCCCTTTTCGAGATACTCAAGGTTGAAGTTTAAAGAAACGATTTTTTGCAAATATCTCGCTTCCTATGCATCGGACGTACATGAAGTCAATGTGAAAGTTGTTGATGTTGTTCGATAACAGGGTGTGATACAGCATCTGCAGAAGGAAGCAAAGAGCAACTTATCATGGACGCTGTGGTAATGGAGCAATCTTACAATAAATCCCGGAACATATTTACTGCCTTCATTGATTATAAGAAAGCCTTTGATAGCATACCTCACTCATGGCTCATTCGAGTGCTGGAGCTGTATAAAGTAGCACCCGGTATAATAGATGCTCTTAAGTACGTGATATCATCGTGGGAAACTGTTCTGCATTTGCACCATAGTGAAGGTTCCATCCATTCCCAGAAGGGCAAAAGTCAAGTTTTCAAAATGTTTGAAAAACGTCCCGATCTACATCAAGCTGCAGAAGCTTTTCTGCAGGAAAGTTGCTCTCCCGATGCATTAATATCAAATGGATTACTTTTCCTTCTGGCGACATATGGAGCACAAATATTGCAAACGTCAATAGATGAGCACAGGTATTTTTGCTTCGCCACGGCAACCAAGAACAAAAAAAGAAATTAATTTGGCAGCACTGCCCCCAACAAGAGCAACAGCTCAGCAGCATATATTCAGAGCTTATTACCACATTCAAATTTAGTTGGAGAACAAACCAGAACGTTATGAATGGGGCTGGATTTCCAATAACCATATCCTTGATGCAGTTCCCACAGTACTCCCACCAGCACCAGATAATGTACTGAATCAAATCTTCTGCAATTGCCGAAAAAGTTGCAACGCAACGTGTGGTTGAAGAAATGTCGGACTTGAATGCTCTGAAGTTTGCACCAATTGTCGGGGGATATCGTGCGTAAATAGCAAAAAGAAAATAATTTAACTGGAAGATTTTACTGCAGAAACAGATGATCTCGAATGTTCATACATTGTAACCACTAATGACAATGAAATTAGCAATGAGGATGAGGATTCTGATTCTTACAATAATAATGATTATAATGTTAGCGATGATGATAGTTCACAGAATGAGTTCGAACTCGATGAAGTTGTTGCAAGGCTCCCAGATAAAAGGGGAATATGTAAAAAACATTTACTTTAGAGGCTGATGTATCAGCCATACAGCAGGGTAGGGTGGTCACCCTGTGCCCTGAACAAAATTTTTATGTTTTACGTGCAGTCCCCTCTCTGCATTTAATTGGTGGCGAAAGAGGCTCACACGACCGACTAGACAAGTCCCTGGGGACTAGATTCGACAAATTGGAGCTTGTATGTATGTTGGTGAAAACAAATACGCGTCTTAATATAACAGATTTAATGATTATATTTAGGTACGCTTGCAGCCAAATCCCACAGAAATAACAATACACACAATCCGTATACTTAGATGTGTGGCCCACACTTAACCTAACACAAAATATACGACAACTTAAAACTAATAAAATCTTAACTAATAATAGGCAAAATATGACCCCCCCCCAAAATATACTGGCTAGACGGTTACATTAAAATACTGAATAATAACATAAAATGAACAAAATAATGTAAACTAGGTAAGTGACGATAGGTTAAATTGACTAATGTGAAAAATTTGCAAGCGTGGTGTTCAAAACTACTAAAAATTGAATTGGTCATGTGCAAAATATTTACTGATAATTTAAATTTAACCTGTAAAACATTACGTACAGTATTTGGAAAAACCTGTAGTTACGTGGGTCGAATGACTGCAATTTAGTACCTCAAAAACCTTGATGGGCTTTCTGTGCCTCACGTAGACGGTGGGATGTAATATCAGGTCCCTCGTTATGCAATTTAAAGACGCTTACCTCCAGCAGGTTTAACAATGCATACCCTAGGCCTACCAGGGGAGCGTAGCTTCCCATGGAACCAGGCAGGAGAGTCTCACCGGTACAACTCAGGATTCCAAATTCAACGAACAGCTTGCCAACCAAGTTTCAGCAAACCCAAAGTTCACATACAGATGTACAAATATCCAACAGGTAAGATGTGGGGTCAAACATACATGATGAGATACCAGTAAAAGTCCAAGATAAAATTAAGGTAAAGGTAGAAGTGAAAATGAACTAAAACGAACAAAAGGAACAAAAAGAACAAAAAGCCCTGCAATAAAGAAATAACGAACATTACAAATCTATTTTCTAAAGAGATTTCAGAGGCATCCCTTAGATGTTGAGTGGGCTTACAGAATTCCTTTGCCATGTGCTTCCAGCAAGTTGATTTATCCGGAAAATTCCGTAGCAGTACTTCCCAACAGAAAATAATAAAAATATCAAAATAAAATACTGCTAAATTTGTCACTACAGCACCATATCCCATTAAAGGAGTAAATTCACAAAATGCTATCCACGTGCTCAGTGACACAACTTATCTTCGGCAGGCAAACGGAAAAAATCTCCAAAAATGGCCAAGACGGAAACCTCTGTCAAAATCCGAGAATGACTAAAACTCTGTCCATGGGTACGTTCCGAATGAACACTATACACCATAACCCACAAATCTGAAAAATCTCCCTTAATGACGTCTATATTCCACACATAATACAGTATTTCGTAATTCCATTAACAAAACAATAAGTTTAATTGACAATAACGGTATTGAAAAGGTTATAATCGAGACGTTCGAAACTCGCTTTCTAAGAAATTAGGTACAGTTACTGTGCGTTGCTAGCAACGCGTTGCCAGGACCAGCAACACTATGCGTGGCTCACATGGAGCACGAACGGTAGGCAACCAGTTATAGTATATATAGACTCGACTAAAACGACAACATATTACGATATTCAAATTCAATTGTACAGATACGAAAATAGACTGTAACAAAGTTGAGTATGGGTCAGAGTAGGATTAACGTATATAGAGCACATTATGTAATAATCGACACAATTTTAATGGGTTAGGCCTACATGCACAGGGAAACCATGTAAAAAAAAATACGCCATTCTTTTTACCTCGTGGATGGTGTAGAAACGAATGCATTAAAAAAAATTGAAATGGTAAATTTACCAATCTTGCAGATATTCAAGTTCCTACTGCTTGTATGTAAACTTCGTCGAGGGTCAATGCATGGAGAGCGAGTTATTCGGTTATTCTCGGCAAGGGCGCAGTTTTGGTGGAAAATGCAAGAGATCAGTCTTGTAGATGATCCAATTCTAAACAACTTTCATATTGATATTATGTACGTTCGATGCATAGGAAGCGAGATATTTGCAAAAATCGTTTTCTTAAACTTCGACCTTGAATATCTCGAAAAGGGCGAGGTTTTTTGAAAAAATGCAAAATACCAATCTTGTGGATAATTGAATTCTCTACAACTCTCATGATAACTTTATTGCTCTCTGAATATTTTAGACGAAAGAAAATCGCGAAAAATCATGTTTTTGAAAGTTTGACCTTGAATATCTCGAAACGTTGTGGGAGGTTTGGGAAAAAATAAAAAGGGTATTTGAAAAAATCTTCTACCTCCGAAATCCTGGGCAGCCCTGCTGGGACTTTTGTGATTTTTGTGGATTTGAGTTTGGGACACCTCAAAGAACATCTGTGTAAGAATTTTAATTTTTACTGATTTTGTCCAGGTTTCCTCCGTTGTTTATCTAATTTGCGTGGGCTATAAATGCATATCCCATATCCCAAATATAATCAGATTTTCAGAAATTCTATTATGTATTATTTATATTGGTGAGCTGTAGTACTATTAGAGAAAGTTTGTTGGAAATACCCCACAACCCTTACTTTCTGTTTGGTTATACCAAAATAAAAATGATGGTATTCTATTATGCTTTGAAGTACCTATATCTACCTGTTATTTTTTTAATGTTATTGTGGACAGTTCCTACATAACCAGCAATATGAGCACCAACGCCATGTCCAATGATATGTATTTTTCCAAAATCCACGTGAAATTTATCCTAAAATAAATCTTTAGTTATTTGTTAAATAAATATCAGTTAATATTAGTATAACTTTTAGCACTTTCAGCAATAAAATTATTTCTAATGCAACAACTCTTGCGTTAGCTATGGCTTGATCATATGGTGGTTCTGCTCCTCTTTGCCAATCTACTGATACTACGTTGTCTTCTGGTGATTTACTTAACATTACATATGCCAAGTGCTGCAAAAATAGATAAATATGTATAAATCGATAGCGCTTTCAAATTAATCCAGTAACTTTATACATCCTACCTGACACCTATATAGGCCTTTTCATCATAGAGAATTTTTGTGCGCATGCGTTGCGTTCCACCATGTTTTTCGGACAGATTTTGCATGTCAACATTGAATTTTATATACAATTACGTTTTTTAAACAAATAATGATGAATATATTGCTAATTTTCTGAATATAAGTAGTGCGATATCTTATAGTTTATTTGAAAAATTTGAAAACAGGGAGCTATGGGCAAAGGACCTAATAAACGGTGTTGTTTTGGCGTGTGTAACAGCGACTTTCGCTCCAAATATTTCAGAAACTTTTTATTATTTTCTGCCATTCCTTAAGCCGTGTGCTGAGTACATAAAATGTATTAAATGCTCAAGAAAAAAACATGCAAGACATTGCCAACAGTGCGGGAAATACGAGTCCTGAGTGAAAGCTCGCCGACATGGTGATGGAAGATTTCCGTCGATAGAGGATGTTAATAAAGATACATACATTTGTTCTCTTCATTTCAAAGGAAGAATGTCGTCAACTCTTCAACATTCACATGTTGTTAACTTAACACTTAATGCACTTGTATAAAAACTGATGTGTTGACAGTTGAATCCTAACCTTGCAACCAGTTCTTTTCTTGCTTCCACTCACTTTACTGTCGTGGCACTTGAGCCAGCTCCTTAATTGAGCGCAAGTGTGTTCTTCCACAACTTTGTGCACTAATTTTGCGCCGCTAATCACACTTTCGTTTAAATTAATGTTCAAAAATGATACCTTCCCAGCCATTTTGCTAAAAAGTGTCCGAAAGTTTCATATTTCCCACAAAAAACATGGCACGAGAGCATGCGCGCGACAATGCTGAAATGGCCTTGAAAAGGCCTATTGGGTAACTGCATTTTTTAATATGTTTTATATGATTATGAATTAATGTTGAATCCAAAATTACGACCTCGGCAGACCTCCGCATCTTGGTCAAAAATTGAAAAAAAAGCGAGATTCTTTACTTTTTTCAGTTTCTGTCAATTTTGACCCCTAAGACTTACAGTTTAGATAAAAACAATTTAATACTTTTGAAAGTAGACTAAATTTGCTATAAGCTGGTACTTGAATGGACTCTGTAGATCAAATAGTCTCCGAGATACAGCTATCCAAAATTTTGCAAAGTTTTCATATTCTGCCATTTTTAGCAATTTTTATTTTCAACTTAAAAATCTGTGAAATAAAGGGACACGGTAGTGTCTCGAGCCAAGTTCACTCAAACATCCCAGCTCACACAAATAATAAGTGAGCACCCATGTATCTTTACTGGAAAAATATCTACCCCCCCACCACCTAAATTTTGAATTGAAATTTCTCAATAAATATAAGGATTTATCTAAGAATTTGTTCAGTTATACTTATAAATCGATAATTCTCTATCCAGAATCAATGATATTAATTACATAGTAACGAAGATCGCATCGTAGTGCGTAGCCACGCCCTTTGCGCATAAAAATACAGGATTTTATATTTCCAACAATTAAAATATATATATATGCGATTTCTCCCATTAATTTCGGTTTTCGTCGGTCATGATGGGATCCAATAGATGCACAGTAAGTATCTTGGCAAGTTGGACGGACCCGTAGGACTGCGTCGAGGCCGTCATAGGATTTCGCTGGGCCCCATTTCACCCCTGTAGGACTTCGTCGCGGTCCATACAGGGCTGGGCCCCAATTCGATTCCTACTGGCGCCCCCGTGGGGCTCCATCATGGCTCTCGTAAGGCTTTGCCGTGGCCCCCATAGATCTTTGCTGGGCTCCATTTCACCCTTCACTATGGGGCAGCCGACATCTCTGGGGCTCACAGGAATTCCTGTTCGTTCTGTGGCCTGTTTAATAAAGCAGTAGCACCATATGACTAACTTAACCTCAAATTTTACGCTCTTGTAAGTTTGTTATCATTTTTAGTGTTTTGTTCGCCTGTCCAGATTTTAATCTGTGTAACATCAATAAACCCTCTTACATAGAATACCTATAATTTTGTAATATCGTTGAATATTAAAAACGTAGGGCTAATTTATAGATTGGATTTCCAACCTGTAAATATCAGTACATTCTTTCAAGTCAATAACATTAGAAAATAATATGCACCCTATATGAGAGGGTGTATTAATTTACACTGGTTCCAATCTAGAAATAAAGTGAATAAAAATATTAAAAATGCGAGTAAACTTACAACAACCTAAAATTTGAGGTTAGTCATATGGTACTACTGCCCTTCTCTCGCACAATATAACCTCACTTCTATGAAATCTCGATTGATCATTTTCGATCACCTGATTTTGACACAGTCTGAAGAGCACACAAACCTCGTCCAATCAAAAAGAAACAAAGATGTAAACAATTAGAGATGAGTTGCTAGCAGAAGCAGTTTAAGCTTGTTATTAAAAAATAAGGGCTTTTACCCATCTCTAAGAACAAGACAATGAGTTGTGTGCCCTCCACGCCACCAGAGTGACATCAACCAAAACTTGTCCATAGTCCATTTCCGGTCACATGATTTTGACGCAGCTGTCTAAATACAAAACCTTATTTCAGGTTAACAGTTCAAGCACACATGTATATGAAAAGTACATGTTACAAAGTGTTTTGAACAAAGGCTAGGATTATTCAGAAATATTTCGCTTAATTCTCCCCGTTTTAGAGACATTATTCTGTTTCTCGGCATTATTTGCTTGTTGTTAATTTCTCCACGTTCCTTTAAAATAGTAGAAATTCTAAAGAAGCGAACGTTGTCTCTTTCTCGTTCGTCTATTACCTTAACTCTGAAGTGAGCAAAACAAAGGAAATTTCGTAATTTTTGCAAATGAAAGCAGAGGCCATTAAAATATTCACACTTCAATAACACAGGCATCCAAAAATGAAGCAATGAATTGTCTGACCTCCACGCAAAATGGCGCCGACGACATCCTGTTGTCAACCAAAAATAATCAATTGATCACCAGGCGCCACCTAGTGTTCTCCAGACTATCGCACTCTATATAAACAAACCTGGCGCGTTCCACTAAGAGGCAAAATGCTGTTTGGATTCACTAGTGCCACTCAGTTAATCTTATACAAATTTTTCCGTCAACCTCTGACTGCAGTATTACATATTATTTCCGATTATCAACATGTGCGGGATCTACGGAAACATGGAAAGTGAAACGTGACAAGTTTTTTTGTATTTGAAAAAAAAATCGTAAGTTTTCTTTTTATAAATAGATACCGGACTTGGCGGTTTTTTTTCTACGACCTAGAGAGCCGGAGATATTTAAAAAATAGTGTAGCGATGCACCCGAAATGCATCAAAAATGCACTTTTATGCGCTGTTCTTGTGAAGCCGAAATCCGATTTTGTCAATTTTTTCGATTTGCGATTCATTTGTATGTAAGAAAGAAAAAACAAGAAAAAAAAAACTTTCCTATTTCATCACTTTTCATAAATTTTTTTGACTAATTTGTCTCCACTAGTAACGGAATTCAGAAAATTCATTTTACCCGTGCGAAATAAAAAAAAAATAGTACTGTTATATGGATCAGAAAACAGGAAGGAATATTATTATTATTATTATTATTATTATTATTATTATTATTATTATTATTATTATTATTATTGTTAATAATTAGTTATAAATAGTTGTTATATTTTTCAAACAACTTTAGCCCTCTTATTTCCTTTTCTTCCTCTTCTTGAGCCCAGAAGAAATTGTCCAACGCCTCGTCGTCTGATTCTTATTCAAGATCTGAGAAGTGTATAGTTAAGTCTCTATAAAAAATACTTATCTTTCTCTAAAAATACATATCTCTAGATAAAATATCTCTATATTTTCTGTTAGCAATTTTTAACATTAGAAATGTTAATGTTCCCGTATAGGACAAAAGTTGCGAGTTTTTTCCAAGGCTTTACTATGTGGGAAGCGATGCGGTATAGTCGGTCAGCGCGGATCGATATTGTACCGCCTGTTCAACTATTTCTTCCGTGCTATAGCCAAAGAGTAGATTAAACACTATAGCGCTGTTTATCAACTCCTGGGCACGCCGAATTTTTATTTTTATTTTGTAACGATTAATGAATTTTTTCACAAATTCAGGTTTGATGATTATATGGGGCCACAGTTCCGAGTTTTATCCAAGGCCGTCGCCTCAAAACCGTCGAGGTCGGATGACGTAACACTGAGTGGGAGCCTACAGTGTGCACAGTATGAGTATGCGCGCAGAACATGAAGTTAATGCGGCTGTAGTCGGCCAACGGCCAGCTCCCATAGTAGTGGCTATGGATTCACAAAGTTTGACAAATAGCGATTAGTTACTTTTGTAACAAGTACCTAAAATCATGTTCCTTGAGACGAATTGTCGCTGTAAGTTTATGTCTTATGTATTGTGTTCATTTCTAATATCCCCTAATGTCAAGACTGATATTTTACAAAATTATTTTTACAACACCCACCCCGACAAAGCAACCGGTGAATCGGCCCGGGGGTATGTAGGGGGGCTCTGCGCCCTAGCTCATCACATTAAAAAACTATAATATGTACAGGAAGGTAGATACATAATATGTATTTCACTTCGGAAGAACATTATTTATATTTTGGGTAAAATCGGAAAAACGCTAAAAATGGCGAAATATGAGAAATTTGCCAAACTTTAAACAGCTGTATCTCGGAGTCTTGTAGATCTACAGAGTCTGTTCAGATAACAACTTTTAGCAAATTCAGTCTACTTTACAAAAGTGCCAAATTGTTTTTGCCGAAAAAGTAGGCCTTGTAGGGGTGAAAACCTACAAGAACTGAAAAAGAGGCAAATATTGTCACGCAGCAAAAAATAGTCAAATCCGGGAAAGTAGCAAATGTTTGTATAAATAAAACATATTCGACCCTAGTCCATATTAAATCTGATAAAAATAAAATGGGTTAAGGCCCTCGCCTCATTCCTTCATGACATAGTGTGATCCTGCCGGCGCCTCCACCATATATCACGAAGGAATAGAGCGAGGACCTTAACCCATGGGTCCTACGCCTTACGTGATGGGAGGTCATTTGGAGAGTGTGCGTTAACAAAGCGCTTTGAGGTTTTACATGGTTTTATCAAAATACTCGTTTAGGGAATAACGAACAAAGAACAGATACAAATAGTCAACAACAACAATACACATAATAAAAATGGAACGTATAAAAATTTAAACGATCTTACCTAATTTCTCTCCACTAGTAACGGAGTTCAGAAAATTCATTTTACCCGTGCGAAATAATACAAAATGGTACATAACAATTTAAAAGATCTTACCAATATACACAGCGGGGAGCAAAAGGTGTCACTTTGCACTATACAATTTAACTTGTGATCTCCAGGGTGAAGATCACTAAAACTGCCTGAGGGGTCTGGGAGTCACATTCCCTAAGATGAGGGCCCAAAACTAAGACGACTGTCAACACTAAAACGTCGAAAATGAATGAATTAAAAGAACCAAGAGCCGCGTTTGTATTGATTATTCGTTTTATATATTTAGCCACTACTTGTTTCAATGTCATGTTTATATATAATTGTGTTTTATTACTAAACAATTTCTACTATCGACATTAACTTCATTTTATTGTTATTAGATTTAATATGGACTAGGGTCGAATATGTTTTATTTATACAAACATTTGCTACTTTCTCAAATTTGACTATTTCCTGGGTGATAATATCTCGCAGTTTTTTGGATTTTTGACCAAGACCTGGAGGTCTGCAGAGGTCGTAACTTGGATTTAACATTAATTTGTAATCATATATAACATATTTAAAGAATCATAGACACCTGACTTAATGTCAGGTAACCCTCTTTTCGATGACTAGGTTACTGGATCAAATACAGTTTTGCATATTTTTTTCAATTACCTGTTTAAAGTGAATTATTTCTTGTTTGCATTTAGTTATAATAAAACAAACATATTCTTCGTAGGATGTTGCATACATGGGATTTTCCCATTGTCTATAATGATAAAAATTAATAACTATTCATGAAAATATATATTTCCAGCCTTTGCATTCTGTTCATAACCTACATTTTAATTTCTAGCATAACCAGAAAGTGTAAGAAAATTTATTCACGATTGAAGCATATAAATTGCTACTTTCATTGTTTATATATTGTTTAAATAGATACATAATTATTTGCTGATATTTATTGGTAACTATATATTCTTCTTTCAATAAGCAGTTAAAATTAAATTCAATGTAATTAGCATACATTTCAAGTAATAGATATAAAACGTGTTACAATACTTTGGTACAGAATTATAAACATGAACTTCTGACGTGAAGACAAATACATGGAAGTAGGCAGAAGTTTACAAAATGTACATATGATTTTTATGTAAAACGCACAGTACTGACCAGCGATACCATTGACAAAAACTATTACAACTCAAGGTGATATGACCTTGAATTGCAGTATATCCTGGAAACAACTGTCTCCCTAGGAGCTGCCTGTCTGATGATTTAATTTTATTCGTATGTCATATTAGTTGCGATCGTCGCCTGAGCGTTTTGTGTTTTACGAGTGACAAAATTACCACTGTAAATATAGCACGCTTTACATCAGGTCAATATTTGGACAAGTTACTAATATACGGAGGCACCATCTTAATGCCTTCTAATGTTTTCCAACATCTGAAGCGCGAGCGTCCTAACCATATCGTTATTCTTCTTCTCATGTCAGCTATATCGCGTGGCTTCGTTTTGTGTAGCATACTTTTCACATATCCCCATAGACAGAAATCTAAGGGTGTATGATCGGAAGAACGTGTTGGCCTTTCTACCGATTCTCGTCTTCCTATCCAACGATTTAAGGTATCACTGGACATAAAATCGGTAATGTGGTGGTGCTCCATCCTGATGGAACCATATTACACCCGCTGGAAGTTGTAAGTTTGCTTGAGCAGGATATATGTGTGCCAAAGTTGGAGCAGAGCTAAATAACTATCTCCATTCAAATTGCCATCAATGAAAAAGGGACAATGATATGGTTTCCAATTATCCCCACCCAAACATTAACTTTTTCAGGATTTTGCTAATGTAATTTTCTCATCTGGTGAGGATTTTCATTAGACCAGTAGCGACAGTTTTGATGATTAACATGGCATGGAAGAGTAAAAGTGGATTCATCCAAAAACTAAACATTTTCTAGTTGGATAACATTGGTATCCAACCTTTGCAACCTTTGCATCAATACTAAAGCTGTTTGTCGACTTGAACTATGTAGGTTTATTGGGGTCTATTTTCTTTTGGCACTCAGCCGAATGCTGGCCGCTGGCCTTGATGCACTTTGGCTGTGTAGTGCACCTGCCCTATGCGTGGCCACAGCGATGACAACGGTGGCACTGGGTGACGGCAGGGACGTCATTCGTTAGACTGACACTGGTGACAATCCTTTTATTTTGAGGTCCCCCTTGATGTCCTCATTTGTGACACCGGAGGGAATTCCTCTCACTACCACCCGCAGGAGGTTTTCCTCTGGGAGTGCATAGGTGTGGTATTCCCACTTTTTATGGTGAATGACCTCGTCATCTTTCGGTAATCGTCGGGATTCTGGATATTCCCTTTCCGACTACTTTGGCCTTCAGATATTTTATACCTGCTTCTCTGAGCCTAAGGCTTACAGAGGTCCATATTTCTTTCTTCCTTAATATGACCGGACGGATCTTTGTCTTCTTCTCCTTGTCGTTATTGACCTCTTGGGGAGCCGGTGCAGGGGTTGTAGTGGCCACCGTAGGTGCTCTGTCCAGGATGGTCGTTGTCTTGGGTAGCTTGGGCTCCTCTTCGTCGGTGTCCATTTGATGGGTGGCCGACTTTTTTCTCTTACGGACTGCTTCATTATTGATGGCCGTGGGGGTTGGGGTTGCTCCCTGGATGGCCCTCAGGAGCTCCTGGTGCTGGGTGTTTTGAGCCTCCAGCGATGTTCGGACTTGGTCGGCCATTTGCTTTTGCATTTGGGCCATTTTCTCAGTAGGTTCCTGGATTTGAGTTCTTAGGGCCTTGCTTTCTAGGAGCCGTAGTATTGTACGATCCTTTTTGTCTTGGACCGGCGCACTGCTCCGGGAGCTTCCAGCGTAGTCATCCATATTGCTGTGCTCCTCAGCAAATGACATTTTCTATCTCCGATATTAAGGGTTACCTAATAATAAATTCTACTTTTGTGCAAATATACGTCTTTAGAAAAATTTCACTGTATTTAATAGAAGACCAAGAACAAGTTTCTCATATGATAGCTCCAGTATTAAAATGAATGTTTTCATACATAGTTTTTCTTTTTTGTTCTACTTATATCTTTTTTTGCTCTTAGCAATATCCTATAAAGAATATGTTTTGTTACGTTTAATGGATAAGAGCTAGCTATAATTTTATTAACCTGTGACTTACCTTAATCCAACCAGTGAACCCATTTCCAGTAAAATCATGTATCAATAAATATGTATTGCCTTTCTCATTAAAGCCAGCACTTTTGATTGCTCTGTACTTTGCTGACATACTGTTGTAGAGCAAATACTCGGACCCCTAATAACAAATTCAAATTTAATAAGTGTACGTACAGGGTGTTTCAGTTTTTAAACCTAGGACTTTAGGATGTTGTAGACAAGGATATTTTAGGCAGAATATTTCTAGTAAACTTATACTACCGAATCGTTTTCTAAAGGAGCTACGCCCCAATAAATTATTAGGGGGAAACATTTTTTTTATAAATATCTCAAAAACTGTTGAAAGTATTCTAATATACTTTTATATGATCAATGTTTCACCAAATACCCTTGATTATATTGTACTTTGGTATATGTAAAGTAAACAGAGACGTCTCGTTTGGGATGTTCCTGTCGATTTTTTATCGATAACTTTTTCTGTGATAGAAATTTCATCAAATCAATAGGAGACTGAGAAAATAGTACATAAATAATGTACTCTTAGTCAGAGTCAAAAAAGTTTGATTTAACAGTAACATGATTACATTTCAAAAATAGTGGCCAAGAAAAAAAATTGAAAACAATATTAAATCTACAAAAAGGTACTCAAAGTGAGATCCAGTCTCTTCAATACACAGTTCACATTTCAGAATTTAATGTCGAACTAATGATAATTGTTGGTGATTTTGACGTAAGTCATCGCAAGTATTTATGCAGTTTACATATTTTAGAAAACTCTATGTATCTACACTCAACTAATGTAAATGAGCCAAGTAAAGTATAGTATAATTTTTCTAAGATGACACTATCGGCAATAAAACGCCAGACGAAGAGAAATGCATATCTCACCTTTTCTCGCGCCTATTCGAGCAGAGAACGATTGCACCCCCGCCCCCATGATACTACAACTAAAGAGATATGCTCACGCGGAAATTCAGTTTCGTTCTGTTCTGCGCATGACGTCATCCAGAGACAAACTCGGCCAGATGAGTGTACAAGTACAACCAAACAACGTTGGGGAAATTTAATTATACAATAATTTATGAGTTATGACATTTTATAATGACGTATTTGGACGTAACCAACCATTATTAACTCTTAGCAAATACGAAATCAAAGAGTATATTGCATTTGATCAACGGTGGTGTTGATTTGAATGGCACATTTCTAAAACAGTAGAACGATAATTACGATCTTCTTGAAATTTGCACAGTAGGTTAGCTAAAGGAAAAACTTGTTTTTGAACAAAATCAGTAAATAAAATAGTTATTAATTAAATTTTAAAGATTTGTATGGTCGTAAAAATTTTGTTTTTATTTTCTTAAAGGTATTTTAAAAAAATAACATTTCAGCAGGTTTAGAATTTTATGAAACGTCGAGATATTAAGTGTGAGCAAAACAATTCTGTCTGTAGGTCGGTCTAATTTTTTTTGTGCGCCTGATTACCCGGAAACGGTTTGAGATAATAATTTACATTTGGTACACATATATATTTTTATAATAAAGATTTATTAGACTTCCACTTTAACTTGTAACCGAAGGGTAGCGGGTTCGCAACTCGGGTAGAGGTACATACTTTTCTTTAATTAATTTTGTTTACTTTTCTAATGGACAATGGCACCATCATTAAATCTAAAATACGTCAAACATAAAATTCAAATTCGGTATTAAGCCAAGACAAATATACCTTTCAGTTTGAGTGGCCTAATCAGTTTTCATGTATTCATTGTTTTCAACTATTGTCTCAATCTCCATGTTTTCTACATTGTCATTGTGAGTGTCAATATCCAACGTTTTATATCTATCTACAAGTGAAAAATGGTTATTATTATTATTATTGTTTTATATACCATAATTCCAGATTTTATTTAGATGCTAATTATTATTAATGACTTGTAAAAACTTAGTCTTCCATATTTTTAAGTAAACGTCGCTTTTCCATCCTCTGGTTGCGTTTATTTTTTAGCTCCCCTGGAGAACTTCTATAAGATGTTAGCTTTGGTAAATTTATTGATGGCATAGCGTCTGGTTTTAATTTACACTTTGTTGGAGAATATTTAAAAGTCTATGTTGTAAGCGATAGTCATTTTCGCTAAAATGCTCGGAACAAATTCTTGAGTTCGCAATATTAAATTTGTGTTGTTGTAAACACTTTTGTACCCATATGTCACATATAGTTTTATTTTTTGGAAATGTGAAATATCGCACTTTATTTTTAGATATCTTGGCCTTTTTGTTGTTGTTATTGCAATTTACTACCGCTCATATAACCATATTTTTAATTAGATGAAAAGCTGAAGCACTAAAAACACACTTAAACACAGATTACTGAGCGGGAACTGACGGAGTTTGTCACGGAACTACGTCATCGACTGGAGAAGGATGGAGCGATGTATGCGCGTGAGCATATCTTTAGTTCATAGTATCATGCCCCGCCCCTATGTTTGTAGATACACGTTGATTCATTTCTTGTCTTGCTCTTGCTCAAGAATTAAATAAGAATAACTTCTGAAAGTGTAAATACAAAACACTTTAAATCCCGATCTGTACTTGCACCAATTTTATATTTACACACACACCACAGAGTAACAGCTTCCTCAATCAAATCTTTTCAATACATAATTCCCTAAGAATAAACATGTGCACCTATCATATTTGTTTAATCCGTAACTACAAATTTATGAAAATTTAACCAACACTTATTATATAAAATAGGTATAATATTGTCGATATTTTTATAAATACTTAATTTATTTTCTTCGATAAACTTCAATGCATGGAAATTACACAAAAGCAAATATGTGTTTATCATCACACGTGATGTACTGTACCCACCATGTTAATTTCATTACTTACTATTTTTTTAAATCTCGGACAGTAAAACAAATAATTTATGTTCTTTCTATCCTAATATACAAACAGAGCAAAATAATTAATAATAGTAGTAAAATTACTTCATTGTGAATACAAAACAATGATTATTCCTAATGTTTTAGGAAAAGCATCTAACGACACCAATTTTGCAATTAGTTGTGCATGCGCAGAACGTGATATCATTTATCTGACTATTTATTCCTTCAAGAAATGACTGTCATGGATATTCGACAATTATATGGATGCTCTCTGTTGGTAAACCTGCAAAAAACAAAAAATGTAGATTTTAAAAAACATAATTATAACACTAGATTAAAAAATACAATAACTGTGAAACCCAAAGTCTGTAAAACAGTTGAGATAAAGAATCATACTTATTTGTCCGTAAAATTGTATGATTACTTACCTTATGAAATAAGAAATTTAAATAACATGTTCAAATTTAAAAGAAAGGTGAAACAATGGATTTTAGGATTTCCTAGAGACAAAATAAACAAGATCTTGCAAGGCAACTTTTCAATAACCGATTAAAATTATTATGATGTATTTGTTTATATTTTTACATGTCTAAATTTATTTATTTATTTATTTATTTATATGTAGCATGTACATTTGCAGTGTTATAGTGTATAAGTAAGTAATTATTTTCTATATGTATGCGTATATGTATGTATGTATGTATATGTGTATGTAGATATTAGATACAAGTGTAAAATGAAATGTTCACCCACTCAAAATCGCAAACAAGTGTCAACTAGAGCACTTCTGCGAAATTCGAGTGTTTATTTGGTAAATATCTTTATTGTTACATTGTATAATCTTTTAATTCCAAATAAACATTATTATTATTATTATTATTATTGCCCTAGTGTTTGCCGTGAACCGGGTAGAAAGCGCATAAGTAACGTTCTCGTTTATTTTTTTTTTTTTTCTAAAAATTCACTTTAGACCAAGAACCTTTGTAAAAATTCGAACCTAAACTCTAATGTTTCCTTGTCACCTATCTTCCTAGTAGCGGGCAGACCACTAGGACCATTTGCTTAGAACGGGATTTTTATCTAGTTCTTTCTCGTGACGGCAACAAAAATTTATTTAGTGTAACCACCGCATTTCCCATTACATTACAGTGCCTTAAAATTTAAGTTTTAAATATGTTTAATTTTAATGTTAATTTTAAGCCGCCACAGGCGGCAGGATTATTAACTTTGTAATTTTATTGCCTTGAGCCGAACCGGTCGCGACCCGCCCAACCGTACTAACACCACGACGCTGCGCGACGTGTTTGTGCGGTTGGCTCCGGATCTTGATCCGGGGAGGATGTTTTATAAGTTTAAACTAAAAATAAATTTTGTTATCTATCTCGTTTATGGTGTGAAAGGTCCCGGGACCAAACTTCTGCGCCCGCTGAATTTTTTTTCTTTAATTTTTAATTCATATAATTTCATTCTTTAGTGTTATTTCTTTAGGTTAGGTTAGTAGGTTTTTATTCTGATATCTAATTGTTAATAATTACACAGCCACACGCAAAAAAAATTCTTTTTGGCCTGAGGATTTGACCATGCTCACTATGCTCGCTGACTCCGAATACGAGATCTGTTTACCTCCAACACATCTGATTTTTACCATAACCTCAAATTACCTACAATTTAAGCGATTTTGATATCTCATCACATGAATCGCTGTAACTTTTTCTAGACAAAAATGACCCCATCCTTTTTGTACTAGATCGATTGCAAATTAAATTTCCAATCCGATGATGTGGGGCGCGATATTGTTCCGGCGCTTTGTAAGTAGGATTTCGCTTCTCGATAGAAACGGCCCAGCTTCAAGGGCCGTTTCCGTCAAACGAAAGTTAGGAAAAATGTGACAAAATTCAAGGTTACGTAGAAAGATATAAGAAATCGTTTGGCGTAGATCTGGGGTCGATGCGTGCCTTGTTTTTCGAGATATGGCCACTGAAAGTCACCGAAAGGAGAATATCGATATTTTTTTACCGTCCGGAAGGAATCTTAAAAAGTTAGAAGCATGTAGGAACAAGAGAAATCGAATGGCGTAAAACGCAGCTCTGCATCTCATTTTGTTTTCGAGATATAGCCTCGAGAAGCGGTAAGAAAATTCAATTCTCGCCTTCCGGTGACTTCGAGCGACCATGTCTCGAAAACTAAGGCTTTCACCAACCTCCAATTAGCGCTAATTGATTTCTTACATCCTTCTACATGCTTGTGAATTTTTCCACATTTCTGCTAGCTTTTGTTTGGAAGAAATGGTCTTCGAAGCTGGGCCGTGTCGCTCGAGAAGCGAAATCCTCGGACCTCTCATTTTCGCTGCCGATATCTCACTTAAAAAGCTCCGAAAAAATATCGTGCCCTACATCATCGGATTGGAAATTTAATTTTCAATCGATCCAGTACCAAACAGAGGGGGTGATTTTTATCTAGAAAAAGTTACAGCAATTTATGTGAAGAGATGTTGAAATTGCTTAAATAATGGGTTTTTTGAGGTTATGGCAAAATCCTGACGTAATGGTGTTAAACAGACCTCGGATTTGGATTCAGCGATCCCAAAAACCTATAGTGAGAATAGTTAGATCCTTAGGCCAGAAAGATTTACCTTTAAGTGGCTGTATTATTAGCGCCCCAACGAAAAGGGGGTGCGGGGTTCCCCAACTTTTCTTCACAAAATAACATGAAGGTGCGTACGCCGTGCATCATTTATGCGCGAATAATTGCAAAATTGGTGTACGTAGACGCTTGTATATTTAGGTTAGTTTAGCTGAACGCTACTCACTTTAACATTACTTTGTAGGTTCCCAAAGATTGTTATTTTAATATTACTATACTACCGTCCTAAGGAAAAGCGTCCTATCTGCAAAATTGCATTTTTCAGGTTATTACATTTTCTGTCCCATTTGCATGTATTATAACTATTTCCTAGTTAATAATGTCCGATATGCAACAAGGGCGGTGAAAAACTCTTATTTTGTGTGTCTGAAATGCTCATAATAGTATAGTTACAACTCAAAATGCCCAATTGTATTATACTAAGAGAACCCTATTTTTTTTGTTATTTCAGATCAGACTTTTTAGCTTCGTAACATCAACAGCTGAAGTGTTCTATAGCTTTCGTGATTCCCAAGTTAAGGAGCTAATACTTGAAATATATCAAAACTAACAAAATACTAGATAGGATGCTTTCCCTTAGGACGGCAGTATAGTGTTCTAGTTTTTGGAAAGGAAAAATCAACATCAAAATTAATGATTTTTTTTCCGTATATGTAAATCAACCGCGGACAGCCCTGGCTTTGCAGGTTACCTTAGTTTATTTGCTTGTTAATTGAATTTGTTGTGTACTATTCTGTTCTCTGTACAAATACTTGGTAGCTAATAAACAACTATTATTTTTTTTTTTTTTTCGCGTTAGCGATGCTGGACAGTTCTCCCGTGCCTCCGATATTCTCACAGGGGAAGCGCCAGCAAATTATCTACAAGCACTCCCCACATCCCGCAGGGTTAGTGGTTGTAGATTCCAGAATCGTGTGCCCTAAGTAGACGCAGGGACCCTAAGACGACTGCCTTCTGCATTTGGCCTGCCAACCATTCGGCTGATTTTTGGCAGGCCGGTATGGTCTTCAATGCTGAGAGCAGCGTAGGCCTCATCCCACCGAGAACGCCGATTATCAGGACGACCATCTTGACCGAGTAGTCTGGGTATAGCGCTCGGAGCTCATACCGGAGATCTCGGTATTTGGTCCGTTTCTCCTCCTCCTTCAAGGTGATGTTTGTCTCGGCAGGTGCCGAGAACTCGATGACATACATCACCTTGGTCTGGTGGTCGAGGAGGACTATGTCAGGCTTGTTGGCTTGAATCAGCCTGACGGTCGGGAACGAGTAGTTCCAATAAATTCGGCACTTCTCGTTCTCGACAACGGACTCGATCTCTCCGGGAACATAAGGCAGCACTGGTGTTTGGTCTACCTCGTACGAGTGCCGATTATTATTATTATTATTATTATTATTATAAATAAAGGTGCTTTACTTCAATTTTTTCTGTACATCTGGTGGATGTGAATATTTGACCGAGCTGGTAACTTGGTGAGCTAAAGGTTGTTGTGGGTAGCATATTTCTCTACACGGTAATGTTGGCTAGTAACGAATGCATTTCTGTATTATTTGAAATACGTAAACTCCCTCACAGACAATCTTGACAAAGAATTTGTGGCTTGTCTAATTCGTGGTGTGTTAATTAAATATGCCACTCAATATAGTCCAATAATTAAAAAGATTTCCATAACAAAAAATGTTATCTGAGATTTTCCTTCAGCAACTGTGAGTGGAAGGATAATACATCACAAAAAACAATTCTGGGGGTGCCTCGCATCCCCCCCCCCCCCCCCAAAGAACAACCACTTCGGTGGAAGAAGGCTTATTTTACTGATAACTCGTTAACCGTTGAAGATATTTAAAAAATACTCATTATATAAAATAATGCTGGACTAATTTTCTAAAAAAGGTCCTTTGAAATTTTCTTGCATATGCCATGATTTTCTAAAAAATCTATAACGAAAAAAATTGCAACATTTGTGTTTTAAATGCGTACGGATTTTTCTTTATTTGAAATATTTTGCGGGCTCGCTAGGGAAAATATTGAATTGCTCGAAATCCAAACAAGCTAGGAAGACAAGTTAAAATTGATTTTTTAAAAATAGGATATAAAATACTCTCTTGTGTTTCCATTTTTGATGGCTATTGATGTCTATTAGTATATAGAAATAACAATATAGTAGGAGCTACCTTTTGATCTCTTGCGATTTCAACTAGTCACAGGCCCATAAAGAATAGCTGAATTTAATATACGTTATAAATGCATTATCTTTTAGTTCAAGGTTGTACTTCAATGCATAAAAAGTTGGGAATAAAAATATTCACATTTACGAATTAATCAGCATGTTGAAATTAGCCTAATTTTGGCCAATTTTTTATTGTTTTTGGATTTTTTGGCTAATTTCAACATGATGGTAAATCTGTAAATGTGAATATTTTTATGCCTAACTTTTTCTGCATTGAAGTACTACCTCGAACTAAAAGAAAATGAATTTATAACTTATATTAAAGTCAGCTATTTTTTATAGGCCTGCGAATAGTTAGTTGTACAAAAACCAAGAGATAACTACATTATATCGTTATTTTTATATACTAATAAATAACAACAGCCACCAAAAATGGCAACGCAAGAGAGTATTTTATATCTCCTTTAAAACCAATTTTGATTTTTCTTCCTAGCTTGTTTCTTTTTCGAGCAATTTAATTTTTTCTATTGTCCCGCGCGCAAGAAATTTCAAATAAACGAAAATTCGCGCGCATTAAAAAAAAGATTTTTCAAAAAAGCATTGAAAAAGGAAACAGAATAGATTTCCGAAACGTCGCGCGTCGGCGAAATATTTAATTTTAAGTTTTTATACTTATTTGTGTTGTTTATTTAAGAAAAGCAACCTTTAACTGATCCTTTGACGTAAAAGTCACAGGCGTAGAGGTTATTTACCAATAACGTACTGGTTAATTGTGATATTTTGTAGATTCCCCGAGCACCGCTTAAAAAGAAAACATACATGTGGCAGGAAGTCCCAAATAATTGAAGGATTAAAAATACAAATTTTGCAATTGTCAATATCTCTAATTTTCTCGAAAATTATGGCACATGCAAGAAAATTACAAGAGGACTATTTTTTTGGAAATCAGTCATGCTTTCTTTTTTATAGTGAGCAAATTTTTCAACGCTTAGTGAGTTATCAGTAAAATAAGGCTTTTCTCACCGAAGGGGTGATTTTTGGATGGGTTGCGCGGCACCCCCAGAACTGATTTTTTGTGGTTTTGTGATGTTTCATCTTCCCACTAACAGTTACTGAAGGAAAAAAAAATTTTTGCGAGCTTCTGGTATATTTTTTACTTTACCGACTGGACTAATAGTGCAGAAATATAATAAATTATAATGTCCAACATTCAATATTAACAATGTATTCATGTATAATATGCCCTATTGTTATATGTAAACTTTCAGAATGAATAGAGAAATGTAATTATTATGAATGATGAGACATTTTATACATACATTCGTGACAATGCATATTTTTAAAAGTTTAGAGTAATTAAATTAAAATTATATCAAACTTTGTCTTATTGTAATTTTATATACCTGTACATCATATTGTTATATAAAGAGCAGGTAATGCAGGAATTACAGTAACTTATTCTGATCAAAGTATCTACCCTTCTATACATACCCGCCACTGTTGCCTTGGGAATTGTATGATAAGTTCAGACCCCGGCTCCGAGGTAGTTATGACGTAAAAGCCAGAGTCGGCTTTGCGCAATATGAACTATATAAACATTTTCATGCGCAATAATACAATATAATTTACCTTATAATTATATCTAGTGAATTCCGTAATATTTAAAGGTAAATGGCCTCGAAACGGTTATAAGTCGCACTTTGATGCACTTATTGTTGGATGCACAAACACAAACGCCTAGTAACTATACCTTATTAGAAGAATAAAAATATATTATTTGCACTTGTTTTAAATCGTCCGAAATAAAACTTCGGCGCCTGTCACTGAATATCCCACTTGTGTTGTGAAAAAGGATCGTTCAAGCGTTCAACGACTTTTTTTATTTCAAATGCTTTCTGTATGTTAGAAGTCTTCTGCAAAATATAAAACGCAATCTGCTGTTTATTTTACTATTATTATTGTTTATCGTATCCTATTTGCTGTCGTAAAAAAGCAGAAAGAGAGTGACAAACGTGGCGGTGACTTTGTGGTGTCGAAAATTCTCCTTATATTTTTTTAAATTATAGTGCCTTATATTATGTGCACTGATAATTATATTTTAAATTGAAAATAACTGATATAAAAAGTTGAAGTGGCGTATGCCGTTTAAAGTTTCGAGTTTTTTGTTTTCGATTAGACGATCAGACCGACACGCAACGCTGCAGGTATATATAATGTACGGCCGAAGTCTGGTGTTTTTTATCCATCAGTTTCAGTAAACATCTCTTACATCTACTTGCTCAACTATACCAAATAAATAATTTCTCCAAACCAATAACAAATTATGTATTTATTATTTTATGAGTTTTATGCCATACTTTTTATTTCTTACCGCAATAGTAGGTATTTGTTTCCTATAAGTAATGTAGTTATTTGCTTATGTGAATCATACAAAACATTATATTTATCTGTGTGTGAAGACCGTCTCTGGCATAACTACTTTTGCGCCGGGCTCTGGATAACTATCCCATAACTATGGCTATATAATGTGATTATGTTGGGAGCAAAAAAGGTATGTATTGAAGAGCTAGCTGTTATGTATCTAGACTTGTTCCTTGATCGGGGGTATCATTGTTAATAGATCATTTTAATTTCTAATAATTGCTATAAGTTTTTCGGAAAAATTAATGCATCTCGAGACTAAATTCCCATCAGAATAATATAAATAGGTATTTAAATACGAGGAAATATAAGAATTTAGTAGAAAAATACGTTGACACGCCAGAAAACTATTTTATTGTGATTCATGTTCGCTAGCGTTAATTAACTAATTTCTTGAAACGAGTTTTAAAAAAAAAGCCACCTAACTTCTGCCCTATTAGTTTTCTACATGCACATATTAATATTTAAAATATATTTTAGTACTTACTGATGTATTAATCTTCAGTAGTAGAAAATCTGTTTTTATTATGTGCCTGTCCACAGGTCTTAAGTTGACAGGACGCAGTGTTTTATGGTACCATCTTGAATCAGTTTCTATACAACCCAGTTCATCGTAGCACTTATTGAATACATCTTAAACATAAGAACATAATATATAGCAGAAATGAACCCTGCATCGCCAACTTACCTATATTATCCCCACCACATTCTTTATTATCAATAGCATGTTCTGATGTTAATACTAAGAAATTTTCAAGAAGAAAAGACATTATTAATGTAAAATATGCTAATTTCATCACATTTATATAGCGAGTTGTTTGACAGTGACATTATGTGATTTGACAAATGAATTAAATTGCAGTTTATGAAGAGTTATTCTTATTGTAGTCCAATTAATCTGCACAAGTCCTTGCAAAAATTGTTAACAGGATAATCTAGAAAAAGACAGTCTAAGGAAGATAACGTTTTATTTATCCAAATTTTTAATGGCGAACTTAACCTAAATAATTCGTGAAAGTTGAACAAGAAACTATTTTTCGCTAATTAAAAAAATGAGCTTTAATCCAAAAAAGTGAAACCAGGATGTTGTAGGTATTAAAATTATCTTTCGATTGATGTATAAGTTATAAGTCAGTACACAAACCATAGAGAAAAATGGAAAAACCCGTTAAAAATCACGTTATTTTAATTCATTAATTACTTTTTTTAATAGTTCAATAATTATAAAAATTTCCATAAAGAAAAATGTTATCTGAGATTTTCCTTCAGAACTATTAGTGGAGGGATTATACATCACAAGACCGGAAAAATCAGTTCTGGGGATACCGTGCAACCCCCCCAAAAAACCACCCCTTCGGTGAAAGAAGGTTTTTTAGGAAACAATAAAAAGTTGGCCAAAATTTGACTAACTTCAACATGCTGGTAAATTTGCAAATGCCAACATTTTTTTCCTAACTTTTTCCGCATTGAAGTATTACCTTGAACTAAAGGACAATGCATTTATAACTTATAAATCAGTTATTTTTTATGGGCCTGTGAATAGTTAGATGCAGAAATAATCAAAAGATAACTATATTGTTATTTTTATATGCTAATAAATATCAATAGCCATCAAAGATGGCAACACAAGAGAGTATTTTATTTCCCCTTCAAAGCCCATTTTGATTTTTCTTCCTAGCTTGTTGGTTCTCGTGCAATTCAATTTTTTCTATAGGTAGCGAGTAAAAAAGTTCAAATTAACGAAAATTCGCGCACATTAAAAATACAAATTTTGCAATATTTGTCAATAACGATTTTCTCGAAAACCATGGCATAATCAAGAAAATTAGAAGAGGACTTTTTTTAGGCAATTAGTCAAGCTTTCTTTATTATGATGAGCAATTTTTTTATATCTTCAACAGTTAAGGAGTTATCAGAAAATAGGCTTTTTTCACCTAAGGGGTGATTTTTTCGGAGAGTTGTGCGAGACCTTGGCATCTGGCATAAACACCATATCCTAATATTCTGGACTCTTTCTAGCTTGCTTTACTTAATTATCCCTATATATCCCTCTCTATAGTTACACCCCAATACTTCATCGCGACTACAAAAAAAGATATTCAGAAGGAAAATCTGAATTTTTCTTTACGGTCAAAATACTTATACTCCACGTGGATATGGAAGTAAATTAGCATCGATTCCTGTTGCAAGCTTTTAGAAACTGAAAATACAAAACGTATCAATATAAACGTATCTGGCAATACCTATATAAAAACCACTGCCTAAGGAATCACTACTTCCACATCTAGACTTTTCATTCATGTCACATTAAAGGAAACATCTTGATTAGATTTGCACTCTAGTACGTGAAAATTTTTGGTCATAGAATTTTAATAATATTTAGGGCAGATGTTATAGGAAAGTTTGAGCCGTTAGTTTCCACTATATACGATAAAAATGACGTTTCTAGTCTACCCTACTTATTTTCCACTATTCACAACCTGCCACCTACCACCCCTTCAATGGAATCATCTCATCTGATGTTATTACAATACACAATAATTGTCCTAACGTTCAAGTAAATATCTCAATTCTATATTATCAATCCCATTAATAATGGAGCGGAGATGGCGGGGTTTGAAAATTATTAGAAAGAAATCTGAGGCCTTAGTTTCTAGTATGTACACCAAATCCCAAATGTCTGTACTCTTACCAGCTTAATTTACTTATTTTCCACTATATACTCCTATTTAACCCCCAACACTTCAACGGAATCATCCCAAAATATAATCTAGTTCCAGATGTCGTTATAATATATACGTCTACCATATTTCAAGTTAATATCTCAATTTTATTTTATCAACCCCTTTAATAATGGAGTAATGTTGGTGGGTGGTTGAAAAATATTATTAAAAAATTCTGAGACCTTGGTTTCTAGGACATACACCGAATATCAAGTTATTGTACTCTTACCAGCTCGCTTTACTTTTTTCCCTATTTACCTTTACTCACCCCCCACTCCTTCAACGCAATCATGTCAAAATATAATTTAGTTTCAGATATCGTTATAAAACATACGTGTACCAAGTTTCTAGTGAAAATCTAAATTTAATTTCATCAACTATTTTAATAAGTGAGTGGTGATGGTGGGGGATGGAAAATATTATAAAAAACCTGAAACCTTCGCTTCTAGTATATACACCAATTCCCAAATTTCTGTAGTCTTACCAGCTTGCTTTACTTATTTTCCCCTATCTACCCCTATTTAACCTCCAACCCTTCAACGGAATCATCTCAATGTGAATATCTCAATTTTATTTTATCAACTTCTTTAATAATGGAGTAGGGGTATTGGGTATTGGGGGATTTAAAAATATTATAAAAAAATCTGAGGTCTTGGTTTATAGTACGTACACCGAGTTTCAAGTTTCTGTACTCTTACCAGCTTGCTCTACTTATTTTGCCCTATTTACCCCAATTTAACCCCCAACTCTTCAACGGAATCATCTCAAAATATAATCTAGTTCCAGATGTCATTATAATACGTACGTGTACCAAATTTCATGAGAATATCTCAATTTTACTTTATCAACCCCTTTAATAATGGCGTAGGGGTCGTGGGGGGTTGAAAAATATTATAAATTCTTTGATATCTTGGCTTCTAGTACATACGTCGAATTTCAAGTTTTTGTACTCTTACCAGCTTGCTTTACTTATTTTGCCCCATTTATCCCTATTTAATCACCAACCCTTCAACTGAACTATCTAAAAATATATAAACTAGTTCCAGATGTCGTTATAATACATACGTGTATCAAATTTCAAATGAATATCTCAATTTTATTTTATCAACCCCTTTAATAATAGAGTAGGGGTGGTCGGGGGTTGAACTTGCTTTACTTATTTTCCCCTATTTACCCCTATTTAACCCCCAACCCTTCTACGGAAACATCTCAAAATATAATCTTTTTCCAGATGTCGTTATAATACATACGTGTACCAAATTTCATGTGAATATCTCAATTTTATATTACCAATCCCTTCAATAATGGAGTAGGGCTGGTGGGGGGGATGAATGAAAAACACTATTAAAAAATCTAAAACCTTGGCTTCTAGTAGATATGCCGAATTTCAAGTTTCTGTACTCTTACCAGCTTGCTTTACTTATTTTTCACTATTTACCCCTATTTAACCCCCAACCCTTCATCAGAATAATCCCAAAATATGATCTAGTTCCTTATGTCATTATTATATATACGTGTATCAAATTTCAAGTGAATATCTCAATTTCGTTTTATCAAACCCTTTAATAATGAATTGGAAGGGGATGAAAAATATTTAAAAAATTTTGAGGCCTTGGCTTGTAGTAGATACATCAAATTTCAGATCTATCTAATCTATCAGATCTATCTAATTGACAACTCAAATATAAAAGCAGTTTTAGCGAATATGTTACAAGTGGAAGAAATCAAGTTGAAAGTTTTGAAAACTGCTGAGTTAAGTCACAACGTAAAGAAGATGAATGCCATAGTGAGTATGTCCTTTTTATCGCTACATTAAAACGTTTACCTATCTGAAACTTAGGTGGTTTTGTAGATTAAGAAATAGTCAGTTTCAGTGCCCTTCGAAACAAAGACCTTTTGCGAGTAAATTATGAGGAAGCTGGAAAGTGATTTAATTTTCATAGAAGAGATTGCAAAGTTTCTGGGTTTGAAAGGTTGATCTCCAACAGTCGTAACACGAATTTAATACTATTGATACTTCATTTTTACTTCCACAACCACGTAGCGGAGTGGAAGTACAGTAATCGGAAAAAAAAATTTCAAAAATTGTTTTTTGAAATAGGCTTAAAATGTCGAGATTTTAAATTTGAGTGAAAAAAATTTTCTGTCTCTCTGTCTGTAGATTGGTCGATTGGTCTGTCTGTCTGTAACTTTTATTGTGCGCACGTTTTCTCAGCAGCGGCTTAAGATATTGCTTTAAAATTTGTTACACATGTGTAGCTTGACGAGATCTGGAACTAGATTATATTTTGCGCTAATTTCGGTGAAGGATTGGGGGTTAAATATGGGTAAACAGGGGATAATAAGTAAAGCAAGATGGTAAATGTACTGAAACTTGGAATTATGTGTATATACTAGAAACTAAGGTCTCATATTTTTTTATAATATTTTCCAACCCTCCCACTACCCCCAGTTCATTATTAAAAGGGTTATATAGCAACATTGAAATATTAATTTGAAATGTGGTACGCGTATGTATTGTAACGACATCTGGAATTAGATTATATTTCGAGATGATTCCGTTGAAGGGTTGAGGGTTAAATAAGGGTAATAGGGGAAAATAAGTAAAGCAAGCTGGTAAGAGTACAGAAACTTGGAAATTGGTGTATATACTAGCAAAGCCAAGGCCTCATATTTTTTTAAATATTTTTCAATTTCCCACCATCTCCACTCCATTATTAAAGCGGTTGATAAAATAAAATTGAGATATTCACTTGAAATTTGGTACACGTATGTAGTGTGATGATATCTGCATGAAAAGATTCCGTTGAAGGGGTGGGGGTGAGTGGTAAGTAGGGGAAAAGAGTAGATCAGCCTAGTAAGAATTCGAAAGTTTGTTGGCATATATGCTAGAAGAAAACGTCTAAAAATTTTTTACGACTTCTGCCTCAACTATTATATTATTACAATCCTATGACCAATTATTTTCACATATTAGAGTGCAAATATAGTTAAGACGTATTCCTTTAAAGAGACTTGGATGGAAAATCTGGATGTGGAAGTAGTGAATCCTTAGACAGCGGGTTATTAAACGGTTTTTGTAATGATCTGGATCAAATTGAGGACATCTGAGAAACTGAAATTTATTCTAGTACGTGATATTGCATATGCAAGACCAATTAAAATTGATATGAAAAAACTTTCTAGCCTACAACACCTTAACAAAATGCAATAATACCGATACGTTCCCTAGACATACAAAGAAGTAAAATTTGACAATATTTAAGGAAGCTTTTTGAGGGTCTGGGAAGTTATCCTAACTTGAGTGAGGAACAAGTTCGGAAGAGTGAGAAGTTGGTTATTGAAATCTACACTTCAAGAAACCAGAATTAAGAGGAATTCGTAGTAACATAGACCACGTGAAAGCAGACTCGAAGGCAGATACGTTTAAGATTATTGGGGAATTTGATAAGCTTCCATCATCTAGATATGTGCTTCTCACCATTTTCAAAGGGCGGATTATCAAGCATTTTGCTGACAGACTACTGATGTACCAATGCAAAGCCTGCTACCAGCTATTTAGAGCAGCTGAAAGATACCTACTAGGTCAATCAGTACCAATTTTGAAAGATTGTGAACTGGCTTCGCACCAATACAAAACAGGTTGCAGGACTTTCCGCTGTCGCTGTGCCGGAAGCAATCAGCAATGCATTGAGTTAAAATACTACAACCAATACTACTTCGATGCTAGAAGAGATGATTGCTGTACTCTGCATATAGAGAGATGCATAATAGTCCAGTCAGTAGGGACAAAAAGGCACCTGCCTTACATAAGGTGGGGTAGAAACCATTTTGAAATATTTATAAGGTTTGGACTCCGATGAAAAATCCAAGGACTCGAACCTGGTGGAGGTATAATTGCGAGACTGAAAAATGGAGGACATTTTTCTTTCAAAATAACTCTGAAACGATTGATCGAATGACAACATCAAACTTAGACAAGACAAAATCCTTAATTTTCTAAGTCTAATACGTCATAAGTTACAGTGGCGGAAGATGAACATTTTCCAAAAAATCGTCTACCTCTCCATTTTCTTATTTTTGTATTATTTTATTCCGAGGGTGTTAGGTCTGAACCCTAGGCCCAGAGTACGGGTAGTATTCAGTAATTGATATCACCGTTTATATCATTACTTTTCTCTCCTTTTTGACGGCCCTGGTAGTTTGATATTGACTTGTTTATTGTATAGTCTTCGTCCTTAATGTCACGTTCTAGTTAATTATCTGTGCTCCTGAGAATCTGGGATTTTATTAATAAAATTTCCTCATCTTCGTCTTCACTCACGATGTGAACATCTGATACGTTTTTGCATGATTGACGCATCCTCTTTAGCAATTGCATGAAATGAATTTCAATAAGGTCTCGGTTGCTGGTTCCTCTGTCATTGTTACTGAAATAATATAGTGTAATTTGTTTTAACATTTATCAAGAAAAATGGAGTTTGACGATATTTTGGAGAAATGTCTATCCTTCGGCCACTGTAATTAGTTACACGTTTGACTAGAAACACGTTAAAGATTTATTTTGAAAACCCAATTTTAGCAGCTTTCGATCAAGATATCGGCTTGTATCTTCCTAGATTTTTCATCAAGGTTTCGACCCGAACAACTTATAAAGAAACCGTTTCTGCCCCATATTATGTAGAACAAAAATCTCTACTGATTGGCTCATCATTGCATCATGGATTCTTTAAGTAAAATTTGTTGTGATGTAATTTGTTTGTCTTGCAAATATTCAAAATTTGTTAACTATCAAAATTGAGGTAAAATTTAAAAAAATCTACTGTTAGATAATTTGACAAAAAATAACAATCTTTAACTCGAGAGTAAGAATGGTAGTCAGCGCGTAAACACGCATTCCCGTATCTCCGTTGATTGTAAGGTTTTAACGAATTGAGTTAAAATAATAAACCGATATACCTAAGCTTAAGTGATTACCAGTAGTTATAGTTGTGTATTTCATGAAAAAAATTGCCATTAAACATGAGTAGGTCTAAAAAAGGTACTATCTCTAAAACTGATGAAAGAGTCGATATTAATTCACGCATTGGCGAGTTAGAAGAATTATTTGCGAAGCAACTTAGTGATTTCAAGAATGAAATTGTTAATCTGAAAAAAATTGATAACACTGCGAGGTCTCCCCAAGTTCTAGATGATCTGGAAATCAGGTTTAATATTTTTGTGAAGTCTACTAAGAAGAGCATTGACGAATTTAAAATGCAGGTTAGTGAGATCACCAAGGGTTTCAATGAGTTAAATCAACAAATTGACAATATTACTCAAGTCTCGTATAAAAATAGTTTACTTATCTATGGAATTAATGAATCACAAAAAGAAGACCTGTCATCTGAAGTAATTTCCTTAATAAATACCCAACTAAACATAAATCTGCAAAAAAGTGATGTTTATGATTGTTATCGCTATGGAGTAAAAAGTAGTGATAAAATCAGACCAGTTGTTATCGAGTTTGTTCATGCATGGATTCGAAATGATATTTTCTACAAGAAGTCATCATTTAAAGGAACCAACTATGTTTTTTCCGAGCGGCTAACTGCTCAGCGATATCAAGTATACAGGGAGGCTAGAGCAATATTTAAGAACGACTGTTGGACCAAAAATGGAAAGATCGCATTTATTTGGAAAAATGAAAAGTATTTTGTAACTAACAATAGTCAACTTAACGCTATTATCGGTAAAAATTAATTTAATATATTACATTATTTTCATTTGCAATTAAACTTTGTTTCATTGGTAGATATGGGGATTTCGTTATTTTACTTTTCATTACTCTTATTTTTTTATTATCTGTAAATAATTATATTATACAAAGTTAAGGCACATACATAGGAAATAAATCATACAAAATTATATACACATTCTATTAGCTTTGTTGTAGTTAAATTTAATTTTATTTTTGTTGTTATACACTTAGAATTGTTTTCAAGGATGACTGACAATATGGTTGTAGCACAGTTCAATATAAGATCCTTAGTACCAAAATTCTATAATCTACAAGAGCACATTCTGGCAACCAACTATGATATTTTGTGCGTTACAGAAACTTGGCTCACGCCAGCAATAAGTAACCATTTCATTTCAGTAGAGGGATATAGTTTGATAAGGAAAGATCGTACGTTGGGGAGAGGAGGAGGAGTCTGTATATATATTAAAAAAACTATCCCCTTCTCAGTCATTAACACAGATAATAATATTGAACAACTTTGGATCAAAATAAAAATCAAGAAACAACAGGTTGCAGTAGGAGTCATATACAGGCCTCCTGATTTTTTAATAAATCAATTTGCTGAGCTGTTTGAAGATGTTATTACAAATTTACATTTAAGTTTTGATGAAATACTTTGCTTAGGCGACTTTAATGTAGATATGTTAAAAACTAATACAGCTGCATTTAGAAAGCTAAATTCGACATTTGAGGCACTTACTTTCCATCAAATGATAAATTCACCAACTAGAATTACGCTTACCTCCATAACTCTAATTGATCTAATCTTAACAACAAGTGAGGAACTCGTTAATTCTGTAAATGTAATTTCCCTGGATCACATGTCAGATCATGAACTTACAAACTGTGTTCTAAATGTTACTCATAAAAAAAATATTCCAGTATATAAAACCATCAGATATTTTAAAAATTTCAATTATGAACAATTTTTATCAGATCTTAGAACCATACCCTTTGAAATAATATATGATATTGCCGATGTTAATGACAAGGTTATGTTTCTTAACGATAACTTATTATCGCTTTTTAACACCCATGCTCCACTCACAACAATAAAAGTCACTAGAAATTACAATCCATGGGTAACCGATAATATTCGTCTACTCATTTCACTCAGAAACAAAGCGCAATGTAGATGGAAGCGTACAAAAAGCGAAATTCATCATAATTACTATAAGATGATACGAAATTATACGACGTTAGCCTGCAGAAACGAAAAAAGAGCGTATTTTGAGCAAAAATTACGGTTGCATGGACCTAATACAGTGTGGAAGGATTTAAAATTGTTAAATTTGCGTAAGCAAGATATAAGTATACCAGAACAGCTAAGTAATGTTGATGAAGTTAACAACTATTTTGCCACTTGCATTCCTAACTTACCTAGCGACCAAAATACCATTGACTATTACCTTAATAATTCTATACCAAATATTCAACCTTTTCAATTTGTTACAGTAACTGAGGGTGAGATACGAAACCACTTATACAGTATTAAATCAAATGCTCAAGGTTATGATGGTTTAAATATTAAAATGTTGTTACTCTGTTGTCCATTTATCTTGCCATACGTTACGCACATCATAAATACATGTTTGGAACAAAGTATATTTCCTGATACCTGGAAGCAGGCCCTTGTAATTCCTATACCAAAAATCAATAATCCTGAAAATTTCAAGGACCTGCGTCCAATCAGTGTTCTACCACCTTTGTCCAAGGTCATAGAACGAATAGTTGATCTGCAAATTCGTACTCATACATCTAAATACAACATTTTGCCAGAAATACAATCTGGGTTCAGACCTCAGCATAGCTGCGACACGGCCCTGTTGAATATTACTGATGACATTTTTAGAGGGACTGATCAAAACCTACTAACGATCTTAATACTCATTGATTTCTCGAAAGCTTTTGATACACTAAATCATGAAATTCTATTTGCTCTTCTTAAATTTACAGGTTTTAGTCAAAATGCAATAAATTTTTTCCGCAGTTATTTTCATAATAGATCTCAAAGAGTAAAAATAGGTGATAACATCTCTGCCTCTTTAAGAATGTCATCGGGTGTTCCGCAAGGGTCCATTATCGGTCCTTTATTATATACGCTTTATACATCTAACATAGAAAAAGTGGTAAAAAATTGCAAAATACACTTATATGCAGATGATACGCAGATCTATTATTCTTTCCGACATGAAGAGTATGCTGAAGCATTGCATGTCATTAATAATGATATTTCTGACATTATTGAATGGTCAAAGAATCATGCCTTGAGTATAAATTCAAAAAAAACTTCAGTTCTGGTCTTTGGGCCAAAAAAGGCTAGATTAGAGTTGAATCAAATGTTAAAAATAGACTTTGATTGTCAACAAATTGGCACTGTAGATAATGCAAGAAATCTAGGACTAATCTATGATTCAACATTAAGATTTAAATTACATGTTAACAACTGCATACGTCTTGCCTACGCAAATTTAAAAATGATTTATAATAATAGATATTTTCTTAGTAAAAAATTAAAAATAATACTTTGCGAATCTCTAGTTCTATCTAGGTTTAATTTTAGTGACGTAACTTACGGGCCGTGTATTGATTCCACTGATGCTCGCAGAATCCAGACAGTACAAAATGCATGCCTAAGATTAATATTTGGAATAAGGAAACGGGAAAGTGTTTCTCATAAGTTGCATGAAATTGGCTGGCTTAATATGTCTGATAGACGACTACTGCACTCTGCTTGCTTGTTTCACAAAATTATAAAAAATAAAGCTCCACAATATTTATACAAAAAGCTCACATTTAGGACAGATGTTCATAACCTTAATGTTAGATTTAGAGGCAGATTAACTCCTCCCGTCCACCGTACTCAACTTTACAAACGGTCATTTTCATACCAAATAACAAAGATATATAATAATTTTCCCCCAAGCATAATAACCAAATCTGTTCCATCCTTTAAAAGAGCGTTTAAAAAGAAGATATTATCTGATAATAATATAAACATAATTTAACTACTGTAAGCTTAATTATTATTAGTTTTTTATGTGTGTCTGTATGTGCCCATATAATTCATATTCAGCTATAAGTTATATATTATATATTTGTGTATACTTCTTGCTACATTCTTTTTATTAATATTGTATTACCTTTCTTACTCTTTTTTTTCTGCTTAAGATTAAATCCAGAGGTCATGCTCCTTGCATGACCACCTGTTCTTCGGCATTTTTTCCTGGAATAATAATTATTTTATTATATTATTGTTACTTATATACTTTGTTCGTTATTCTATTGGAAAATAAAGACCTTTATTATTATTATTATTATTATTATTATAACTCGTAATATTTCCGAAAAAATGTGTATTTTCCGAGAAGTGACGAGAAACAATTCAGAAAAATTCTGGTGAATGTATTATTAAAATACAACACTTTTTTTCCTCCATGACCAAACTGCAGAGAAAATAACTATCTAGTTGTTTTTATCAGTCAATGTCAAATATAATTATTTCATAAATCCTTATATAATAATAATAATAATAATAATGTTTATTGTTCATAATTCTACATACATTCTACAAAGTATTTCTTAAACATTCTAGCATCAAGTGATAAATACTATTTACAAAGTATTTCATGCTACAAATTACGGCACCTAAACTCACTGGGAGCTTGTCTTGTGCCTACCTATACCTAGCTGATAAAAAGTTTATAAACAGTACCTGAGATAGTAGAATAAATAGAATAAATAGAGTAAACAGAATAGACAGAATAAACAGAACAAACAGAGTGCGGGGGACATACCCAATAGAATTATTTTCTTAAATTTTTTTTTGAATTGATCTATGTTTTCTTGAACATATATCTTAGTTTTTATTTTATATTTCCTTAAATATTTTATTTCTTTTATTGCTACAGGTAAAATATTATGCATTTTAATTCCAATGTAATCTATAGACTTTGTAAAGGCCGTATTTGTTGGCTTTGGTACTATACTATCATTGTTTGTTGTCGAACGGGTTATGTGGCCATGATTTGAATTATTTTTTATCTTGGGATTCTTTTGTACATAGTTCAAAATATCTAAAATATATAAGCTTTCAACATCTAATATTTTGGTACTTTCGAATAATGATTTTGTTGAGTAATATCTAGGTTTGTTTAGAATAATTTTTAACATGCATCTTTGGATTACTTTAAGGTTATTTAATGTATTGTCGTACGCTCCTCCCCAAATTATTAAGCCGTACCTAATTATAGACTCGACTAAGGCTTTATAAATATTTAAGAGAGATTGTAAGTCCATATATTGTCTCAGTTGATAAAATTTGTATACCAATTTTCGAATTTTTCCTGTTATTTTCTCCACGTGTATGTCCCATTTCAGAAACTGATCAATGTATAGACCTAAATATTTGACATTTTGGGATGATTCAATGTATTCTTGACAACTGTTACAAATGATGAGGTTTTTACATTCATGACATTTTAATTTATTTATTTGAGATTTTCCTGCTGCATTTAGAGAGAAAGTTAAAAATTTTGTTTTTGTTTTATTGAGAGTTAATAAGTTATTTTTTAGCCAAATTGTTACATAGTGAAGTCCCCTTTCTGCTTTAATTTTAACTTCCTCCCAGTTGATATCAGAGAATAATAAGACTGTGTCATCAGCATATGAGATGATTTCCCCTGAGATGTCCAAGTTCAACATATCATTTATGTAGATTTGAAAAAGAATAGGGCCTATGACTGTTCCTTGAGGTATTCCATAGGTAACTGTTTTTTCTTCGCTTTTTTCTGAATCTATACTAACAGCCTGCTTACGATTTGTTAAATAATTTTTGAGTAAATCACCGCATATGCCTCTGAAACCATATGTATCTAGTTTTTTTTAGTAGCTTTTCATGACAAATCGTATCAAAAGCTTTCGCTAGATCTAAAAATATTGCCAAAGGCTTTTGATTGTTATTTAGCTTTTGATACAAGTAACTTGTCAGATTATACATTGCGTCGACGGTTGACACTCCCTCTCTAAATCCAAATTGTGAACTAGATATTATATTATACTTATTAAGATGTTCTAATAACCTTTTCTTGATACATTTTTCTATAATTTTTGCGATGTTGCTAATGAGAGATATGGGACGATAGTTTGAAATGCTATTTATATTTCCTTGTTTAAATAGTGGTTTTATAATAGTTCTTTTTAGTGCTTTCGGGAAATATCCTTGTTGAAATATCAGATTTATAATATATTGCAATGGCTTTAGTATGTATGTAAGAGATTCCTTGATTGTTTTTACCTTAATCCCATCAATACCCGGTGCGCTGTTACTTTTCAAACTATTTACGCTATTTATTATTTCATTTTCCGAGACTGGATACAAAAATATCGAATTTTTTATAATAGGTTTTGTGCATTCTCTCAAATTTTCATCCGTATTATTTTTTATAATATCTTGAGCCATTTTGTGTCCAGTGTCGGAAAAGTAATTATTAAATTCAGTAGCGATTTCCTTGGGTTCTGTCAATATTTTATTATCAATTTGAATTTGGTTTATTATTGTTTTATTTTGTTTTATATTTTCATTTGTTGATTCTTTTATTAGTTCCCATACTTTTTTTACGATTACTTAAACGATTATTCATAGAAATTATCTTTGTTTTGCATGGAACATCTTTATGAGTGGCTTTGTGCCTTTCTGATGAGCCCATAATAAGGGCGAAACACGTTTCAAAGGCTAAGCATTTCCAAAAACAGGATGGGTAGATTTCATGAAAATGTAATAATAATTATAATAATAATAGTGTCTTTTATTAAAGATTTAAGCAAAATGTACAAAATAAATTATACAAAGGGAGTGGCGAGGTTCAACATGGCTGCTCTTCCACTTAACCACTTCGAGCTGCACATAATATTAAGCTACTAAAGTTATATAGCAATAAAAAAAAGGAAAAGAAAAGAGAAAGAGAAAAAATAATGTATAGAACTAAGCAAATAAGGTGAAATACATGTACACTGTATATGTATAACATATTAATTATTTCCAACATCAAATTTGCAGGCTTTGACTTGTTTCCGAAATAATACTAAGCTATTAAGAGCTTTAAGGATGAGAGGTAGCCGATTGAATATTTTCACAGTGTTGTACCTAAAGGTTCTCTCAAAAAAAAGAGGTATTGTGTCGAGGAACAGTGTATAAGGTGTTGTTTCTAGTGGGGCGGTCGTGAATGTCACTTGTTCTTATTAATTTATCATATAGATATTTGGGTGTTTTGGACAAGTCTACCTTGTAAACAAGAGAAGCCATGTGAACTCTGAACCGCTCATCCAGACTCAGCCATTTAGAATCAATGAATTTATCAGAGATATAGTCATATATCCTCAGATTTTAACTATATCTAAGGCAACTGTTTTGCAGTCTTTGAAGGCTAATTTTATCTTTGGTTAACAGCGCTGGCCAGTACACTACATCGCAATACGAGAGGTAACCAATAATTAATGAATCGCACAGTTTTAATTTAATGCCAGTTGTATATTTATCCCTGTGCATATATAGTACTTTAGGTCTACTGTAGGATCTCCGAATGATGTGTCTCACATGACTTTGAAACCTTAAATTATCATCAAAGTATATTCCCAAGTTCTTACAATGCGTAGATGGTGTTAACGTGACTCCATTTAAATTAACAATGAAATCAGGGTTATTCAGAAGTGTGTCTCTGTGCCTACCGGATACTAAGAGTTGTGTATTATTATTATTATTATTATTTAAAGCAATAGCAGCCTCATTTAATGGAAAGCTAAAAAATATCTAGAAATCATCAGCGTATTGATGTGAGCTACATTGCTTTAACAGTTTAGAAAAATCGGCGGTGTAAATGGAGAAAAGTAGTGGACCTAACCCACTACCCTTTTAAGAACAATTATATCAGACCGTACAACGTCTATGACCACTCTTTGACTTCTATTACCTAGATAATTAGAAAAAAATTATACTACACCTTCACCCAGGCCAAAATATTTCAACTTGTTACACAACACTGAATGTTTTAAGGTATCGAAGGCTTTACTGTAATATAACAGCACTAGGCAAGAACTATTCTGAATATCAACTGCTCTGAACAACTCATCGGTGACATGTAGAAAAGCAGTGGTTGTACTGTGTCCTCTACGGAATCCTGGCTGGGTAACTGGTAAGATATTATTATTAAGATCGGCGGCCAGTTGTTGTTCATATAAAATTTTTTCTAGTATTTTAGATATAGTGGGAAGGATGCTAATTGAGCGAAAATTGGAGGTACTAGCAGGATTGCTAGTTTTAGGCATAGGAATGACATACGCTTCTTTCCAACAACTGGGAAATGTTCCAGTTGCTAAACATTTATTAATTATAAATGTTAAGTGCTCACTTAAATGAGGTATAGCTAACGATAACAATTTTAAGTTGACATCATCAGAGCCCATAGCATTAGATTTAATACTTTTAAATGTGCTTTCCATTATTTTAACCAAAAGTCCAATAGAATGAAACATTTTTAAGACAAGGTAGGTAAATTTTAGACTTTTGTTCTCATTTTTAACTGATTCTTCATTACCGTAGAGGGTTATCTAGATACTAGTTTAATTTGCATGGCCGTAGGAGACTGTATGAATGCTAGTTGTTGAATGAGAATTTTCAAATAAGAAATTATACCTACAAATCCATTTTAGAATTTAATTTGCTAGCATAACCAGAAATTAGGTTATCGAAAGAATGCAAAGATTTCATTAATATTTTTATGCATAGTTTTTATTTTAGTTCCCATGATAGTTATTTTTTCTGCTGTTTGCAAAGACTTATAAAGAATATGTTTCGATACAATTAAGAACTTTAAACATTCAGAAGTAATATTCTGTTGTCAATATAACTCACCTCAGTCCGACAATAATTCTATATAATGTTTTTCTACAAATAGTATAGGAAAGAGGATTCGGCAGAAATAAAATAAATATTATTCTAAGATCATATATTTCAACAATAAAGTGTTTTTAAATTAGTTATAATTTACAAATTTGTGTTCGTACCCTAAATCTATATACAATATTTACATCAAAATTTGTTTAAAATATTTTCAAAATTAATACATATTTCTTGGTGTTATGATCGCATTTTAAATTTACTATATTTATATTGTTGTACTGCCTAGATATACATACTTTATTTCGATTCATTAACTAAAATTTCTTAGTCATAAGAAAATATTTTAAACAAGTCTTTATTCCTATTAAACATCACATTTCATATGTTTTTTCTTTCATATATATATTTTATATTTACCTATTTTAAAATTATATCATTCAATTCCAATAAACTTTAAAATATCAACAATAGGATAGAGAAGTTACTTATATCTAATAAATAGACGGAGAGAACTCTTTAAAATTGACTCAAAACTCTGACAGTGTTACATTAAATGTATTTTTATAATTAAAGCTATGTTTCATCGAGAAGTATTGGAAGGTGCAAAGATGTCAAAATCAGAAAATGCCCGGAAATGTGGCTAACTTTTAGTTACAGTTTAAACATGTCTAAGTACAGTATATTTTTTCAGGTCAGACACCACAAAATCGAAATGGAATACTAGTCTGATAATATTATTCCAATTCACTTGATGAAAAGAAATAATAGTATATTATTTAGCGAGCATATAATGACGGATATTATTCACGAGGGTGAAGATTATGACACGAGCCGGAGGCGTTTGTTAAATCACCATAGCGAATAGTAGCTATTATATACGAGTAGAATATTATATTTTTCTACAAGCACCATTAAAATAGTATATTATTCAACGAGCATATAATGATGGCTATTATTCACGAGGGTGAAGTTTAAGACACGAGCCGCAGGCGAGTGTCGTAAATCACCAGAGTTAATAATAGCCATTATATGCAAGTAGAATACTATACTTTGTCCACGACTATTAAATATTCAATATTAAATTAAAATTCACCTTCATTTCATTTCTCCTATTTGAGAAAGATTCCTATGTCATTACATATAATTTTTTCGATTTTTCGAGCAACATGTTTAATGAGGCGATTTCTGCAGCTTCCTTTGTCTCTGGCTGTGTCAATGTAATCTCCTTTTCACTGTTAGTATCCATTTATGTAATTATATTACTCTTTTTGAGTGCCTAATATGTAAAATTATTATAAATAGCGTTGAAATCGCACAAATTTTGACGTTTCAAATCAATTACAGAATTACGCTTTGACAACACTGCCATGGCTTACTAATAAAAAAATACAGTTTGCGGGCACGTAGGTAAATTGTTTTTAAAACATGTTGGGGATTGTCGCGTGTTGCTAATAGATGCTTTGAAAAAATCTTGCTAATGTAGTTTTTGAGTGTTCATTAAAGTACCTTTTCGGCATGTAACATTTGAGTGCTTCCTAGAAAACTTAGAGAGATAACACTTGTCTTTTGGTTGCTGCAATTTTCAATTTAAAATTTTAAGAAAAAGTCACTAATGTCATTTCTTATAAACAACTGACTCATTATTTACTGCAAGCAGTGAATAATGAAATCATTATTCACTGAAGGGAATAGTGGATACCATTATCCTTGAGGAAACACCTACATAATGAGTATATTATTTAATAGTCGTGGACAAACTATATTTTTTTTTAACACGGCATACCTACTTGAATTAAAAATGTAATATTATATAAACTCGCGTTAAAAATGATGACTTACTTTTAACACTGGTGCAAGAAGCAAAATGACAAGTCGTTTGTCATAATGACATTTATATATTTATTAACAAAAAATTACAAGTTATTTATAAATATTTATATTAATTGTACAATTGGAGTAATTAGTAATATTTATCCCTTGTGAGGAAGCTACTTCTGGACTATAATTAATATTGAAACTCATTATATTGCAATAGTTTTTCACATTTGACAAGCATGTCTCAAACAACGGGCAAACTTGATTTATTTATTTCATAAATCCTACAAACTACTAGAATTATGAGGTAGCCATTAAAATGGTTTGAAATCTTTTTAAAGAAACTTTATAGTTCTTTAATGGTGTTTGTAGAAAAATCATTGTATGATACACGTGTTAAAAATGACTTTATTTTTAACACTTGTATCATAAATAACTATTATCCACGACTAATAAATGTTTAATATTTATTTCATTTATTTTCATTTTATTTCCCTAATTTAAGTAAGATTCATAATAGGGCATAGAATATGTCATTTAGTAAGGTACAATTCAGTTAAAGGGTTTTCATTCTTTAATATGTTAGTTTTTTATCCAGAAACGATAAAATCACAAAGTGCTACTAGATTTTTTCTGTTGTAGTATAAGGTTTATGCGCTACTGTTATATTGTGTTTTTTTAATACATTTGAAATATTCTCAGATACTTTTGGTATGTAAGGCATGGATACATAGTTGTTATTATTCTTAATGTTTTTATTCATATTCTTATTATGGATATTATGTATTCTTTTTTTAATTATTGGTTCATAAAAATGTTTAGGATAGGAGTTTGTTTCGAGGACGGTTTTAATTTTTTTCAAGTTGTTTTGTCTATATTTTGGATGTGCAAGTTGAATGGCTCGATCTGTTAAACTATTAACAACGCTCTTTTTGTAATTTGTAGGAGTATGTGAATTATAATTTAAGTATCTTTGCGAATAAATTTCTTTCGTGTACCAGTTAGTATCAATAATTCCGGATTCATTATATTTAATGGTAATATCTAAAAAGTTTATGCTCTTTTCTTTTTCAATTTCGGTTGTGAATTGCAAGCGTGGATGAAAACTATTGAAATTATTAACAGTATATTCTATTTTATTTTTTGGTAAACAGATAATATAGTCATCTACATATCTTTTGTAAAAAATAGGTTTATAATTTAATGATTTTAATATCTGACATTCTAATTCCTCCATAACTAAGTTTGCAATGGTGGCCGATATGGGTGAACCCATAGCAGTTCCGGAAATTTGAGAGTAAAACTGGTTGTTATATGTAAAATATGTAGAATTTAGACATAATGTAATGGCACTAACAAATTCGTTTTCAGTAATGGATGTATGTTTACTAATTTCAGACCATTTGTTTTTTACACATTTTATTGCAAGTTCTGTCGGTATGTTAGTATATAGTGATGTGACATCAAGTGAAATTAAACAATGATCTTTAGGCACTATCTGTTTTTTTATAAAATCGCAAAATTACCAAATTATCATCGAAGGACAATACATGAAATGTTACAAATTAAAAGACATAACAACGCAATAAACAACCGCACTGATATAGAGAATTTAAGTGAAACATACTTTAATTTGTTAAATTAACTAAAAAGGGGATATTACTAAACAACATATATTTTTACATCGTTCCATCAAGTCCGCAAGATAATTCTTAAAATATCATATTTCACACTACCAGCCTTTAGAGAAAACCTCATAACTAAAATCCATAAATTAAATAAACTGTACCAATAGTGACATAACACAGACCAGAAAGCAGGCAATACTTTTGTTCAGCATTTAGTTGCATTAAAACTTTCAACAGAAATAAACGTAAAATGTTAATATAGTGTAAACAAAAAAATTTCCTAAATTGTAAGTAATAAAATTAAATTTGTAAAATCACATAAAATAATTGTACGTTAATATAAATATTGTAGTTTTTCCTCTGACGATGGTTAATAAAACCGAAACGTAAGAAAATATAAGAATTTTCATTTAAAGATGACCGAAAAATCCCAGGATACATCAAGTTAATTTGATATCAACGGTCAAGAAAATACAAATATTTATTTATAAATGTATTTATGGAAAAATGTTTCAAATAATTTTCAAGCAGATTATAATTTGATATAGCGTTGTAGGAGAAAGACCGCAAAAAAATGGCAGTACTATGTTGTGGCGTGGTCAAAATATCAGTAGATCTTATATTAATATTATGGATAATTCTTCGACTTACAAGTTTTTGCTTAAGATACTCCGGCACTGAAGTAGTAAGAACTCTATGAACAAACATCAGCAGCATTATTTAAAATAAACTGATTTTTAAATAAATAAATATGGTAGGAAAATATTATGAATTTCTATTCGTGAACGTAAAAAAATATTGTACATTATTAATTTTAAGAGGTCGATTCTTCAATATTAATACTTTCGATGGTAATATCATAATAACATTTTCTTACGATATCTCTAGCACATTTGCATTTTCGCAATTAATTCCTGCACATTCCTTGCGAAATATAGAGTATTTAATGCCAGACATTCTGCAATTACAATTTCCATGACAGACTTTTAAACAGAAACATGATATTTTCTCAAGTAAAGATTTTGGTACAGCAGACAGTCATGGCAATTGGCATCAATTGATTGTTTCTTTTCTTTCAACCCCATTTGAGGGAATTTAACATATTTTCCTTTCATTACTGGATCTGCAAATATGTTCGCTGTCCATGCAATCTAGTAGTATCAACTGTTAGAGGTAACTGTGATAGTGCATACGTCGCATTCTTCGATAATGGTTTAAATAATATAATTGTAAGCGGCATTTAGTTAGGCACTTATCGTTCATTCTTGAATCATATAGTAAAACTGAAATGGATTCAGTTATACCACCGATTATTTTCACATTTGTATTATCTACTAAAAAAAACTTGCATGTATGAGAGCAAATGCGGTAAAATATGACAAAGAATGATACGCTTTGAATGGCGATATCTTGGTCACCGTTGGTCGTACGAAGCACAAATAGAAAACAGTTCATTTATTTCTTCAAGAATTTTTTTTTTCTCTCAACACTTATATACCTAGGGTGCCGTAAAAAAGAAGTTAAGGACGAATTACTGGAAAGAAAGTGAAATTTCATAAATTTTTAACATTGTTCTTTAATTCTTTATAATACTAAAAATAGGAAAATTTTTCAACAATCTATCTGGAAGGGAAATTTAAACTAACACATTAAACAATAAAAACCCTTTAACGCAATTGTTCTTTCTAACTCTTAATTTTGGACAAATTCAATAGCCTACAAACCATAATATATAATTTTCTAGATTTTTCGAGCAATTCCTGCAGCGTCCCTTTCCTCCAGCGGTGTCAAAGAAATTACGTTTTCACTTTCAGTATTTATTTATTTAACTATATTACCCTTTTTAAGCAATATGTACAATTATTACAAATAACGTTGACGTTTAAATCGCACAAATTTTGACGGTTCAAATCAATAACAAAATTGGGCTTTGACACACTGTCATGACTAATAAAATAATACGATTTGTAGGCACCTAGATAAATGATTTCAAAAACAATGCTGGAGATTGCCGCCTGTTGCTAATAGATTGCTTCGAAAAAATCTTACTAATGTAGTTTTTGAATGTTGATTAAAGTATTCCTTCTAAAGCAATGCCTATAAAACTATTTAACAAATTACCGCCGCATATAAAAGGTATAAAGATTATTCATTTGTTTAATAAACAAGTGAGTTTCATAGTACTAGAGTTTGCTCTTTACTCAGTTGAAGAGTACTTACAGACTGATGTATCATAACAACCTTAAAGACTTAATATATATTGCCTTAATATGTTTTTGATCTATTTTGATTTCTCACCACATTTTACTGGATATTTTAATTTGTCTTTTATATTTAACTTGTCTAAATGTGTGTTAGTCTCTTTATCTTGTTTTATATTAGTGCCCTCGTAGCTTAAATATTGTATTTGACTGTATTCCAATGGTTTCTTTGCAAGTCGAGTGAAATGAAGAATATTGTTATTAATTGTTCCATGATATGCTATTATTGAATTTTCCAACACTAGTAGAAAAACTTAAAACGTTAGTCTGCTGTCACCAATTGGCTTATGGGAAGGAGTTTCTGTGAGGCTGTAGGTCTAACATGCAACTAAGTCAGCGCATTTAGACAGAAAATAATGCAAAATTTTAGAAAAAATGCACGAATCGAGAAATGCAAAGTGGAAGGGGGATATGGGTAGGGTCTAAAACCAAAAAGGCGGGACTGTACCTTGTTGCTCCCGGTCGCCATCTTGGAAAACGTGATGACGTTCCTGTTCGTTTTTTCGGAAAATTTATAAGAATTAATGTTGTAGAAAATCATTCTATCTTTCATTTTTAATTTAACTTTTTTTATAGGATTGGTATTGTAAAAGTGACAGCTGTTTGAAAATGTTGTACAGTGCCACGAATTTTTCATCCATGATGACTAGGAATTCATTGACAAATGTGCCCATAATACTTGTCAACGTCATTTAAGAAATTAAATATCTCGTTCGTAGGGTACGGCTAAAAAGTAGCTTTATTCTTATTACACGCAAATAATTGATATACACAAAAGTGCATAACATGAAATGATTAATAATATAATGTATATATAAACTATCTTCACTATAATGATTATTATTAAACATATTTACTTACGAAACTCCGTTGGAAACGATGTGGAAACACAAATTTTTGACAGATTTTCACGAGCGAAATGAAAAGTCACAATCTCAGCAGTTACGGTTGTGTTATCACAGGAACGTCGAACAGACACCGACAGGAAATGCAACGAAGGGGCAATATGGGCTCGAATGAGTGCAGCGGTTGAGCATGTGACATATTAATTATGTGTAGGACTAACTTTGCGGCTCTATAACTTTAGAACTACTGGTCACAGAAACTTCGTTGAGCATTTAATTTAAAGGTAATTACGTCTTCTATAATTTTTATTTAGAATATTACACCCGGAAGTTTCATTTGGTAGTTGAAAAATTGACAAGAAAAATATATTTTTTTCAGGCAGCTGTAACTTTTACAATATCAATACAAAAAAAAGTTAAATTGAAGATGAAGAATAGAATGATTTTCTACAACTTTAAATCTCATAAATTTTCGGAAAATACGAACAGGAACGGATATACTACGTCATTCGCGATGGCGACCAGAAGCCGGCAGAGCCTGCTTTTAGTTTTACACTCTATCTATGTCTCCCTTCCATTTCGGGCAAAAATTTTGATGCGTGCATTTTTTCAAAAACTTTAATTTTAAATGCACTGTACTAAACCGTGATAGATTGCGAAATCCCGCCAATCATCCTATATAGTAATAGGATACCAACTAGGATAATTCATGAATTACAAAATAAATAAGGAATAAGCAACGACTTTTTAAAAATAAAATGTAAATTCATTAATTTAATTTTACATTAGATTGAATAGTATAAAATTAACAACAAATGATAAAAAATACGGTCGAATTGTTTCTGTGATTTTTATACATAAACGGGCTAAATTTTTATGTATAACTAGGAAGTAGGCAATGAATTTCAAATTTTCTTTGGAAGTGTAGCCCTCAAGAAATAAAAACTTATAGACTAGAGATGAACAAATACCAAAATGCATCACATCGGCATTTAAGGTTGTTTTTTTATTCATCGCCAGATTTTACGATTCTGAGTAAGTACTTAGATTGGAGAATAAATATCTCTTCTGCTTATTTTGTATTGTACAGCAAAGACAATTTTGAAAAACAATTTTTTGAGATAACTCATTTTCTTGAAAAAATAGAAAGAATACTTCAGGAAAAACTGTGACAGCAAAGTTATCTATCGATGTCAATAATGATATTTAACCTCAAAGTTTAAAAGAAACAGAAAAACCAACTTTCTCGTTAAACCCCAAAATAAAAGCAACTTACTTAATGAGATTTTCATGCTTAATAGCTATTAATCGATTTTTTCAAAAATAAAAAGTTTCCTCTTTATCTAACACTGAGTTACCGTTCAAGTTTTAATAGATAATTGGCTTAAAAGAAACAGGGTTGATGGAGGGACAGACGGACGGACAGACGGACAAACCAACAGACGAATGGACAGTTAACTTACATTTTAGAACGTATTCAGCATTTCATGACTAACAATATAATGACATGGGAATTTTTCTGTGGGAGAGGTTATTTACGATTCTAGAAATTTGTCGAATACATTTTTGTATTTGTGTTTTCGGAGAGTATAGCAATATATACGGAAAATATGTATATAGCACTTTCTGTAGAGAATTTTATAATCTTGCTTTACATGTAGAGCATTATTATCGACATCGCTAATGGTTATCGAGATATAAGCAAGAAACATAATTTGAGCACCATTATTTCGTGATGGCGGCTCGAGAGCGATAGATGCAGATGAGAACTAAAAGTTCTCATCTGTATATTTAGTAGTAAACCTTAATTAACATCTTTGCTAAGTTTCAAAATTGTATCAGTTTTTTCCCCTTTAATTTTCTCTATTTGACGGGGTTGGTTCAAGGATCATTTCAAGAGAGAATTTAAAAATGTAAACGAAGTACAAGAGACTTCCCATATATAAATCATTATTGAAATCTCAGTTTCATATTTTAGAATTGTTGCTCCGGACTCTATAATGTGTTTCCAATGTCTCCATTCATTTTATTTTTCTCACATGCTGTATTGGAAATATACGTGACAAGTTTTACTTTCCCTTCTACAGCTTATACGTAAGAAATATCGTTTCTCCTGTAGGACATCATAATGACCTCAGATTTCTCGATAACTTGCCTCAACTGATCTTTACATATACCTGTAGTCCTTTCCTACAGTAGGTTTTTGGCACTTATTGCTGCACGCCCTTTCAATGTGATCAATAACATTTTGGTTGTCATCATGTTAATAGTTCGGTAATCTTTTAAAATGGCCGATAGTGTAGCTGATCTGTCTTAGAAAGCATATCTGTTGACAGTTTCAGCTAACGGTGAAAGAGCTAATTTATCAGTTAGCATGTTGACATAGTGTCGTTGATATGCTGAGTTTACTTGAATCAGGTTCACTTATTTTATTGCAACGTTAATGTTACCTTATGCATTTTAGTATGCTTTTCTTATTTAAATCTGCATGTAAATGTATGAAAATTGTTACGTACATAGTGACGATAGAATCGGCAGACATGCGACGTGTGATGTTCGGTTGTTCAACTCAACCACAGTAAATAGCTTAAAGACCGCAAGCTATCTACTGCGACTTGACTGTGTTTGGTTTGTGTCGGTTTTCGCTTTGCACACCACATATGTTTATATACGCTTACGCAGCAAATTCCGACACTAATCCGAGCGAGGTCTTGGGGCGAAAGCTGGTTGTTAAATTTGTCGCATACACAAGTAAGTGAACAAAAATGATACTTTCCATAAAATGTGATAAATATGGGCACAGAATATAATAAAGAATTACATTTTCCTTCAAGAATTTTCTCACACGACGTCGACAGAAGAAACATATTTTTCTGTTCGATAAGAAACTTAACGTGACAAAAGCTTTCTCCGTGATATGCTAGATACCCAGTAGTCCAGTACCCAGAATGTTTTGAGCTAGGATTAAATACTTGTATGAAATTTTAAGTCTTTGCTAATAGAAAAGTGTTTAAAAAAGTTCTCAAGGACTGAACATAAAACAAAATGGCAAACAAAAAAAAATTGGAAATAATTTTATAAAATGCAAAATGGAATATAACATTAGAAAGGATAGTTAAGAGATGAATATTGTACATAAGAAATATACTGAAGAGAAATTTTGCATATTTCTAACCGCTTTCGCGTAAAACACGTTATGGTGTTGCCAGTCAACGCGAGTACGACAAACTTTTCTTTTTTCATTTCATTTTGAAACCAAAATTTCATAAGCATCAAAATTTACTAAAATTACAAAAATATAATTTTTTGACTATCATTATATCGATGGATATGTGATATATAAAGATCTCACAACCACATCTACGATATTTCTCGCATTTTAAAACTTATTTAAAAAAAAATTGTTTTTAAGTTTGTCTCCATTTTGCTTTATGTTGCTTCCACGGTGGCTCTGAAAACTATTTAGGTATATACTTCTATACTACTAAGAACTTACTAAAAAATCGAAACTTCTCACCAGAATTATTTTTGTTCAGACTCTGCCGCTATTTTCTCCCTAGGAACCGGGCCAAGTTCAATTACTATGATTTAAATCACCGTGTACATAAATAATGCGTAGATCACAACTTTTGAATTAATCGAGGAAAACAAATTCAATGTCAATGGTTGTTGCTTATTCTAAATTAATTATTTATTATTTCATTTATTTCCTGACATTGATTAAGAAAGTCACTTCATATATTATACAGACAGCGGCAACCCAGCACATATGTACACGAATTTATGGGTATATAGACATTTCATACTCATGGAGAGTCGGTTTATCTTCGTCGAGAAAAGACGTGTTGTGGGTGCGCTCCCGAAAAAACACAAGAGAGAACCAGTTAAAGCGCCATTAAACTTGATAAATTTTAAGTCATCGGTAGATTAAAAAATTCTGCGTGAAATGAAGTGTAATCATAGAAGAACAAAGCATGCAATAAATTAAAAATTAAAAATTATTTTAAAATATTTGTCAATAATAGTATAAACTAAACACGGGTCTAACGTATGTGCCCTTACGCCGTAAACGGATCTGGGACCGACCTCTCCAAGACGCCTCAAGAAGATTTGTGTGAGCAACGTCTGTTTATAAGGCAAGATAGACATGCCAACTGTGGACGAAAAAAGATAAATTTTAAGTAGTATTTTTAGTTTATTAATGTACTAGTTTATTTATTAGTTTATTTATTTATTAAAATTCAAAACATTTTAAAAATAAAATTGGAAAAGGTATTAAATATAGATAATGAAATAGAAAAATACCTGGAATGGGAAAGGGCAGTTGAAAGTAATTACTAGAAAAACAAACTAATATACAGGATGTGTTTTCTCATAACCCGCTGTAAAAGGTATTTACATTTATTCCACTTTGAGCAGAAGCTTATCAGTGTTTGTTTTGTAGAATATAATATTATATTATTAGTTTAATAAAATGGATGGTTATGATGTTGCCGAAAAAAAAAAAACAGTTAATTAAGTGTTATTATGGTGGCTGTTCAATGCGTGACATTCAAGAAATATTTCAAACCACATATCCAAGTCTGTATATCTATATCCAAATAGGCCTTCTCCTTCGCTAGACACAATCAATCAAAACATACAATTTTTCGCAAAACAAAAGTGCGTTCTTCCTGGAAGACATAAAAGAGAATAAGAAATTAAATAATTGAATATGCGTCCACCGCCAACGAACAACAACGTAGTATAGAGTCTGTGACTGTCTGACTAATGAATACCCATAATCACTGGAATCACACCTGGGCGCGCTGCAAGTCGGTTGCCAATTTATTTCGCATGTAAACGCGGCCCGATGTAAGCACTTGCTTGCCGCTTACTGTATACAGGGTGTCTCAGAATTGAGTTCCTGGACCGAAACCTGTGCTTGCTGAGTTCATATTGGTCCCGTACAACCCAACTTACCTTAGTCCAAAAATGCATTCCTTAAAGAGAGACAGAAAAATGATTTTCCAATAATTTTAGTTATTTTGAAGATACAATTTTCAAGTTTTCATGAGACCTGTATCTCTATAAGTACTCTATGCAAGCTTGATAGCAACTAAATATCTATTGTTTCTCAAACGCGACAGGTTTCCCGTTTCACAAGCACCTATGACCTACAGAGACAAAATGATAATACTTGATTTTTCGTTGATACTACACAAAATTTTAAAAGCATTAATTTGTTTACTGAAACAGGTTGATGTTATTTTATTCTAGAATTGTAAATTAATGTTAAATACAATTGGAGGAAAAACGATAATTCCTTGTATTTTGATTAGTATTACAAAACATTTCTAAGCGTACCTTTTGCAGAACTTTCAATGCTCTGCAAAAATATTCAAGTATTCCGCAATTTTACAGTGCGATTAAAAAATATAGCCAATCAAATAGTAATTATTATGAAAAAAAGAGAAACAAAAGATATTTGGTTGTTGTGAAATTTACATAGAGTACTTATAGAGATATAGCTCCCACCAAAATTTTAAAATTTTATCTTCAATATAAAGGTAATTATTGGAAAAAAATGATTTTCTCCGTTTCACTTTAAGAGAATGTACTTCCTCTGGGATACATTTTTGGACTAAGGTAAGTTGGATTATACAGGCCCAATATGAACTCAGGAATCCCGGCCGGGAACTCAATTCTGGGACAGCCTGTATATATTTAGGTTTATAATAATATCTATAATAAAGCACACGGTATATCTACTTTGATAACGCTTATTATTCTAACAGCTTTGCCGTTCGCTGTACCATTGCATTGGCCCCATGAAAAATATAATAATGTATTAAATAATTGTCTCTCTGTTCTAAGTATGCTCTTTCAAACTGCGTGCGAACTACCTACATCAAACTTGTCACATATCATCCAACAGACCAGCACGTTATACCCAAACCATTAAAAGTTTTCGGGTTATTTCATGAAGGTTGACGCTACAGCATTGGATAGGTTATAGGTATAGTCCAAACACATTACCTAAAATCAAGGGGCACCTATGGACATTGGTTTGGGTTTTTTCGAACTTTACTATTATAGGAAAACAAATTGCAGTAGTTTATGGTGCGATTTATAATGAAATGCCACTGAAAGCTCGAAAATACGTATAAATTGTTAGAAAACTAACAAATATGCTCTGTTTGGGACATTTTTAATACAACTTAACGTAGGATATTCTATATTAATTTAATCTAAACATGATGTTGAAGACTTGAACTAAAAATAAATATAAAAGAGTGGTTCAAACAAAACCCTTTTATTTTCATGATTGTGATGGGCGAAAAAGGTTCAAAGTCTGTCGAATTCTGTGACAGACGTGTGTTTCGTGGCTCCTCAGTTTACCTTAGACCGAAATGACCTGCAAATTTTTTTGGGAATATTAATTTTTAGTGGTTATCACACTCTTCCGCAGGTAAAACTTTATTGGTCATCCCATGAGGATAAGGGTGTACAATTTGTGAAAAATGCGATGTCTCGAAACAGATTTCTTAACATAAAACAGAACATTCATCTTGCAGATATCAGTGAGTTAGACGAGGAGGATAAATTTGCGAAAATACGACCCGTGATTGACATATTGAACAACAATTTCTTGAAGTTTGGTGTTTTTAGTCATCATTTGTCAATAGATGAACAAATGGTGCCCTACTTTGGCCGCCATTCAAAATGATTCAAAATGTGGTGCCTTACATCTAGCTATGGATATTTATATCAATTTATACCTTATGGGGGAAAAACTCCTAAAGTTCAAAAAAGAGAATTTGGCTAGGTGGAGAATTTGTTATAAATATTTTGAAAGTGGTAGAAAATACGTCGGCTCATAAGGTGTATTTTGATAACTTTTTTACAAGTTACGGTCTGCTGGTTCATCTAAAAAATGAAGGTTATTTTGCCACTGGAACTGTGCGTGATAACAGATTGCTGAAATGTCCATTACAGACTATTAAGTCTATGAAGAAAGGATCACGCGGTACAATGGATTCCCGTTACAATCATGTAAATGAAATAAGTGTAGTACGTTGGAATGACAATTCAGTGGTTACAGTGGCAACCAATTGTGAGTCCACACAACCCACTGTGTCTGTGAAACGATACAATCGTAAGGAAAAAAAGACATATCTGTTCAACAACCAGGCATGATTGCTAAATATAACAAATACATGGGAGGTGTTGATTTACTTGATAACGCAGTAGCAAATTATAGGATAAATATACATGGAAAAAAATGGTGGTGGCCATTATTCATAAATATGTTAGACTGTGCAGTGGTAAATGCTTGGAAACTCCATAGACTTGCAAATAAAGAGAACCCCATTTCGCAGCTGGATTTTAGGTCTGAACTTGTACGGAGCCTCATTAGTACCAACAAATGTAAAAAACAATCTATTCGAGGGCGTGGTTCCGCTGCGTCTTTACCTTCCTCTGCACGTTTCGATAATGTGGGTCACATAATTGAGAGAAATCACGAAAACTGGAGACGTTGCAGAGTATGCAAAAGTACAACCGTATTCAGGTGTAATAAATGCGGAATCCTATTGCATACTCGTTGCTTCCAAGACTACCACAATTAAAAAATTTCCATTTATGCATAAAAAATTTCCATTTATGGTCATGTTACTTGCCAATGTTGCGTTAATGCAACGCGAAAAAAAAAGTTAGAATTAACATACACATATTTTTTTTAACCTTCAAAAATATTGTCTAAATGTTATTTGTGGCATTATCTTAATTTTTTTTTTTTTTTCATTCTTCAATTCTTTGGGACTTCCTGCCACATGTATGTTTTCTTTCTAAGCGGTGCTAGGGGAATCTACAAAGTATATCACAATTAACCAGTATGTTACTGGTAAAAAACCTCTACGCCTGTGACGTTTACGTCAAAGGATCAGTTTATAAGTGCTGAAATAAATAGTTTTCATTTAAAAAATTTGCATTTTTTCTGACATTTCTAGGGGTGGTCCTTAATGGGTTAAATTAAATCTGAGAAATCATTCTCAATAAATTCTTCAAACCTATAGAAGGCCTTAGTTTTTAGATAACCTTTCATTTTATTTTTAAATTGCAAGAAGTTCAAGTTTTTTTACTGAATGAGGAAGAGTATTATAAAATTTGGCAGAATAGTAACCTGTTCCATTTCTAGATCTCATAAGTCGAAGAAAATTGACATTAATTTTATTGCTATTCCTTGTGGTACATTCATGGATTTGACTGTGCGTTACATATTGATGTTCATTTTGTTTAAGATAAAGTAAACACTCGAGGATATAAGCACAAGGCATAGTTAATATCTTGAGATTAAAGAATTGGCCTTTGCAATCATCGCTGTATCTAAGATGAGATAGTATGCGAATGCATCTACGTTGTAAGCCAAAAATGTTGGAAGCATGCGCTGAATGTCCCCAGTTTGAAATTCCAGACAACATATTAGCATGTAAAGAACCATAATAAGTGGTCAGTAGGTAGTTCGGGGATACTGTGTTGACAAGGTTGCGACGGAAATAGATATTTTTGGAAAGTATGGTAGATAGTTTTGTAATATGTGCTTCCCAGGTTAATAGTGAATCTAAGTACACACCTAGAAAATTTACGGATGTATCAGTTTGTTCTTCTGGATCCCTGTTTCGCAATGTAAATGTTAATGATTGTGTCTTGTCATCGTTTAGTTTTAATATATTGATTAAAAACCATTTGTAAATATGTTCTTCCGTTTTTGTGACAGTCCGCTTTAGATCTTCAGGTGTGAGGTTAGTGTTTAGTGTAGTAGTATCATATAGTATATCAACAGTATAAAGTTCGTATTATCATCAGAATTGGCAAGGTCATTGATGAATATCGTAAATAGTATGAGATCCAACACAGAACCTTGAGAAACACCATGAGTAACTCTACATTCTTGGGAAGTGCATAGGTTATAATTAACATATTGAAATCTATTAGATAAGTAAGAATTAATAAGTGCCACACTGTCAGGATGAAAATTATAACCTAATAATTTGTCTGTAAGAATTTCATGTGAGACACAATAGATATGTCTTATATGCCTTAGATATGTCAAAAAACTAGCAGTGTATATTTCTTGTTTTCAAATGTATCAAGGACAACTTGAACAACATTATTAATTGCGAGAGTTGTGGATCGCTTATTCCTGAAACCATACTAACAGCAGTGAAATAATTTGTTATGTTCGAGTATTCATTAATTTGATTTTTTAATGCTGTTATAAAAATTTTTGCTAATATCGGTACCAGTGAAATCGGCCTATAGTTGTTAACATCGTCGTATGAACCCATCTTATGAATGGGAATTACCTTTGCAAGTTTTAAAACGTTGGGAAATACTTTATCTTTGATGCACATTTTTATAAAGTTTGTTAAGGGGATTATAATTAAGTTTTTAATACTTTTGACAAGATTTACATTGATGTCATAAGCGTCCCGACTTTTGCTGTTTTTAAGGTTATCGATTATGTCACGAACTTCGTTGTAGGTAATTTCCTTAAATTTGAAATTTGAAGCATCATTTGTCTTTTTAAAATATTTCCGGTGATTTTGATTTGTTTCTGTTAAAAGACCTCCGTACTTTTTAAATGCAATTTGGGTTTCATTCCCGGGAGCTGGAATTATGCAGAGATAGTTTATGACATGCTAATCAAAAGTCTCCAAGTCTCATTTTCTTTGGCCAATTATTTCGAAATCGTCATTAAAATTTTTTAATACGATGGAAGCTATTGATCAGCATATCATAAACTACCTATGTGCAAAGTATTAGCTCCCACCAGTGAAACCTAAATTGCATTTAAAAAGTGCAGGGTCTTTTGGAATTTGTTTCCTCCAACTTAATTTATTGCCTGAAACTGTAATAGTGGTTTCTAAAAAATTATGCGTGAATTTTAATAATTACGCATACTACACAAAATACATGTAGATGTATAATGTATTTATATACATACAACTCTTTTAATTTAGGTCGTAAATTGTATGGTTCTATGAAACATTACATGATTCAAGTTCTCAGTTTCATCTAATTAAAATTATTTTATACTGACATAATTTCAATATGTTGGGTATTTTGATTAATGACTATCCTTGTGGTTCCAGACGGTATTTTCTGTTATTGAATTAATGCACCTAACAGAAGTATCGATTTAATGTAATACTGCCACCTTTGTAACAACAATTACTATATTTTTCGCTAAACTATGCCATCGTAGGCCCTTTAAAACTCTCTTAAAACTGTTGCATAAGACTTTAATATCACCAATCTACTTAAAAAATTCTAAATATAATTGGCAGTATATATTATTTAATGTATATAACTGAATTCGACTCTTTTATAAATACCAAAGAAAGAAAAATAAAAATGTTAATAATTCTAATAGAACCAGTCCTAGTTGAAAAGGCGTTGAGGTTTTCACCTCTAAAGATAAAGGCTTCTAGTAACACTTAGTGGTCGTTTTTATCACTCTACAATGCTAAGGCCGTTTATTCACATCATAGGCACCACTTTTCTTCATTTGTTTGTCTCTTATCGTGCCCAATTTTGAATCAACGACTCCTAAAGTAAGTCTACGCAATGGAATGATTCGTTTTATTGAATTGATGAACATGATCTATGATCGCGAAAGAAAGATCCCAATTGCCAAACCCTGGCTTCATTTAAGTGTATAAATCAAATTATATAATTTCTCTATTTTCCTCAAGGAGGATCCGATGGCTCTTCCTTATCCCTTATTGCTTTTAGTAAGTGGCTCCTCAACTCCGACTCAGAACTCCTCCAAAGAAGAACGAGTTCGTCCTTTGATAACCTTTCTAAAGGCGATCTGCCATTGGAATTCCTCGGGGAACAATTAGGCGGCGGGGGTGCAGGAGGCAGGTCTTCTTCTCTTAAGCGAGACCTTGACCTTGATTTTTCTTTAGTTGTTGGATTGTTACTACTATCTAGAGACTTTGACTGCTCTGTTAATCTATTTCGCTTGGTTGTTTCGGTTTGGCTAGTCGGGACGCTAATAGTGGCATCTCCTAAACTCTGATGACGAGTTTTATTTTTTCTAGGCAAAGGTGGATTTCGCAATTCGATTTTTGTTGTGTCCTCTACTTGTATCCTAATTTGGGGATTGGTGTTTTGCTTAGTATTATTGTCGTTTATTCGTTTAGTGGGATTAACATTTTTATGTATAAGTCCTTGAAGTTGATCAATTGTCTGCTTGTTCCTTTTAGCGATCTCATCATCTGATAGATTACTCTTATGTTCACTATTACACTTGGAGTCAGTTTCTGAAATGTTATTGAAACTTTTCGCAGACGATACTTGTTCGGTTTTCTCGGAAGTACTTATAGTTTCGTCGCTCTTACCTAAAGTTAAACTATACTGCGGTTGCAGTCGATGCTTATCAACTGGCTCACGATACTTTGGCAAAGTGGCTAACTTTCTACCTATGCTCTCGGAGTCGGAAAGTTTTCTTAGAGGTTCTGAGTATCTAGAAGAACTACAGTCTGACAAATTCTCGATTGACAGGATCGGACTCTTGCCACCTAATTTATTTCCTGAACTTATGATATCTAAGTAGCTGGATCGCCTGCTGTTTATGTCAGGAGGTGAACTCGTTAAGAAAGCCGAAGCGTCCTTACTTAATCTTCTGCCGACTGCAGTGCTGTGATCTAGTTTTAAAGTTTGTGAATTAAAGACGCTGTCGGTGCTGAAGCGTCGTACGTTTAAAGCTGTAGAGCTTTTAGCTTTATTTTTAGAGCGTGGACTGAATAACGGCTTATTAAAATATGCAGTCGGGGACTTAATTTTCCCGCCATTATCCGCCTTCGGGCTTGATCTGAGGAACGTCCGGCGTATAATGCTGGGGCTTAGCTTTGACTTTTTTTCATCAGGGGACAGTTGATACTCCGAGTCGACTTCCGTTACGGATTCTAGAGGTGGCTCCCGCTCTTCTTGCTGCTGCCTGCGAATAGTGCTTTATATTTAATAGTAATAATTACCACTAGTTACTTTGACTACTTACCTTCTTATTTCCTGGATCATCTCGAAGAATTGCGCTTTGCTCTTTCTTCGTCTGCGCTGTTCGTGTTCCTTCTGAAACAATAATCATCAAGGAAAATTCCGGAGAAAATTCTAGTGGTATGTTATATCTATCTTATATTAAATAGTGTTAAAGTGAAGAAAATTTAGGAAAGGAGAAAAATAATACAGTGTGCAGCTTGGAAATTAGTTGGTGCTTTTGATTTTCTAATAAGTATACAAAATTCAAAACAACTTAGTAATCTTATATACAGTGGTAAATGATTTTGTAGCAAAGTATCCTTAAATTTATTTTTTTGATTGTTGAAAGCTACTAGTGAGTCTCCAGATGGTCGCTCCAAGAAGTTCCAAGAGTCAACACTTTCGGGGTTTTCTAATGGTGGTTGTTGGTTCTGAACTGAGTGAGTTACTGGTACATAAAGCGCTGTGTGAATGGTTAATAAAGAATTGGTGAGAATAAAAGTACGTGTCGTACGAAAAGATATTTATTGAGATTTAATTATTGACTTCACTAAACGCCTTGAAACCGCAACCTGGGAACAAATGGGAATTTTAAGCAGAATAAGCATCTACGGGATATTTCAGGTCAGATAGACACACACAGTGGCGTTGTAAATTAATATTGTAAGAATTAATAGTATGCTATTTCCGTGTGACGTGATCAACTATACTGATAAGGCTGTTGACAAGTACGAAATAATTTTCTCACAGTTTACGACGCTCACTTGATAAACTCGTAAATGTAGTATTGATAAAAATTATATTTATATATTTGAACTGTCAAAACCTCATGCCATAGGTGGTAATTACACTAAGGTATTTTACAGTTTATAGTTATTAATTACTTCCACATCCACGTAGTGGATTGGAGAAAGTCGAGATTTTAAGTTTGAGCAAAAAAAACATGTCTGTCTGTCGGTATGTCTGTGAATTCGAATTTGGTACACGTATTTATTATAATTACATCAGGAAATAGATTATATTTTGGGATTACTCTGATGGAGGGGGGGTTAACTGGGGGTAAATAAGGGAAAATAAGTAAAGCAAGCTGGTAAGAGTACAGAAACTTGAAATTCGGCGTATGTACTGGAAGTCAAGGCCTCAGATTTTTTTATAACATTTTTCAACCCCCCGCCCCCCACCATTCCTACTACATTATTGAAGGGGTTGGTAAAATAAATTTGAGATAATCACTTGAAATTTGATACGCGTATGTATCATAACGACATCTGAAACTAGATTATATTTTGAGATGATTCCGTTGAAGGGTTGGGGCTTAAATAGAGGTAAATAGGGGAAAATAAGTAAAGCAAGTTGGTAAAAGTACAGTAACTGGAAATTCGATGTACGTACTAGAAGCCAAAGCCTGAAATTTTTTTCTAATATTTTTCAACCCCCCACCACCTCCTACTCCATTATTAAAGGGGTTGATAAAATAAAATTGAGATAATCATTTAAAATTTGGTACACGTATGTATTATAATGACATCTGGAATTAGATTATATTTTGAGATGATTCCGTTGAAAGGTTCTGGGTAATTTAGGGGTAAATAGGAGAATATAAGTGAAGCAAGTTGGTAAGAGTACAGAAACTTGAAATTCGGTGTGTGTACTAGAGGCCAAAGCCTCCAATTTTTTTCTAATATTTTTCAACCCCCCACCACCTCCTATTCCATTATTAAAGGGGTTGATGAAACAAAATTGAGATATTCGCTTGAAATTTGGTACATGTAAGTATCTGTAGTATCTGGAACTAGATTATATTTTTAAATGATTCCGTTGAAGGGTTAGGAGTTAAATAGGGGGTTAATAGAGGATAATAAATAAAGCAAGCTAGTAAGAGTACAGAAACTTGAAATTTGGTGTATGTACTAGAAACCAAGGCCTCAGATTTTTTTATAATATTTTTGAACCCCCCATAATCCTACTCCATTATTAAAAGGGTTGATGAAATAAAATTGAGATATTCACTTGAAATTTGGTATACGTATGTATTATAACAACATCTGGAACTAAATTATTTTTGAGATGATTCCGTTGAAATGTTGGGGGTTAAATAGGTGTATATGGAGCAAAATAAGTAAAGCAAGCAGGTATATACACATACACCAAATTTGAAATTTGGTGTATATACTAGAAGTGAAGCCCTCAGTTTTTTTCATAATATTTTCCATCCTCCCATCACCCTTATTAAAACAGTTAATAAATATGTATTATAACGATATATGAAACTAGATTATATTTTGACATGATTGCGTTGAAGAAGTGGGGGTAAGTAGAGGTAAATAGGGAAAAATAAGTAAGGCAAGCTGGTAAGAGTACAGAAACTTGATATTCGGTGTATGTCCTGGAAGCGAAGGCCTCAAATTTTTTAACAATATTTTTCAACCCCTCCACCACCCTTACTCCATTATTAAAGGGGTTTATAAAATAAAATTGAGATATTCACTTGATATTTGGTAGACGTATGTATTATAACATCTGGTACTAGATTATATTTTGGGATGATTCCGTTGAAGAGTTGGGGGTTAAATAGGAGTAAATAGGGGAAAATAAGTAAATCAAGCTGGTAAGAGTACAGGAATTTGGGATTTGGTGTATATACTAGAGACCAAGGTCTCAGATTTCTTTTTAATATTTTTCAAACCCCACCGCCTCCGCTCCATTATTAATGGGATTGATAACATAAAATTAAGATATTCGCTTGAAAGTTAGTATACGTATGTATTGTAATGACATCTGATTGAGATGATTCCATTGAAGGAGTGGGAGGTGGTAGGTTGTGAAGAGGGGAAAATAAGTAGGGTAAACTAGAAACTTCATTTTTAATGTATATGGTAGAAACCAATGCCTCAAACTTTTCTGACATCTGTCCCACACATTAATACAATTTTATGACCAATAATTTCCACTAATATAGTCAAAAGATGTTTCCTTTAAAGTGACACATGAAAAATCTGGATGTGGAAGTAGTGTTTCTTTAGGCAACGGTTTTTTATAAGGCGGTTGACAAGCCTTTCATCTATGAGAAAAAATGTGCACTCAAGGCGCAGCCGAGAGTCACATTTTTTTGAGTGGATGAAAGGCTGTCAATCCCCGAATGTAATTCAACGTTTTATCCATGACCACGGCCAAATTAGGAGCGTAAAAGCCGTATGAGAGCAGGAGAAAAATTCTGATTTTGAAAAACGTCACATTTAACAAGTTTATTTTGTCTAAGTATCTTTTGATTCTGAGCAAAAAATAGACTGTCAAGCGTCACGGTGGTTGAAAATCGACTACGATAGCGGAAAGTTATATAGAAAAATCACTGACCAGCAAGATGGCAATCGCTGAAAATAATCCAGATCCTACTGTGTACATCATCTAGCACGGTAGGCGAAATTGTGGACCCCTCCATTTCTTATTCAGAAACACCCTATCGAGTTAATTTGATTAAGCCCGGTCAAAATGACAAGAAGATCGTTCTTGATATAAATGTTGATGTTGATATTAATAATAATTCTAAATAAAATTCTATAAAACCTAGGCGTGGTATTATGAATTTTAATCCACTAGTGTATCAAAGGGCCTTTAATGCACGGAAAATAGACATATTATACCTTTCTAATATAGTGGTGGTAGATAAATATTATTTTGAATAGTCAATGTCACACATGTGATTATAAATAGATGGAATTAACAGAATTTCTATTTAATAATGAAAATATCAGTCAAGTTTTTCAACGTGTTGTATTTCTATCGCTGGGGCCACACATTGGAGCCAGCTTTGGCGCCAAAGTTGGCTCATGTTTGTACTGCTATTTGTGGATGGTATATACACATTGGGGCCATCTTCAGTTGCATTCGTACAGAGCCAACGTAAATATGTCTGACGTGGAAATTGCCACCGGTGCGTTTGCTGTTTGCTACTGCTAGATCGACTGAACCAACGGCCAATGTGTGGCTGGCGTGTCCAATATTGGCGCCAATCCCTTTGATGTTTTGTCGAAAAACCGACACATATCGGATAAGTGCCAATATTGGGTCAAGCGTTGGCGCCAGCTCTATTTAGTGGATCCACACACACATTGGGCGAACGTTGTTGGCACCAAAGTTGGCTCCAATGTGTGGTCCCGGCGTAAGAAATTATAGTAATTGTACTGATCATTGTTCCGGGCCCTAGATATTGCTCTTCCTTGAATAAATAATATATGATTCTGATTATTTTTTTTAATCCCGAAATGTTTAGTTTATTATCACTGTTTTAAAAAACAGAGTTACGAAATAAAAGTTTTAAAAATATATTAAACTTTTTTAAATGATCATGAGATTTAAAAAACTTGAAGATTAGTTTAAAATAAAGAAAGATAGCAATTCTTCAATAAGCTTATTTAATTCCTTTGAAAACTGAAAACATAAATATTATATCAAAAACTATCTTCCTAAAGTTCAAGGTATTTGCCACGAAACAACAAGACGAAAACAAAAAGACAGCTAATACCTTTTTACTACATTAAATTTCAGTAGAATGCTTTTTTGACAATAAAACTGCAAAACTCATCGAATAAGATCCTTCCTGTACATTGTTTCATTTATATGTATGTACACATATACATACATATATTTTATAATCCCGCGCGAGTGAATCCGACAGCTCATCCCTAGTGCAACATTTTCCGTTTTATTGTGTTTTAGGATTTTTCGTATAATTGCGTTTAAAATATTGATTCTATATAGTTGCAAAATGAAACTTTAACCGATCATAACTGTAAAAACTCGAAACCAAACCAAATACAGAATGTACAATATACAAATTGTGTATATTGTGAAAAATTGAAATATCTACTGACCTATAGATCCTAAAATAATTAAACTGGTTACTTGTTATCTGTGATTTTTAATACTGAATAAATTGCAGTTCCTGAAATGTAACCCATTACTATTATTTATTATAAATTTCGTACGTAAGAAGTACTAAATAAGAAGGCACGTGCCATCACAACAGTTTAAATCGCCTGTACTAGCAGGTAAAGTTCATCGGCATTGTTTAAAGTAATTCCCACATATTTACGTTACAGATGAAATTAAGTTTTGAATTGCTAATTTCCGTTATCATTGCCATATTATTGTTTATATTCCTGCACTTAGGTAGATACAAATATCCGATACCCTATGCTAACATTATCATACGTATGCACAAATATTTCATAATCAGTCCAATGATTTATAGATTTTTTACCATGGCCCGTAGCATTCATTTAGATCAAAAAGCATGAGACGTAAATCTAGCGTTACTAGAACAAAGTTGACCATACCACTTCCAAAAATAGAGAATATTACTAGCCAGCCTATAACTTTGCAGTAAAAAAATGATATAAAAATATTATTAAGAAAAAGCTTTTATTTTAAAAAACTATACTAAAAATTAAAAAATATTTTTTTGGAATTCATACACCTGGAAACTTTTTTAAAATAGAAGCTTTTCTCAAAAATATTTTTTGTGTGATTTTTTTACTACAAACTTATAGGCTGGCAAGTGAACAATTAGTTGGCGATATTTCAAAAAATATTAAGTTTAGACAAAGGACACTAGAATCAAAAAATAATCTATATTTAAATATAAAGTTAAAGTTGAATATCGAAGTAATTTGAGTCCGAAAGAAAGTCACTTCTCGTAGTACGTAGTATGAAATTTTATGAACTTATAAAATTTTACTCACCAAAAAACTTAAATAACCATAACTGATTTGTTCCTACATTCATTTGTTTTATGTGAAAATTGAATAATTTATAACCGATATATCATTTTCAACCGCCACGTTCTCTAAAACTGTTAAAGATAGATATATGGTGTGCTACATATTTTATACCGAGAATTTCTTAAGCAATCTAGATTTTGTATAATATACACGGTGTTCCTCAAAAAATTGCAAAGTTTATACTGTTTTCGGTTAAACTGGAAATGAAAATCAGAAGTTAGAGCAATCAAAATCATTCGATCATACAACTTCTCAGAATATAAAATCGATATCTCTCTATACAATAAAGTTTATAGGCTGGCTAGTAATATTGGTATATGTAAATATAATAATAATTTCCAAATAAATGATTACCAGCTCTAAAACTTTAAAGGAAATCAGTATCATTTCCAAATTTAGCCTCTTTTATAAGTAATAAGAATTTGTATTTGAGAACTTTTCAGATTGGCATCCATTAAAAAGTTTCTTGATAAGTAAACATTAATATACTCTTTCATAAACTGGAAAGAAAGTTTGTTTGCATTCTTGCCTAAATTCTTCGCAAGAGGGTTTAAATTATTTTAGTAAAATTTCGTATAGCCCTAATATTGAATACAGATTAATTCTTTTATATTCATACCCAATTTAAATGTTGTCTTATTTCTAGGCAGTTCGAACAAACAGTCCTAATATGTTTTCCAACGGTTCGTTTTATTCTACCCAGGGGCGGATTAACCCCGAGGCAGTGAGGCATTGCCTCGGGGCCCCCACCACATTGTCTTGAAACATAAAACTGTTTCAAAATTATTGATAAATAAAAATGTGTTACGTTATAACAAAATATTTCGATTATTTGCATCCCACAGTCCTGCCCAGAGGGTGGGCGGGGGTGTTACCCTATCATCGGGCGAAATGGTTAGTGTGCTGTAAATAACAATGAGTTCCGAATGACTTATTGCTTAGAATGAGACAAATATGAAATTGCCTCCCCGCTTGTTAGAATTTCGACCGAAATAAATATTGAAATTTAAGAAATATCACCCTCCCTTCTTTACAATTTCGATTGAGGAATATATTCTGTTGTAAGGAGTGTCACAGCCCCCCCCCCCTCCCTCTCTTCATAAATTGCGATAGAGGTAAATATTCTCCCCATTGTTCGAATTTTTTATAGAAATAAATAGTTGCCACCTCCCGGGCCCCGATTTTCTCTCGACGGGCCAGGCACCCCAGTTTTAAAATAGCCAGTAATTTGTAAGTGTTATATAGAAATAATGAATGAACATTTTTACTAAATAGTGTATACATTTAAAAAAGCATCATTGATTGAATTCATTGAAAACTCTCTATTTGCCTTGAATTTCCGATACCGCTGGCCTTAAGTAGGCCTCCACCATATCTCCGCCTCTGTCTACAGGCCCCCACCATATCCTTGCCTACAGGCCCCCATTCAAGTTAATCCGGCCCCGATTCTACCATCTCAGAAATGCTAATATATTATAAATTAAATTATTTTTATAAATGCAGATTCTATTAGATTATACAGTAGTGTACACCGTACACACTGTATATAGGATACAAATTGTGTCCCTTAATTATAACTACAATTGTTTAATTTTAACGAATGAACAAAATATAAAAATGATGTACAGTCACATGTAAATGGAAATACTGTTTCTGAAATATATGCACAGGATGTACAATAAAATATCTTGGGTGCAATGTTTTGTAAAATAATATCGACAGTTGAATTTTGAAAAAATCAGTCGCTAGAAAAATCTAAACAAATTAGTATTTCTTGCGGAAAAATACCTAGAAAAAAACATTTTTGTACGAATCTTTATTATCTTTATTTTGTCATTTTAAACAACGTACCAATATGCAGGGTGTCCCACGTAAAACCCCGATGCCATTTTGTCGTTAACTGAAAGAGATATTTGAATTATGTACCTACTAGGTATTCACTAGTATAGTTGACTTTAGTTTCGAGTAAAAGAGATTTTTCTACAAATGGAGGTAAATATGGCGTTGTATTTCAGAGATGGCGTTGTATTTCAGAGTTTTGAAACCCAGGAACCTTAAAAGGAGATGCATATGATGAGATATTGCACTTTAAGCAACTTTATAATATGAGAAATTTTCGAAAAATCGCTGGTTTTCCAGATATTTGAAGTTCAGTATATTTCTTTAAGTAACAGAAATACCCTAACTTATTTAAAATAAATTTTAGGTAATAAGTCCATTGAGACATTTTTGATAGTAAACGAGACTAGTTTAGAAATGGATTTATTTCAAGTTTTAATTTCGGAAATTACATTATCGTTTATTTTTCAATAGGTCACCCTATACATTTCGATAATAATAAAGTTAATGAAACAATTATGTAAATAATTTACAGATAATTTAAGTAGATCATTTAATTTCGCAAGTTGTGGCAATTTCTTATTTAAGAAAATTGTCTTAAAGTTCAAATATTTCAAAAGCTGGTGATTTTTTATATATTCTAGAAACACATTTGACAGAATTCAAACGTCTCCTTTAATTTTCAAAAAAATGGGCCTGGGAGTTTTAAGTGGAACTCCCTGTATATGTGACCATGCTACAAATTTTACAGAAGACCAAAGATCAGAAAAAAAATTATTTCTGGCCTTATCTGCCAGATTCATTTTATACGTCACATTGAACGCTGATGACGGTGCATTGCAAAGTAACGTTTCGATGACACGATCTTTGAAATGAAATGCGGTAAAGGTCAGAGATTTAATTTTCAATAAAATTTCGCTAAATAATTTTATTCAGTTGATTTCGAGATATTTCAGTTAAAATTACAGTAAAGAGAAATATCGGTTGATATTAACACGTGATTCCAAGACCAAGAATTGTGTCATGTCATGTTATCATATGGGAAAATATCTTTTTACGTATATTTTCGATATAATCTTGAAAACGTACTGAAATAAAATCACACAGAAGTCCTTTCTTTAGAATTATTCAGAGAATATGAATTAATAATTCCATTATTAAATTAATCTTTCATATCACTCAAAATGACGTCAAAAATAGAATTTAACGTATTTTTGACGTTTATTAATGTTTACTGGTGATTTTCTCTGCACAAAGGATTATTTATAATCTAGTTTATGTTTATATTCCAATGATTTCCAGATTGTGGAAATATTTATAGTTTGCTTAATCAATTATGTTTTGCTATAATGATTTATTATTCTTTATTTAGCATTTTCTTTCAGACAATGCTATACAAAATTAAATAGCTGCATTATGATATGATTAAAGGTGAAATTTTTACTTTATAGAAAAACATAATTGTTAAAATAAATTATAATTATTTAAACAATTTGAAAGATATTAAAACATTAATACCAACTAGAATGTCACTAATTAATAATAATTTGTGACAATAAAATCTGAAATAAACAATAATAAACGTCAACAGAATTAATTTTAAAAATAAATAATTAATCCATACTTTCTGGAGAAGCGAAAATTACTTCAAAAGAAATTTTTTACTGTAGCCAACAAAACTATAAAGTACAATTTTGTTAATCATATTCCTAGGTTTAGTGATAAAATAAGTAGAAAATTAAATAAGTTAGGTTTAAAAGTGAATTATTTATTATTTGTTTACTTATATTAATGAAACATATTCTTTATAGGATTTTGCAAACAGTGGAAAGAAAAGCTATCTATGAGAACTAAAGGAAAAACTATAGATAAAAATATTAATGAAATCTTTGCGTTCTTTCGATAACCTGACTTCTGACTTGTTAGCATAACCAGAAGTCAGGTTATCGAAAGAATGCAAAGATTTCATTAATATTTTTATCTATAGTTTTTCCTTTATTTCTCATAGATAGCTTTTCTTTCCACTGTTTGCAAAATCCTATAAAGAATATGTTTCTTCAAATAAGTTAGGCATCTCCACAATAAGTGTAAACTAAACAAATTTATTAGTATTTTAGTTGACAATATTATTTTAGTTAACAATAAAGAAAAAATAAATAAAGTCAACAAATCGGGGGTTTATGAAATTAAATGTAAGGACTGTAACGCGGTATATATTGGACAGAGTGGTAGAAGTATAGCTAATAGGGTAAAAGAACATAAACAATCTATTTTAAACAACACCAAAAACACAGGAATGTCAACACATTGCATTGAAAATAATCATTTTATCGACACAGAGAATATTAATTTAACCCATTCAGAAAGAAAAAGAAAACGCTTAAACCTCCTTGAACAATTAGAAACAAAAAAATCCCTTAAAATCAACACTTGTGTCACCAATGACCAACTAAAGTTCATAAACACCCCTATAATAGACAAGGTTTTAAGAATAGCCCATTGAATTATTTTCCGAGTAGATAGATCCTTAGTTTTATTACTTGAAATCCCTGTAAATTCACGTGTTTGGGTATTATTGCATTTATTTTTAGAACAACGGCCCTCATAGCTTTAGTATTCATCTGTAATGCTCTTGAGAAAGGCCTAACAAGCCGAAACATATGTACAGTGTATAAAAATACAGTTTTTATTTGAAACATCAAAAAGCATCGTTTTTCCCTTTTCTAAAAATAATTTTCTGGAGAATTTTGAAGAAGAAACTTGTGTACGTTTTTTGTTTCACTACATTAGAATTATCCCATAACTTTACAAAAAAAATATATGTTACCCATAAGAAATGCATGGGAAAGGCAAAGAAAATTTGCAACTGGATTTTTTGAAACACCCTAATCCTTCGTGTCTCAAAACACATTCTGTATATACACATATGTTGCCTCTTGTGAAACCTGTATGTGTATTAGGTAAAAAAATGTATACATCTTTATATGACTTTCAGTTCGAAATTTAGAAAATACAACTTTTTGTAAATTCTCGTTTACTCGTATAACTGATAAAAGCGGTTGAAAATTTTGCACCGTTGCGCATTGCCATTGGTTCAAACAGAATAAAGTAAATTTGCCAGTTATGTATGACCGTCGGACCTGAATTTTATGGATAATGTAATAAAATATAACGAGGCTGATAAAATAATATTAATGATTTCAATCGTACGTGCAGGATTGAGTGTTTTTGTGAGTAAGAAAATAAATTAGACTCATACGAACCCTTTTAATGCTTTTCTGGAACAGGCTAGTGATTTGTCCCTGTCTGATGGTATGGACGAGCTCCCTGGCAGCGTGGTGCGGTGAAACCAGTTCTACACAGTTGATGAAGCGATACAGTTTCTGCAAACAAAGCGTGAAATGCATTATTGTATTGGGTTACTTCTGCGGCTAGATAATGTATGACCCTTTTTGTTAAATTCTCTGATTTGGTGGAGATAATTTTCAAATATGGCGGATAGAAAGTACAAAATTAATCCAAATTATTTCCTCTGCTAAAATAACAATATAATTATTATAAAAGGAAAGTAAGAGATAACTCTTACTTTCCTTGGATAATAATTATATTTTTATTTTTTACAAAGAAAAAGATCTACACAATGTAACACCAGGCCAATTCTAGTACGTACATATAAATATTTGAAACGTATTCTCGATGTATCACTAGTTGACAAATCCTGTTATGTTATAAAACCAACTATTTATGGACGTAAAAGTAACGATCAATCTGAAGGCGGGCGAAAATAATGGTTAGATTTGCTTAAAAGGATGATATGGTAGGTATTTCGTCGATTTCTCATAAATCGATTAAATAATATTTTCAACATGCTTTCAGAAAAGAAAATTTTCTAGAAGCTCTTCTGACTAGGCGGAAAATTTTCGTTGTCAATGCTCATTGCTTGCTGGAAAATCATTGGCCAACATTTTCTGCTCGTCCGCTTTCCAGATTTTTCGCCATCTCTTGGCAAAAAATTGGATTTTTCCCAAAAAACGAGACAAGACATGGGTGCATTTCAAAAAAAGAAATGTTGGTACCTTCTCGAACTTGTAGTTCTTTTACTAACGAATAGTGTCTGTGAGTGTCAACATTTTCTCTCAATATAACCCCCCCAAAGCCACCTCTAAAACCAATTAAAATTTAATTATCGATTGTTATGCCAAAAAGGATACAAATATGACATATTTAGCGGGTAATGACTGAGAAATTATTTATTATTTTATACATATAGTATATATTTAGTATTTCAATGTTTGGGGGTGGTTTGGGGGAGGGGGATACACTAAGAAGAAAATGTTGTCACTCGCAGAGACTATTCTTTTGTACAAAAACTCCAAGTTTCAGAAGGTGCCAACTTTTTTGTCTTGAAAGGCACTAGTTTTGGCACGTTCTTGGCCAAAAGTCCAATTTCTGGTCAATAATCTGGACAATGGGCAAGCAGAAAATGTTGGCATATAGTTTTCCAGCAATGAGAATTAACAACGAAAATTTTGCGCCTGGTCAGAAAGTGTTACACAACGTTCCAATTTGGGGCATAATTGATGTCGTCAGTGGTGTCAATTGCACAGAGAAAAAATGTTGGCATATTTCGAATGTTGATCGCCAAAATACATTCTTCAACCCCAAAATGTCACACTCTGTTCCAAAATTGAATATTTTCTAGGGCGGCTACCGACAAACAGAGCAGGTAGGGAGGTCTTACTCACATAAGATAAAATACTCAGAAAAATATTTGCTAAAACATAGCAGCAATGCCAACATGCTATATCCTATACCCCATATATGTAGCTATCTCCTAGACTATTAGAAAGATCTCCTTTCTAAAAGAATGTGAAAAAAATTGTTTGGATCGGTACTTTAGAGATGTGTGAGAAATCGACGAAGTACGAGGTTTTTAAGCAAATTAACTATTATTTCCGCCTCCCTTTACATTAAATATACGATAATTTTTTTTATAGTATTTATAGTAATCATAAAAATAATTTAATTTTGTTTTATTCAAATAGGTTTAGAATGTCGTAAAACAGAAAAATTTTAAATTTAAGATTAAGCAAATCATGTCTGTCTGTTGGTTTGTTTGTAAATTTTGTGTGCTCATGCTTTCTCTGGAATGGTTTAAGATAATAACTTCAAATTTGGCACACTCATGTGCTATAACTGGGTCTGGAACTAAATTATATTTTGAACTTACTCCGGTAAAGAGTTCGGGGGTAAAATGGGGTAATAGGGGAAAAATAAGGAATATAAGCAGGTAAGAGTCTAGAAATTTAGAAGTTGGTGTATATACTAGAAGACAAGGCCTCAATTTTTTAAATAATATTTGCTACTAATCACCAACAGATGAAGCATAGCAAATGTTGGACTCTTACCAGCTTACATTACTTATTTTTCCCCTTTTACCCCAGTTTAATCCTCAACACTTTACCGGAGTAAGTTCATTACCTACTCCATTATTAAAGCGATTAGTGTAATAAAATTGACACATTGGCTTGAAATTTGGTACAAGTATGTTTGTACGTTTCGTAGATATTCATAAACCACCTTTTTCAGGATTTCAACTTTTGCAACGTGTGTTTCGGAAACGAAGCACTTCCGGATCCGTGTTCACAGGAAATTTTTTTCTTATTATGAAAAGTTTCTTCCTTGGTGAAGTTTGACCTATTTAATTTGAGACACGCTATATTGAAATTGTTATTGTTTTAATTACTTTACAAAAGTAATGAATGTTCTACAGAACAGTGGGTAAATATCCACATCAACAAGAGAAAATGCAAGAAACATCATATGTGAATAAAAAACAAAAAGGCTCCGTAATAATATATTATCTAGTTTACTTTATCGGGCAACTTCACAACTTAACCTAATTGAAATAATCCGTTATATTAAAATCCCAACCGCTAAAAAACGTGAATAAACTCAACAGACCTGACTAAAAAACATTATGTTTCTGCTCCGCCAAATGCTTCCCTTGGGTTTATCCCTCAAAATGGGCAGCGTGTATCGAAAGAACAAATGTTCCACCAGCAGGATTAGCAGGCCGAGAGCGATGCCTACTCCAAGCAGGATAAATACGCCGGTGACGGCTGCGACACCCAAGGGTCTCGGTTGAGCAATATCCGTAGCCAGTTTAAAGCAGGGTAGCCCTCCGTACCATTTTTCTTGCAGGATATCCATGTAGCCGTTGCTGGAGTATTTCGCTATTACAGCTGATATACTGTCCTGTGGAGTGATAATATATTGCAATTTTTAATTAAGAAATACAAGAATCTTAGGTAGTGTCAACATTTATTTTAATGTTTGATGGTTTATTATGAATATGTAAGATTTAAATGACCCATTTATTGTTTGCTTATAAACTGCTGGTCAATTGAAATATATCAAGCGCATTTTTTTTTTTTTTGAGAATAGATTATGCGATTTTTACTATTTTAAGAAAAGACTTTGTTTTGGAAGTATGGCCCTTTGAGGGACTGAATACGTGCAATTCTCATACGTAATGTCAATACAATAAAATCTTCTCTTTACGTTTTTTTTTTGGGTTCGAAATATGTATTTATAGGCGAGTCTGCCTGGGGTAAAAAAGAGATGATTTTATAAATTTTGTATACCATTTGAGTTAGCAACGGATTCTAATAGGAAAAATTCTGTTAAGCAAGATTTTCTTATGAAAAATTTTCCCAAACCATGAGCTTCATGGTCAAATAATTATTTAAACATGATAAGAAGTATTGTAGTTTTTATTTAATAAAATGAAAACCGTTTGTCGGATCCGAAAAAATCTTGATTCAATCGAAAGATATTTTCAATACGCGTCGTGTCATTTTGTCAACCCGTTCACTTGTTGTAGCCAAAATAAATTTCTTGATTAACAGATTGCTTACTCCGAAACCAATGAGGTGAGGATATTGTTTTTTCAAAAAACATGCCTTTTGTACCAATCAATATACCATATTTTTTTCGGCCCTAATCCTCAATACTTTTTGATTGTTTAAACAATTGGCGTGATTTGTTAATTAGCAAATAACTTTTTGTCGAAGGTTTGATCGACTTGGAACCAATTTCAAACGATAAATATTGTCGGGCATAACCCCATAGAAGTCTGCATGAATGTCCCTTTTTGCTTTCGTTTATTTAAATTTTAAATTAATGTTACAAATCAACAAATGGAATATCTCGGCTCTGGGTGAGCGTATGGAAATGGGGTTTTAGTGCATATGAAAGTGCTTGGAAAAAGGAACATTTTGAGACCAGAAAGAATTTGATCGGATAGCCGGAACCGGAAATAAAAGTGTATTGCGTGGACGCCAGCAACACTAATTTTATTGCTGATTTTGAGAACAATTTTGATGATAATATTTTACAAGACATACAAACTGATAGTGATGCAATGGAATGTGATTCACTTAATTCTAAAAATTCTAGAGTGGTTTTAGAGAATGAACGTAACGAATGCGATGATATTTTTGTAGAAGATAATAATGAAGATGAATATACTTTTTCAATGAGCATATAAACGAGGACGTTGTAGACTTAAAAGGAGATGAATTGTTTGAATTCAGATTGGGACATGGAAAGTTCTTTATCGAGCGATTTTTACTAGTTGTAACCACATAGTTATTAGCGTTCATAGGTATTAATTGTAAATATTTGTAATTAAAACAATAAAATAATAATGCCATTAATATAGTTAAATTTTTTGATTATTTTTCATTTACAAATAACAAAGTGTGTGTTTTTTTCATGAGACGTGAACTTTTTCTCATTATAAGAAAAAAGTGAAAATACGGCGTTTTTAAAACTTTCTCAGAAAGTAAGAACGTTTATTATCATAAAACTTGGTTACATGAAAAAAAGCAAATTTGACGAAAAAAAAATTTTCCCACACCGAAGATCAAACCCGCCACCCCAGGAAAAGAAATCAAAGACTAATATTGTTACAGTCCAGGAAGAACCACGGAGAGGTATGGGCGTTCTTGCCAGGAAAGTATAGGATCGTAGTATTAGTAGGGGAATGATGTTACTAAAAATAAAATATTTCACATAATAACAAAAAATCTGAAATCTCTGAGAATAACGAAAATAAATTATTTTTTTAGCAATAATAAATAAATATTCTGGTCGACAAAACACATATTAAAAAAATTAACAATAATTCTAAAGCAAATAAATTAAAACAATTTTTAAAGAACAACGCATTGGCACGTTTTCATAAACACTTGAATACTACACTTGAACAATTTATCTACTCGACTCACGTTTCACAATTCGTGTATTAATATATAACGTAAGATAGTCGATTTTATTAGAGATAAACACGCGCTAGTAGTAATAAGACACATTTTTGGAGAAAATAAAGTTCTAACAAAACTCGCGGCACGGCTTAATAAAATAAAAATTTTAGAAAAGAAATTAACTTTTATTGCTGCTCATCATCAACATATTTATTCTTTGTTTTTACAGTTAATGCTTCCCCGGATCATGACCCGGAGCTAACCGTACAACCACGTCGCGCAGCGCCGTGGTGTTAGTGCGGTTGGACGGGTCGTGACCGGATTAGCTCAATAAAATGGTTAAAATAAGATAAAACTCCTGCCGCCTGTGGCGGCTTAAAATTATCGATAAATTTGGACATATTAAAAAACTTAATTCTAAACAATGGTTAAAATCTTAATCTATTTTATGGGAAAACACTTTTTTGAAATTTTGTTGTTGAGATGGATACGAACTCAATTGGAAAAGCTCCATTTAAACAAATTGCCCCAACAGTCTGCTCGCCGTTAGGAATTTTTGGTTTTAGGAAAGGAAAATTGAGTTTAAAATAGTTAAAATTTTTACAAAGTTTATCGGTCTAAATTGAATTTTTAACAAAAAAGTACAGAATAACAAAAATTACAAAAATACAAACATATGACAAACAAGAAGAAGGAAAGAGATAGATATAGAATAAAAGATATGGTGGTGAAAAGTGTATGATAGTTGGAAGTTTTGGTAGGAAAGAGTGTGGCTATAGAGGTTGCCGAAAGATAGGCAACGCCTGGTATGGTAATGGGTGTTTAATTTGCAATGGGGCATTATGCATTCTGATTTGGGTAATGTTGCGTCTAAGCGGACTGTCACCCAGTCGAAACTCGTAGAATTTTTGTGATGTGTCCCGGATGAAGTCCGCTAGTGGTGTTATGATATTGCTGCTCGAGTAACCGATTGAGCTACGTGATCCTATGTTCATTATATTCTAAAACGTGTAATATATACATACTAGAAAGTTGTAAGACTTAGTGGTTTGACATTGTTTGTTTGACGAATGAATATCCACTATTTACCACTAAAAATAACTTGAATATTTTATATAAAGACGTTTTTCATATTTAGAGTGGTGTTAGTAAGACAGTGAAAACGTATGCGCAACATTAATTCATACATTGTTCATTTTAAACTCGACCCGACTCTACAATCTTTTTACATGTTTCATAATATAGGGCTTTAAGTTTCATTAAAACTCCTCATCTAAATTCACAGATAACAGTCCACGAACTGTAACTGCAGCCTTAACCTTATATAAATTGGTAATTTACCTTAAGAGGGAATCCTTTGGTCATTCCGATAGCGTAAGTGTCCTCGTTTATGGTATCTCCTATCTTCTGCAATTTACAACCGTGATCCGTAGCCCGATAATAGTCTAGTATTGGAGTGTCAGCTATTAGAATATCTAGTGAGCCATTTCGTAATCTCTCCACTCCTTCGTCGATGTTCGTTAGCGTGTATTTGTGCATGTGCTGCCACAGCATCTGGTTTGCTTTCTGGACGTAGTACTCAGCGGCTGACGCTCGGGGCGCACCCACCTTTTGGCTTAGCAACTGAGAACAAAGTTATGAAAATTAAAGTAATTCATTTCAGATGAAATGAAATAGATTATAATAGCCTAAGCAAGAGAGTCAGAAAAGAACTGTTTGAAAAAAATGCCAATCGGGGTTTTTCAGCGGAAACATGATCCTTGCAGTAGGTACAACTATTAGACCAGTGACTTGGCCCTTTTAGAAGCAAGCCACAGAATTAATCGTTAAGGAATTTCTGTACAACTCTAACTTATTTCGACCACTTTATACACCGGGTGTTTTTAAAAAATATCATGTTTATAAATACTCACAACTTTTTGATATACACAAAAACTTTTATTCATCAATATGCTTATAAAAGAAATTTTGCATTGCAAACCATTATCGAGTACACCTATGGTATTGTTGTTAAGCTGATGCTCTTTCTTCTTCTGACCCTGTTTTTGTTCCGCATTCTCACTGCGCTGGTGCCAAGCACAAAAGGAAATTCAACAGGTAAACAGAAGCAGCGAGTGTCAATAGTGCACTATTTACTGTTGTCAAAATACACACTAGTCGTTACGCATGGGTAATAGTAGTGAATTATTGTCTTTTTGCGTTTATAACAGCGGCAAATTTTACGGGTGGACAAACACTGTGCTGTGTTATGGTGCGGCCGGGGAGAATGCCCAACGCGTTCATTTTTCATGAAAGATTTCCTAATGTAAGTATTCCTAATGAACAGACCTTTCTGTCGTTTGTACATTTTAACACTTATTTTAAAAAATGAAATATCAAATTTGTGTGACTTGACTATTTATAACTTGATATTTTTTTTTGATATATGCGCGGACATTTACGTTGTAGGTATTAAGATTGGAAGACAAAGGAGTATATTTTTTAAAAGCTTTTATTTAACTTGTAATGTTTGTTAGTTAGTTTGTAGTTGGGTCAAATTTTACAGTTAAAATTTCGACTAGTTCTAATTAAGATAGAGCTTAGAAATTTGGCACACGTACGTAAGTTCGATGACAATGCAACGTAGTATAGCCATTATTGATCTAAATCCAATATGGCGAACATCCCAAGATAGCAGATTACCTTTTTCTTCACAACCCTCTTGATATGGATATCAAATGAAAGGGTTTGATGAAAAACTATGTGACTTCATTCTAAATCTAATATGGCGGACGCCCTAAGATGGCGGATTATATCTTTCTTCACAACCCCCTTATATGGATATCAACTGAAAGAATGTGATGAGCAAAATACGATAAACTATGCAGCGTCATTCTAAATCCAATATGGTGGATTATCCTTTTCCTCACAGCCCACTTGATATGGGTATCACATAAAAGGGTTTGACGAGTAAAATATGATAGACTATGTGACGTCCCTCTAAATCCAATATGGCGGATGCAATAGGTTGGCGAATTACCTATTTCTTCACAACTCCCTTGGGTATCAAATGATAGGGTTTTGTCTGTCTGTTTGTCTGTAAAATAAGTAAAGACTAAAATGTAAAAAAAAAAATAGTATAAAAAATATTTTTACGAAAAAGCTTTTATTTAAAAAAAATATACTAAAAAGTAAAAAATAATTTTTTAAAATTCATGCATCTGGAAACCAAGTGCTTTGGGGACGATCATATAGCACTATTGAACAGTTGACTGCTACGAAAGCTTTTGGTTTCCAGATGCATGAATTTTAAAATATAGTTATTTACTTTTTAGTACATTTTTTATAAACAAAAGCTGTTTCCTACAAATATTTTTTTACATAATTTTATTTTATTTAAGAGGTGACATGAATCTCAATATTGCGTAAGGATTCACATAACAAGGTATATCAATTTTAATAAAAACGTAGTTAAATTAAATGTACTTACAAACTACCAATTTAAGTAAACTCATACCTCATACGTTACGGTCAATGTGGAAAACAATATTTATGAACCTACGACAATAAAAGCTCTATTCTACAAACCGTAAAAACGCTTTTGTTTAATTTCATTTTCAGAAAAAATTTCGTAAATTTTTTGGTACACTTAATTAACATTGTCTAGTTCTCGAAATGAAGGACTGTTATATTCGTCGAAAGACATTGCAATCCCATTTGTTGTCTCGTCTTTACACTCGAAATAATAGTCGTTTCAAATAGCTTTGTTTACTGGATACGTTATAAATTGCTCATTCAGCATTAATTTCCATTAGTCCTAAAAATCAACTGCATAAAATAAATTGAGTAAACACAACATTACTCATTAATTATTTTTGTCTTTAATTTGAAATATCAGCTGTGATAATTATTAAATTATCGCTAATGGGTGCTCCGATGACAAATGATTGATCGTATCTAAATGATGCAGATAATGCAGTGAAGTGTATTAATCTGCTAGCGTCGGATGCTGGAACGGGAAGAGGAAAATTGTTTTAATTAATCTAGCAATAACTGTTGGCAAAACTCGAATGAAAACACTAATATTAATTTTGAATCGAGAAGAGCACGTAGCGAATGGAATTAGAAATTTGCGAAGCGATACCCAATAAGTCAATGGAGATTATTTAATGACTAAAACGTTCAGATAGTTTGCAGCAATTCGTGATGGTAGTAAAACTATGAGTAAAGATATGCTCACGCGTCTATTCTGTTATAGTAATGGTCACAGGGCAGCGACGTGACCGCGTGCCTAATTACATGATTTTGTCAATTTAATGGAACACTGCACTAAAATACGAGCATGCTTTAGGTGGTTTGAGCGATAATTTATGAAATATAATGTATAATTCATTTGAAGGTGTTTTTTAAAATTCACAGATCTTGCATCTTTCGCAAGTATCTTAAGCGTATTGAAAATACCAGATGCAACTATACTGTTCTCGGAGTCCAAGGATGGATGGCTAGGATGATAGGTATTTTCAGCATTTGCATTAGGTGCCATTAACGATTAGTGATAAAATAAAAAAAGTAAAAACTTATATCAAATTTAATAATACCTTTTGGGTTCATTGTAATTGGACCCATGTTCATTGATAAAAAATTTTTAGATTAACCCAGCTATCGTCTGTCAAATTTCGTTATAAAGCTTGTAGAATACCCTGTATAGTGCTTTTCTACTGTATTTTGTTATATCATACTTAGATGTGTTTGATAATTTTATTTACATAATTTTAAATATATTTGTCCATACGATCGAATAAGTTAGTCCATGTTTCATTGGGTTATTTTGTTTTTTTTAATGTTAATTTGAAAGTGACACTGTTCTGTAAGAAATAACGCAAGTTATGCAAACTAAGAGACATACGATATGGCAGTGTCGGCATGTATCACAAGAGACCACTAAGTTTAGGAGTGTTGATGTTTATATTTTAGTTTCGAGATACTGCTTGGATTTTTATTGAAACGTGATATCCCTAATAGTATGGCGTTGAGTGAACGGTACGGTTACAAGGCTGGCGCAGCGGCCTAGACCGATCTGTCTCTCTCGATACGTTATTCGTAAGATGGGTCCTATAACATGCGCCCAGTAGTATTTTCAATACTAAAATTTATTCTTCTCCTAATTCGGTAAGCGCCCACATGATCGATACTTATATTAGTCAAAGAGCCCGTGTGATATTCTAGTCCATGAAACCCAACCCCCTTGGAGCAATACCACGGAACGAGGTGGTAAAAGTGAACACTTTTAGGGTTAGCAGGCCTCACGGACCTTTTAAAAAAATTGGAATCATTAGTAACCTTCTTGGATTTTAACAAGTAAAAAGTTTTGCTACCAAAAAGCAGGAAATACTTGGCCCAGGGATATTCCAAGGCGACTGAGGACGCTGATAACAATTTGATTTGTTGATTGATTTGCCAGCGTAAGGTGGGCATTGTTGTCGACTCCGAAAGCTCGTTCCGATACACAGCTCGATCGTCCGTTGAACGGTCAAATACAGTCGTTTAGTTGTCTATTATTACACCCTTTACTCGCTGTGACATATTCTTGCCTTGACTAGGCGGCTCGACTCGACCACCCAATGGACGACCAAACCGCGTGCTAGTACAAACCTAAAGTGTTTTTATGTACCACCAGACCGGCTGCATACGCTGGATTGAACATGGGACAAGTTTGTTGCCAGCAGCGACAGCCTCATGACGTATGGGGTAGGAATATAAGATTGGACGTGAAGGTGTTTATGAGATGCTTCTTTCAAGCTTCCACCTATTATCATCGGATGCTTCTTTTTACTTTTAGTTTCCGTCTGTCATCATCTTCTCACATATTCTTCTTCTGAGTTTTCTGTTTCTTCTCTTTCTGAATCTGGTACTGTGTATAGCCTTAATACTTCTTGTTTCTATTCCGTCTTTTGCTTTGTCGTTGTTTCCTAGTCTATTCATAATTCTCTCGATTGTTGTTACCCATCTGTAGCATGGTTTCCCTAATTTCAGTTTGTTGCTGTTCAGTTTTAGCGCTTTCTTTAGTAGGTGTGTTGTGTCTCGTCTCTGGACGTGTTCCTAGTAATTGCGTATGATTCTATTCTTTTAATTATTGTTTTTCCCTCTAGAAATTCTGACGCGTTCTCTCGTTTTTGTGGTTTTCCTATTTTTGTCAGCAGTTGTACAATGTCCCTTTCAGCTCTTCCCAGACTTCTTCCATTTGCTTTTGTCGTTGCTGCGTTTTTGACTCCGTATGTCGTCGTAGGCATTCTGATGTTCATGTATGTCTTTTTAGTTAAACTCCGTGGTGGTTTACTTTCATAAATGAAACGTATTGCTCTTGAGACTTTGTAGGCGGTTTTAATTCTTTCCCTTAGTGTTTCCCTCCTTTTTAGTTGATTCGTTACATATGTTCCTAGTATAATACTCTATTCGTAGTTCTCAGGGTGTAATCCTCTATTTTGTATTCTTCCTTAGTATTTGGGCTTGTTTTAGTCAGTGGGTTTCGCACCATCATTAGGCTCTAATTGAATATTTGCTGAAAAATTCCCCAAATATTGGAGCGATGAGAAATCATTGAAATAATGATCTTTCTGATGTTGTTTTAAGATAAAATAAATAATTAATATATTGAAGGCAAAACTCTGAGGACCGTATACTGTTACACGCCAAAAACTGTAATAGTTATGAATTAAAATCAGCGCAAATTAAAACACTCATAAGAATAAGTGGAATTAATCAAATGACGTAGAATCTGTGACAAATCTTTGGGCATCAATAAATGTATACTTTAAGTAATAAAGAAAACTACACCACTTCATTTATTTAAAACATAAATGTTATTGGTTCATGAAATAATTGAAAGTCAAAAATTCTTTCAATAATTTAATATAGCTAAACATTTATTTTTATTTCATTTTACCTCTAATGGAGAACCATTCTGTTTGGGATTTGTGATTAACATTTATCGATTTCCTGATATGTCACGACCGGCATGAAATATGAATTATTGAACATGCATCACTTTTTATGTGAGTGGATTAACTGACAAGAAAAATCGGATGTAGTTAAATTTATGATTAATTTCTCTGAATTATTACAGAGCACTAATAATTTAAAATGAAAATATTACCGTAGCTGCACAAAGTCAGACCAAAAATAACATTTTATTATATGAGCTTGTCATTATTATGGTAGCTTATTTTCAATGTTGCCATCTTAAATAAATGATGCTCTAATATATTCGTTTTGGTAGCTGGTGGCAAAAATATATAAATTTTCATCTCGCAAACACATGAAAGATATACTGTCTAGATTATATTCATGTTGTTAGCACTCCCATGACGATAATACGTCAAATTCGAATAAAAGTTGTTATGGTCTTTTATAATTTATTGTTATTACATCACCCAAGCCAAATATAGATGAGCACTATCTGTTTTACTAGACACGGTTTGCACACACATGTATAAATACAGGGTTCGCCATTTAAAACTCCCCAGACTCGTAACTTCCTTATTTTTTAAGCTATGACCGTGTTCGGCACATTAAATTATAGACATTTTTAAGGCCTTTAAATACGCGTAGAGATTGATTTAAAAAAAAAATTAAAAATATTATTACGAAATGAAACTTAATTTCCTTGAATATTTATTTCTCTGACTCTGTACATGAACTGTGTCAATGTTTTCTTATAAAGATTTTAATTCCATTCAGTTTATGTTATTACGTCATATTCAATATTCTCTTTCGTTTTAGATAAAAAAATTAGAAACTCTCTTTTTGACCCCAAACTGAATTCTCTTGTGACGAGCTTTCTCCCGGTTGCCTAGCGCATAGACAAGCGGAAGCGTCACTTTAGCGCTGAGCTGTATTTCGGTCAAATTCGGTTATCTCGAGCGCCACCTTTGCAATTTTTTAAGTGGGGCAAAGGTCCCACATTAGCCTCCTAAACGCAGCCTGTTGCAGTAGGGCTGGGATAGCTACAGTGGAGACACGGTATGTCCAGGGGTCTGGACGGCAGATTAGATTTTCATTCACACACAACAGTAAAACGCACATTTTAGAAAATAACAACATTTATTAAAATATAATAAGTATTCACCAACAAACAATAATTATTAAAATAAATAAAACGGTCAGGTACCAAAATACTCCTATAGAGTTCAGATCAATCGTATCACAACTTAAGATATGTCATATTATGAAAATTTACAAGTAAAACTTAAGATATTTTATTTCGGTTTATTTACAAAGTGAAACTAAGAAAACAATTGCAATTACGAAGACAAGGAACCAGGCGGTGAGAAGATATTAACTACTGATTTTAATATTTTCTTATTAATTCGGTTAGCAACATGTTAGTAGGCTTGGCGGCAAAGCGGTAAAACGGTAAAAACGGTAATAATCGGTACGGTCGGTTATAGCAGCAAGCAAGTAAGCAGTGGATGTTAAGATAAAACAAGTTAGCAGTCAAGCAGAAAGCAATTAAATTTTAGCAAAAGCAAATAACTATTTTTGGACAGGATTTATCATATCTGCATACATGTTAGATATGAGTCGGCAGCATGTGGGGTAAAGAACTTGGTGAAATTGTGGAGAACTGATACCGAATAGAATGGTAATCGGATTCAGTATCAGCTCCCTCGGTAGAGATCATTCTGCCTGGACGGACAGCCAGAATTAATCTCCACGGTGTCGGTTCGGTTCAGAGAGATTCGCCAAGCGCCTCAAACCGCATAGTTGAGTACCTCTAATTGCATTCGGTTCGGAATTAAGATTCGCCACGTGTTTCTTGCCAGATGTACAGTGAAAAGGTGTATGTGTCAAAATATTAATATATTTTATTCATTCAGAGTATCTCCTAGATTTTCCCCTGAACTCTCGGACTATAACAAATTACTGAAAATCATTTAAAACAAAATGAAACTATAACAGAGCCGGAAAACGGAGTTCTACCAATCCGACAACATGTCGGATGTTGTCGGATATTATTTTAACCCAACAAATTATGAAACAACGGTTAAGTTAAAACAATAGGCTTTGGAACGGTTTTACACGGCAAAATTCGGTTTACTAAAAACAGATATTTACAGACGGCGGGTTTCTATCATCCCAACCAACTTGGCGGATATTATTTTGACTCCACAGTTTGAGACAAAATAATAATTCTCTCGAAATATCTTCTATGTCCATTTTCCCTTGGAAATTATTTGGGACATAGCTATCTGGATTAAATCTTGAGAATCTAACAGGGCCCCCGATTGGACAAACATTAACAAGGAGAAATTTGTTAGGTCTATGATGTGCATCGGTATTTCGGAAAAATATATTTACACTCTGATACATCAAATTTGAAATCGTTTTATAGTGTTATTGCTAAATCACGCGTTTCAATGTTTTATTTCTTATCTGGTAATAGCGGATAAAAACGCCGGGCAAGAAACAGTTGCTTATCTCGGATCAAATAATTTTTATCGTACACTTCTCTAATATAGGCAAATCGGACCATGAATATTTAACAGAGATTTGCTAGTTTATCATGAAAATATTATTTATGAAGTGTATCAAATAAAATAAATTGTGAATTTACACTGCTGATATACGGTGCACAGTTAAGTAAACTCTCACGTGGTGGTCTACGGCGGGCGGTCGGTCGGTACGGTATTTTAGAACCCCCACGTGTTAATTCATTTAACTGTTAAGATGGAATTTAATTTTGAGATTTACGGAAATACCAAGAAATATTTTAAAACTTACATTGCTATTATATTTTGCGGCGATGGCAGAGACTATTGAACTACACACGTGGTGATCTTCGGTGAGCGGTCGGTCGGTCTATTAGATCCTCACGTGGTAATCCTCTAGGCTCGCAGAAATCAACTCTCGTTTCGGTGTCTGTTTGACTAGCTGGTTCCCCCAGAAAGTAAAATCCCCTCCAACTTGGTGTTGAATACCAAGTGGGGAATAATTTAACTGCATTTAACGCCATCGGGAATAATTTATCGGAATTAATTAAAATGTTATTTTAGAAAACTTCTCATCGCTGTGGAACCTTACATTATTTTACTACAGAAAACTACATGTCGCGGGCTAAACAGAACAAATTCTAATCTTTCGGCCGTAAGATGGGAAAAGTGGCGAAGTTTATGATTAAATTAAATTACATTTTTGTCTGCAAAAATTCACTTCGTCACACTCTTAAATTAAATTTGAAAAGAATGTAAATAATAATTTTAAGCTTTATTTGTAAAAGGCATATAATAAACAATATTTAAAGTAACAAAACCGCAACAACAAATAAATGGAAACAATTTTATTTTCTCTTTTATGATATCACTTGATGAACCCAATGCTAATAAGTGCATGTTTTCATGTAATACACATTTCTTACTAATAAAATTTGGTTGCTCTTCTAGTGGCCCTACAGATATTTAGTTGTATTCATTTTATTTTATTCTTTCGACTTTTAAGTTGTTCAGATTTAATAAATCAACCATAGCTTTGTTATTAGTAATATTCCACATTTTCTAAGTTAACCATGAAAGTTTTAATATGTCAAATTAAAATAAATGAAAGTAGTTATTTTCTGTTGAACATTAATTCGCTCGTGAAGCTACTAACAATTCGACATGGTTCAATTTTCAACCTTGGAAAAAACAGAGTTTTTATTGATTTATGGAGAATACAAACGTAATTCTAGAAAAACTTGCACAGTCTATTCTCAACGGTTTCCTGGTAGACGCTGTCCTGACCATAAAACCATATAATTATTAGTTGATAATCTTAGAAAATATGGTTCTTTTACCAAACCAAAGAGAAACAGAAGTAAACCGGTGAGGAATGATAATAATATAAACGAAGTTGTCGCTGCCGTTCATAAAAATCCACAAACCTCAATATCAGCAATCAGTGCTAGGACAAATATTTCTTCGACTTCTGTCAGAAGAATCCTCACAGTCAAAAGTTATCATGCTTATAAAATGATTTTAATACAACAACTTCGCCAAGGAGATTATGAACGGTGACTTCATTTTATAGCAGAAAAGTCCATATTGAATGAAAGATACAATTTCCTTCATAAAATTCTTTGAAGCGATGAGACGACTCTATGAAAGCGGTACTGTAAACAGGCACAATATACACTATTAGGGTGATAGGAATCCTAGATGGACGCGAGAAGGAAATTTTCAGGTAAAGTATAAAGTCCATGTGTAGATAGACATGCTTGGTGGCTGATTAATAGGGCCACATTTCTTTGAAAATAATTTATATAGGGAAATTTACCTAGATTTTTTACAAAATAACTTACCTAATTATCTAGAAGAAATTCTCCTGCAAGTATCTGGTTCCATCAAGATGGTGCTCCTCCACAGAATGCCCGTATTGTTTCTAATTATTTAAACACTAATTTTCGAAACCAGTGGATATGCAATACCGGACCTGTGCGATGACCTGCTAGATCACCAGATTTAAATCCGCTGGATTTCTTTTTGTGGGGTTACCTTAAGGGGTTTGTGTATAACACCCAACCTCAGAACATTGAGGATATAAGAAATAGAATAAGAAATGGATGTATTTCTATTCGACGGAATACTTTAATATGTACAGTGAACGGTGAGTTAATAAAAATATTTAACTACTGCATTCACGTTAATGGGCAAAATTTCGAACAATATTTGTAGAATACGTTTAATCCTCTCTTTACCTGATACATTTTTATAAGAAAACATTAGTGTTTATTGCAAAATCAACATTGTTTTATTTTTAGTATTCTTGTTAATATAATTAAGAATTATTTTGTTTGTTTGTTTTTTGCGCAATATGTTCAATTTTTAATAAAAATAAGTCTACCAGCTTATAATTTTTTACTTCCCTCGCATACCGAAGGGAAGTATTATATTCGAGAAAAAATCAACCTCCGAGATTTTTCGGGTTTTCACGATTCAGATCACGTAGATTACAAAAATACAGTTTTTTAATTCCGTCAGACTGTTTGTTTGTCTGTCTGTCTGTCGGTCTGTTGGCGCGTTAACTAGAGACGAAATTGGTCAAATTTGGTAGGTAGCTAACGTCACTGTCACCGAAGAAATGGTTAGACCTTCCCTGGAAAATATACAGGGTGGGAATAAATAGGTAATGGAAAAAAAAAATTTTCGTTCAAATTGTAAATTTCCACGTTTCATGACATTCTAAACCTATCCCAATTTTTTTTTGAAGATTTTAAATAGAAAAAAAAAGCAAATTTTCAAAATTTTGAGAATTTTTTATAAAATGGGTGACTGACAAAATTTTTTTTGCTCAAATTTAAAATTTTCACTTTTCGTGACATTCTAAACCTATTTAAATGTAAAAATCCTTTTTGGGAAAATTTAAAATAGAAAAAAATTTTGAAATTTTCAAAATTTTGTAAAAATGGATGATGAAAAAAAAGCGTTTTGCTCAAATTTAAAATTTACATGTTTCATGACATTCTAAACTTATTAAAGAAAGAAAATTTTAGGAAAATAAAAAATAGTTGCGAACATTTTTTATAAAATGGATTATGGAAGAAAAAAATTTCGTTCAAATTTAAAATTTCCACGTTTCATGACATTCTAAACATATTTCAAGAAAGAAATTTGTTTTGAAAATTATTTATTTTTTATTATTTTACCACTACCGACAATAGAATAGATGATGGAAAAAAAATGTTTCTTCAATTCAAAAATGTCCACGTTTCATTATATTCTTAATCTATTTTAATAAAAAAATGTTTTGAAAATAAAAAAATAATCCCACCACTATAAAGTAGATGATGAAAAAAAGGTATCAGGTTTTCTCTGTAATAATAAGGCGAACTACACGGCGATTATAATTCTCATATGTCATCTCTTAATTAATATTTTTTTAGAGTGACCGTCTTGTATGAATAAAGAGGGAAGTTCTGTGTAAATACCTTCACCGATTTTTTAAAAGTGTTTTTATTAAAACTTTCATGGCTAACTTAGAAAATATGAAATATTACTAATAACAAAGCTATGGTTGATTTATTAAATCTGAACAACTTAAAAGTCGAAAGAACAAAATAAAATGAATAAAATTAAGTTCATGAAACTGAATCATGATTATAAATTTTTTTATTTAAACATCTCTAGAGCCACTAGAAGACTTACCAAATTTTATTAGTAAGAAATGTGTATTACATTAGAACATGCACTTATTAGCAATGGGCTCATCACGTGATATCACAAAAGAGAGGAAAAAAATTGTTTCCTTTTATTTGTTCTTGCTGTTTTCTTACTTTAAATATTGTTTATTATATGCCTCATTATATGACAAATAATGCTTAAAATTATTATTTACATTCTTTTCAAATTTATTTCAAGAGAATTCAGTTTGGAGTCAAAAAGAGTTTCTAATATTTTTCTCTAAAACGAAAGAGAATATCGAATATGATGTAATAACATAAATTGAAGTTATTTAAAACCATTATAAGAGAACATCAACACAGTTCATGTACAGAGTGAGGAGAAGAATATTAAAGGAAATTAATATTCATTTCGTCATAATTTTTTCAAATTTCTTTTTTAAATCACTCTGTATGCGTATTTAAAGCCCTTAAAAATACCTACAACTTGATGTACTGAACATGGCGTAGCTTAAACAATAATGAAGTTGCGAGTCTGGGCAGTTTTAAGTGGCAGACACTATATATACAGACAACTTTTTAATTATCCGACAGTTCAGTTCAGTGTGTTATGAAATGTGTTTCTGTATGTATTTCTTAACGATGATTATTAAAAGAGTTTGTTCGTTTATAATATACTTTAATTCCGTATTCAATTAAATCAAATAAAATATGACAAATAATACCCATGCTCTAATTTTAACTAATTTTAAAATCTTATACTTTGATGTATTATAATGATTTAATAAATGAATTCTTAGTATCGACTAGATTATACATTTCTTGGCTGTTTCTGTTTTTACTGAATTACGTATTCAACAAACTTATACAAAAAATTTGCCTCGAAATTACTTTATTAACAATTTGAATTCCTCTCGCAATAACAGCCCGCGTAAAAGGGTCTCATTTACAGTTTCATTATCCTCTAACGCCTCTCCCTCCGACAAAGGCTGTAGAAAACTCATAAAACTACTACTTACACTTCTATCGTGGTAATTGCTGACAGTATTGTGGAAGAAAAGTCCGGCAATCAAGGCTGCGATGTTGGCTGTGTAGCTGGCGACAAAAATCACAGAGAAACCACCCCAGACGTTGATTAAAAACTTGTTCGGCCAACTCTTGGGGGCTTTGAAGGCAACAAGGTGGCCACACAACAATCCCCACATCACCCAGAGCGCGGAACTCATGCTGAAGTTCTTGGATCTCTGTCGACCCCAGGGATTCAGGCCGAATGGACTCAGCCATTCATAGATGGCAACGGCTATTGCGGTTATGTTGAGACCTAGTAATTAAAGAGAATAGGTGAGTTAGATAAATAAAGTACAATATTCGAATAAGGCGAAAACAAGTGATATGACAATAGACCAAATCAAGTAAGCAATATATATAAAAAAATATGGTAAAATATTTCTTAGAGAAATCTGCTATGGATAGTGTTATCTTTCACATCCTATTAAAGAATCTTGAAAAAATGGCGAGGCGAAAAATGTTCGTCTTTCGCAAATGTCTCTAGAATCATTACCGGCATGGCAATTTTCGATCTAAGCTTTGTAACACTAAATTTATAAATAATCTGTGGTCGAATTTCCTTATTATACGGGGTCTCCGTTAAACGTTATCCAAATATCCTGACTCCTATAAATATCGAAAATATACATGACTTTTACTTCCCTCGCATAGCGAAGGGAAGTATTGTATTCGAGAAAAAATCATCCTCCGAGATTTTTTCGGATTTTCACGTTTCAGAAAATGTAGATTACGAAAATATAGGTTTTTCAATTCCGTCAGTCTGTCTGTCTGTCTGTTGATGCATTAACTAAAAAAAACTGCTTGACGGAGACCAGTCAAATTTGGTAGGTAGCTGACGCTACTGTCAGCGAAGAAATGGTTAAACTTTCATTTGAAAATATACAGGGTGGACCGTCTAAAGGGTATAAATAATGAAAAAAAAAAAAAATTCCTTGCCCAAGTTTTAAATTTCCACGTTTCATGACATTCTAAACCTAGATATTGTCTGTAATTGTTTATTTGTGGCATATTCAGATTTTCTTACTTTTTATTGAGTATATTGCCAGTGAAAAATATTTAAAAATATTTAATAATCATAGAATTAAATGGGACTCGGCGAAGATTTTGGAAAAAGAGAGCAACGGAACTAAAAGAAAACAAAGAATCCGTGATTATTTTATTAAACGAGGATAGATGCGTTTCTAATTATTCAATAGATTTTTGTACTAGTTGGTTGCCCATCCTTAGAGACGAAGTAAGTAAAAATAAGATAAATGTAATTTAATGTCTCACGTGACTATGGAAATACATAAACAAAGAACTGTCATGGTTGACGGCCAAAAAAGTTTTGAGAAGTAAATTCTCTTCCGAAACGTTAACTACCTATAGCTTTGATTTTTCAATTTTTAGTTTATAACATTGTTCTAGTTTATATATTTTTAGGTGTGAGACTTTTTGAAACAGTCAAGTACTCAAGAACCAACCTCTGTCTGATCGGTTTGGCGCAGAGGTTTTTTCATTAAAATTTTTAAATATTTTTCAGTTGCAAAATACCCAATAAAAAGTAAGAAAATTCTAAAAATATTTCAGAAAAAAAATGTTGTTTTTTTTAAACATCTGAAAATTTTTTTACCACTAGAATAGATGAAAAAATGAAATGAAAATTTCTTTGAAAAAATTTGTCTATATTTTTTTTGCTCAAATTTAAAATTTGCACGTTTCATGACATTCTAAGCCTATATCAGAAGAAAAAAATGTTGAAAATTTTTTTACCAATATTTTTGAAAAATTTCAAAGAAAAAAATTAAATTTTTTAAACACTATTATACTTCCACTCCACTACGTGAATGCGGAATTGAAAATGTGACAGATGGCAATAATATTTGACATATGCACCTATTATAATTTTATTGAAAAATGTACAGGGTGGTCATCCCAAGAAATAATTGAACCATGGTGGACATTTTTAAAGGTATTTGCGCAAGCCTTCCATATTTAGCACCTGTTATTTAGTATTGAATTTTTGCTGTTGGATGACCATTTTTTAACCAAAAGTTATCAGGTTCTCTTTGTAATAATAATGATAACTATATTCCGATTATTCTCAATGTCATTTCGTAATTAACAATTTTTTAGAGTGACCTCTATGCACAAATAAAGAGGGAAGTTCTGTGTAAATTACTTTACCGATTTGTTTTGTGCGTGTCTGACAAATAGTTGAACAAATAGAGGAGACAAGCTCCATAAGCGTAATGTATAAGCAGCGGTAGGCTGTAGGCTTCTCATCCATCTCATACGGTTCGTTCTCTCTTTGTCGCACAGTACATGAGGGGAGTTGACGATTGCAATACAATGACAGTATGACAGACGACAATAGGTGTATACCAACCTGGGACTTATGGGTGACTAAGGGACGGTTTTTTAATGTCCAATTAAATAGCTTAACTGTCAGATAGAATTTATCTGGCAGATAAACTGTTTTTCAAGGTACAGGTAAAATTTAGCTTAGGGCCGGTACTTTCACCTATACCTAGCGACATTTATTCTTTAGAATAAGTCTTATCTAGAAGATAAGCAAAAAATTGGTATTTTCACCTATAAATAGTGATATCAGTCAGATAAATATGCTTATTCCTAGGATAAACTATTCGGCGCCCAAATCGACGAATAAGATTTTTATCTACCGGATAAATGAGGCCACGCCTATGCGCTTGCGCTATGATTGGCAGTGCTATAGTATTTTCTAACCTAAGTTTTGAAAAGTTCTTTGGGTGACTTTACGGACTTTCACAAGCCACGGCGGGATGAATAGTAAAAAAAAATCTAATAACTGCTATTTATGTATTTCCTCGCTTTGTCCAAAAATATAACACATGAAACACAGTTTTATTTAATATATACCATTTAAAAATATGCAGACACAAAATCGCGCAATAAAAGCCATTGTAAACACTATACTCACAATGACAAACAACCAAATGACTCAAATGTCATTAACAGGTAAGCAATAATAGTAGGGGATTATTTCTATCTTTATTTGAAGTACATGGCTTCTGCATACATTTCTCTTGTTTTACCACATCTTAAGTTGGCAACACTTACTTTGGGAAGTGTCTAAAATCTTATCCATCGAATTGTTAACCGAAGGTGTGATTTGAATGAAAGTACAGATATAAGATATCCAGTAGATAGCAAATTCTGGTTATCTTATCCTTCGGATAGTTATCCGCTGGATAAAGTATGTTTATACTTAAGTGAAAGTACCGGGCCTTAGGGTTAGGCTCACTATCTGAAAGAAAATTTAGCAGAGAGTTGAAAGTGCTAGTTGAGGATTTGATTCTACTGTTAGTGGTATTGCATATGCGCAGTTGGTTCAGTTTCTGACAATTCTAAAAGATTCTAACCTAAAAGCTAATGTTATTAAGTAATTGATATGTTCGTTTTTAATTTGTGATTTATATTAAATATATTATTGCCAATAATGAACTATAATAATAATATGAGTGATGATGACGATGAAATTATACAATTTATAGAGTATGAAAGGAGAGCCTATACCATGAAAAAATAATTTTGAGAATTATGATAAATATTTTCTTATAAGATTTCGACTACGCGAAGAAACTGTTTTACATATCGTTGAGATGATAGAGGCAGGAATCATTCTGTTTCTCCAATCACTTAAAGTGTAGTTAGCACCTCTTTTCCTTTTTACGCTCTCTATTGCAATTATTGCTGATAAATAAACGCACAAAATTAAAAACATCACGCTACACAACGCAATGAATTTTGAGGTTAAATTAGATAAAATGTCATTAAAACACGCGCGCAATTTGAATTAAACCAATTGAAAAAACTTCAGGTAGAATCAGTAGCGCCAACATAGCTAAGAAATAATTGAACTCATGGATACCTAGCTGGCAGTTAAATTGCTGTTGATAAACACTATCATAGATACAACTGCCAGCTAAGCGTAACTAGCAGCTACCTAACAGGCACTTTTAACTCGATATTGAAAAACCGGCCCTTAGTATTTCTACAAATTTTACAAGTATAAACCATTGTCACAAAAAAATAATTAATGAATATACAAATTAAACGTGATAAACAGATTAAACGTTATAAACAGAAGAAAAATTTGAGAAAACAGGTGTAATTGTAAATAAAGCAGAACGCTATTCAAAACAAAGATTCAAGATTGACGGTATTTGTGAAATCAAAGCGCGCCGGGTAAGGCTGTGTTGCTTTGTAAAATAGAGTGGAGAGAGAGGGTACGAGGTGTGGGACAAGGACGAAGAGCCTACCGTCTCCAACGCAACCAAATCGCGACTCCCGGCAAATCGACGGCTTGTCTTCTCTATTTATTAAACTCTTTGGTGCCTAAGCATTAGTTACAACATGAATGTATTTGTAACACTATTGCACACATCAATAAATACATCCGTGATATGGAATGCAGAGATTTCATTAATATTTTTACACAGAGTTTTTCTTTTAGTTATAGATAGTAATTTTTCTGCTGTTTGCAAAATCCTATAAAGAATATGTCTCAATACAATTATAAGCAAACAAATAATAATTCTTCTTTTTTAAAGATTAATATTGTTATTGCAAACTCTCAGATTCACGAATTATAATAGTACATTAGTTAATATGTTTAACGATTTATTACACAAACATTTGTTAATTCTGTTTCTCGCAGGTTTTTGCGCTTTTGAATAAAATACTGCTACGCGACCTAAAAATGTTTTAATCATTTTTCATAGACCTTTCCCGACGTCGACTAATCTTGAAATAAAATATGGAAATGGCCGCCCATAAAGTTTTTTGCCTATTACGACTTAGATAGGAGAGAGCTTTAAGTTTTTTGGTGAACCATTTTATTTAAAGCGTTTCTTAATCTTATAACGACATCCCGTCCCGTCTAAATTCTCTCTAATTTCAGGAAATAATTTTTCTCTAAAAGCATATCCAGACCATTCCAACACTGAGTATTACTCGAAAGAGATTTTAAGAGCTTTAAGAAATCGCAGAGGTTTATATTTTAGCTGTACGGAAATTGAAATTTTATCACTCAAACTACTTACTGAACTTGTGGAAGATGTTACAAGCACACTTTTAGTTTACTTTATTTCATTGTGTTTTAAGTTACTGAGCCATTTATGTATATTTTAAAACTATAACCCAGTTATTGCATTGGCGTAATTATTGTTCATATCAATGCGAGCATAATCTTGGAAAACGTGTCCGTCCACAAACTGTTCTAAAGGGATGAACCTGTGTTTGAATAATGATGGTTACTACATACATTCTATAAAATACATAAATTAGCAAATAATCTAAATGACTGGTAAAACTATAAGCTGATACGTATTAAAGTAGTAGATGTTGTAAGAACAGACAAGTGTTGGTTCTTTGAGTGTAAAATTAATTTTTATAAATACAACTCAAAAATGACGTGGAAATCCTTGAAAACAATAATTTCAAGAGGCAAATCAAAGATGATCTGGAAATCCTTACAAACATTAATTTCTTGTAAGAATAAGGAGGTTGTAAATGAAGTAATGTTAGGAACCGAATTAGTGAAAGACATGGACAACATTGTGGAAAAATTTAATGAATTTTACATAAGCAGTGTGACGGATATTATTAACGCAATTCCTAAAAATACTACACAATATCAGATGGCACATAATCCCAACACGTTTTCAAATTTTCATTTATTGAGCAAAAGTGAACTTAAAACAATTATTTCTTTATTAGCAAATAAAAGCAGCCCTGATGACATTGCAATATTTATTTACAAGGACTTCTTTGATGCTCTCTCTCTCTGATCTCCTTCTTAATATTATTAACACTTCATTGCAAGTTGGCGTTGTTCTTGATGCACAGAGTCTCAACCATTATTGTAATGAGAAAGGTTGCCAAAACTATTAAAGCAGAGGAATTTCATAAAATAAATATGCTTGCAGCACTTGAAAAAATATTAGAAAAAAGTTTCAGCCTGGGTTTATAGAAGGTCATAGTTGTGAAAGTGCGTTGCAGTATGCAATCAATGAATGGACGGAAGTATGTGACTTAGGTAAAGCGACTGGTACAATTTTTTAGATTTAAAACGTGCGTTTGAAACGGTAGATAGAAAGAGAGTATTGAAAAATCTGAAAGGATATGGCATGGATGGCGTTGAACATTTGTGGATAAGTAGTTATTTGAGTGACAGAATGCAAGGAGTAAAGTATGACGAGTATGTATCGACTGAAAGGCGTATAAATATTGGGGTACCTTAGCTAAAATTAATAAAATAATAATCGTAACGGATCGTGTTATTTGTAGAATGTCAAATTTGATCCTTCAATACTTTTGAAAATTTATTGAAGAATAACCATAAACGTGTCATCAAATATTATGACATTATTTTATAAACTGGTTCATAGACTTTTTAAAAGTTTACTAACATTTACCAAAAAAATAATATACAGTGTGATGTTAACGATTCTAAAAGCCACATTAAGAAAATGGAGGTCGGTCCTCGAATTTTTCCAAAATCACTTAAGCTATTCATTAACCTAAAAGAGTATAATATGTATACCAAATTCTATCCAAATATGTGCAGTCATTTCAAAAATATGGAGGCCTCAAGTTCTGGTCAAAAACCATAAAACAGTATTATAGTTACCGCATTTCCCAATTGAAACTGCGTATGTCATAATAACGTTACAGTATTTCACAATTGGCTGCTCAACAACTCTCTAATATTAGATGAATACCGAGCATGTTATACATATTGAGTTGTTTGAGATCATCTGGAATCCCATTATAAGGAATTGCAAAGTTAAATATGAGTGAGGACCGAAAACGCCTAGATCTATGCTGGGGAGGAATTGGGATGTCTTTAAAACGGATATTAATATTATGGATATCTATTCTAAATCTTAATTTATTTAACACTTACTCAGATTTCCTTGTGGTGACGATATGTATAACTTCCCTCTTTATTACATAGTTTACCTCATTGCGTAAATGTTTTTGCTAATTATATTGTCAAAATCAGTAAAAGTGGGTATTGCAATTGTCGATTTATATACAGGGTGTAATCAGTTTCATGTCATTAAAACAAACTGGTAATGGGGACCGACTAGACAAACAAAAAACCTTTATGACTTTTCCCTCTAGGGGCGCTTTGAAAAATACTGATCTGGGTTAACATATTTAATATTATGGTAGACAACTATTGAGAACCACTGCTTTTCTTGGTCGATGGACTTGTACTTCCCAATTATACAACTTTTAATTTGTCATGAAAAAGTGCTGGCCGGCACACGCGGTGTCAAAGGATCATCGACCGCCTTTGATGTACCGCCTCAACTGTAGAGGCAAGTAGAAAGAGGTAAATAATTCGTTCTCTCTTCGTGCACAATTGCAAGCAAATAATGGCCATAGAGGTTTAAACAGAGCATTTCTTTACATTTGTGTTTTTTAACTTCCAACAGAATATTGGATTGTTTATAATTTAGAAAATTTAAATATGGTTTATTAACATTTGTAACACAAATGAATGTCCTGGGTTAAAAGCTTACTACCTACCTAAATGATTCAAAATCTCTGCATCTGTAGCAATACACAGTTCGGTACGTCGAATTAAGTACATACGCACTTCGTTCAACACTAAACACTAAACTATCAACTAACGTTGTCAATAGAGAAAAATAAAATAAAAACTTGGTACAAAAACCAAAAAGGAATACAAAAAGAACGAACAAATAAGTTGTGTCTGTACGTAATCAAGAATTTGACAACTTGAACGGTACGTCAATAAAATAAATCTTAACTATAAATACACCATGACGCGAAATTAAAAAATAACAAAAACAACGAACGGCGGGTTGGACGTGTGTACATAACGAAACATCGACACTAACTAAAATATTGCACAAAGGAGAGTTGGAGTATATTTTTCTTCAGATCAGATCTAGATCTAAACCTACCTCAATATTCCAGCAGTTCACAAAAATTTGTATTGAACATTTGCGAAATTTTTGTTCATTTTTTTTTCTCCAAAACTATGAGCTTTAGACCCCATGTTATATAAGGTTTTTTTGTTTGTCTTGTTGCTCCCTACCACCAGTGTTTTATTTCCAGGTTCTTTTTACTTCCCTCGCATACCGAAGGGAAGTATTGTATTCGAGAAAAAATCACCCTCCGAGATTTTTTTCGGATGTTCACGTTTCAGAACATGTAGATTACGAAAATATAGGTGTTTCAATTCCGTTAGTCTGCCTGTCTGTGTGTCGGTCTGTCTGTCTGTCGGTCTGTTGGTGCATTAACTAAAAAACTACTTGACAGAGAACAGTCATATTTGGTAGGTAGCTGACGCCACTGCCACCGAGCAAATGGTTAGATTTTCACTGAAAAATATACAGGGTAGACCATGAAAATAATTTTTCTCAGCTGAAATGTATAATTTCCATGTTTCGTGACATTTTAAACCAATTTCAAAAAAAAAAAATTGAAAATTTAGAAGAAATTTGAAATTTTGAAAATTAATGTTGGTAAAAAATTTCTGTTTGCTACAGTTTAATATATCCACAATTTATGGCATTCTGAACATATTTTAATTTTTTTTTTTTTGAAAAACGTTTGAAAACGTTTTTTTTTATCTCAAATTTAAAATTTTCACGTTTCGTGGCATTTTAAACATATTAAAAAAAACTGTTTTGAAAACAAAAAAAAATGTTAATTTTATTTCCACTACATGGAATTTTTTTTTAATTTCAAAATTTCCACGTTTCATTACATTCTAAACCTCTTTTTCCTTCTTCAATTCTTTGGGACTTCCTGCCACATGTATGTTTTCTTTTTAAGAGGTGCTAGGGGAATCTACAAAATATATCACAATTAACTAGTATGATACTGGTAAAAAACCTGTACGCCTGTGACGTTTACGTCAAAGGATCAGTAGTTAGAGGCTGTTTTTTTTAAATAAACAACACAAATAATTAAAAAGAAAACATACATGTGGCAGGAAGTCCCAAATAATTGAAGATGGAAAAAGAAAATTAAGATAATGCCACAAATAACATTTAGACAATATTCTAGACCTATTTCAACAAAAAAAATTTTTAAATTGAAAATTTTATTCCCCACCACTAGAAAGTATGTGATGGAAAAAAGGTTTTCCCTGTAATAATAGGGCTAACTACATTGCGAGTATAATTCTTATATTAAGAAATTCTTAATTAATAATTTTTTAGAGCGACCGCCCTATATAAATAAAGAGGGAAGTTGTATGTAAATGCTTTTGCCGGTTTTTTATATGACGCATTCACTATTTAGAAAAAACATATTATGTTTTTTCAATTCTTAAAGAAATAACCATGGGACAGAGGGGGATATTTATAATGAATAACACTGTACGTCTAAATATATTACAATCACCCTAAGATTATTCGGAAGCTAAATCTATAACAAATTATGTTCGGATTAATTGGTTAGCGATCGTTATACGGGCTAGTCAGGTAAAGGGCATAGACCAGATATGTGTTAAAATTAATTACTTGTGAAAATGGCGATCCATAACTCCGGCGAGAAGGGCAGCAGAAAGGCCATCAATGGTATTTCGGACTTCTGTTGAGGCGAGGCTAAAAAAGACACCCCACTGAAGAAATACGGCGCGCTGAAGTCTATAACTTCACTACGGGCGCTGGAAACGCTCAGAGCTGCGAAGGACATATGAGCAGCACCAGATACTAAATCTCCCACAATACCATTCCACTTGATGTCGGCCTCATCACTATCCACCTCTTTCTCACGCTCAGTTTTAATTAATTCTTCTTTAAATCTGAAAAATAGACAAATAACGGTTGTTAATTTCTGACATTAACCACTAGGTGGTTTTTTAAAAAATGGTATTTTCTATGATGAAAGGTAATGTGTCTATCAATTTGCAGCTTCTGAAAGTGCGGGCAAAGATACTTGTCGAGAATCATAAGACCTACTGAAAGTATATCAGTAAATTGTTGAAACAATATGGATCTCATGATGGAGGAGAAATTTTCCAAAATTCCGTTTTGTCATGATTTGTTTTCGATAGACTAAATCAATTATTCTATCGATACCAAATCCTGACATAACGGACTTTTGCAAATGTCTTCCTCTATCACGAGATTCATATTGTTTTAACAATCTGCTGATAATTTGACCAGATCTTATTACCAGATTTTAAACAGGTAGTGGAGTTAAAAAAGAACATTGATGTGCATAGTTTTGTAACAACAAATTATGATTTCACCTTCTGGGGTATCACCAGGACTACATATCTGAGCATTGGACTTCCAAAACCTATTGCATTTTTTTTATAAATAATTTAGTTTTTTGAACAGTACCGGTTCTAGAAGTTCGATCGGGACAAACAAAAAACCAAAATCTTCATAACTAAAATTCCAACAAATATACGTTGGTTTTGGGTCATTTCAATACGTTCATACCATACAAAATTAAATCAACTGGCTAAAAAGTGTTTTTTTTTTATTTTAACGTCCAAAAACGTTAATAGTTCCAATCGGCTTCAAACTTTCAGAAAATATACCTTTTATTGAATACAAAACATCCTGAAATTTTGGAGCCCAAATATTGAACTCTGTGGACACACATGGATCTGTTATCTAAAATTTGAATTGCCCGCTATTTTATGTCATCAAGTCCAAAATTCATAATTTTTTTTCGAAATGTAGATCTCAATGCCAGCTCTCTGTTGACATTAAAAAAGTTTTTTTTAAGTCATTTTGACCACTTTTTTGGCATTCAGTTATAAACCAAATAACATCAAATGGATTTTCTCGGCCATTTCAAATAGCCGAAAACTAACATTTTTTTTAAATAAAAGTTTTCGAAATTCCCTTTCTTTTCTGATAATGAACTTTTAGAAATGTTCTAACTTTTATTAAGCTGTGGATAAAAAAGTTAAAAAGTTACACAACTCGGAGTAATTAATATTCCACAAAAAGATGGGTCTCATAAAACTGCGAGAACATTAATCTAGGTATCAAAATTTATCAAATAGACAAGTTTTGCAAAAGCGAGACTAGGCGTCGGTCTGCGTCGAGACGTAAAAATTCAAAAATATGAATCTACGTACCAAAATTTATCAAATTCAGAAGTTTTACAAAAAGGACGCTAGGCGTCGGTCGGCGTTGAGAAGTAGAAGTGTAAGAATATGAATTTTGCTATCAAAATTTATCAAGTAAACAATTTTTATGAAAAACGACGCTAGGCGTCGGTCGGCGTCGAGACGTAAATATGCAAGAACATAAGTTTAGATTTCAAAATTTATCAAAGACACAAGTTTTATAAAAACGACGCTATGCGTCGGTCGGCGTCGAGATGTAAAAATACAAGAACATGAATTTAGGTATCAAAATTGGTCAAATATATAAGTTTTATAAAATCGAGAATAGGCGTCGGTCGCCGACGAAAAAAAAAATTAAGAATATGAATCTAGGTATCAAAATTTATCAAATTCAGAAATTTTACAAAAACAACGCTAGACGTCGGTATGCGTCGAGACGTAAAAATGTAAGAACACAAATTTAGATATCAAAGCAAAACACGTAAAAGTGCAAGAATATGAATCTAGGCATCAAAATTTATCAAATACACGAGTTTTACGAAAACGACCCTAGGCGTCGGTCACCGTCGGGACGTAAAAATTCAAGAATACAAATCTGTGTATCAAAATTTATTAGATACACAAGTTTTACAAAAACGACTTTGGGCGTCGTTGAGACGTATTAAAAAGAAATCTGCGGCCTTTGTTTCTAGTATAAACACCAAATCCCAAGTTTCTGTATTCTTGCAGCTTGCTCTGCTTATTTATCCCTATTTACCTCTACCTACCCCCCTCACTCCTTCAATGGAATCATGTTAAAATATAATCTAGTATCAGATGTCGTTATAACACATAAGTACGTGTACCAAATTTCAAGTGAAAATCTCAATTTTATTTTATTAATATTACAAATAAGACATGAGGCCTTCGCTTCTAGTATAACTCTTCAACGGAATAGTTCCAGAATATAATCTAGTTCTTGTTGTCATTACAATATATACATATACCAAATTCCAAGTGAATGTCTCAATTTTATTTTATTAACCCTTTTATTAACGGAGTGGGGTGCGGGGGGGGATGGAAAATATCGTTAAAAAAATTGAGACTTTGGCATCTAATGCATACACCAAATTTCAAGTTTATGTACTCTTACCAGCTTGTTTTACTTATTTTCCCTTATTTACCCCTATTTAACTCTCAATCCTTCAACGAAATCATCTCAAAATATAATCTAGTTCCAGATGTCGTTATAATACATACGTGTAACAAATTTCAAGAGAAATTTCAGTTTAATTTTATCAACCTCTTTAATAATGAAGTAGGGGTGTGGGGTGTTTAAAAATATTATAAAAAAATCTGAGATCTTGGCTTGTAGTACATACACCGAGTTTGAAGTTTCTGTACTCTTACCAGCTTTCTTTACTTATTGTCGCATATTTACCCCTATTTAACCCCCAACCCTTTAATGGAATAATCCCAAAATATAATCTAGTTCTTTATGCCATTATAATATATACGTGTACCAATTTTCAAGTTAATGTCTCAATTTTATTTTATCAACCCTTTAAATAATGGAGCGGGGGTGGTGGGGGGATGGAAAATATCATAAAAAAATTTGAGTCCTTGGCTTCCAGTACATACACAAAATTTCAAGTTTCTGTACTCTTACCAGCCTGCTTTACTCATTTCCCCCTATTTACCCCTTTTAACCCCCTAACCATTCATCGGATATGCTCAAAAAATAATCAGTTTTCAGATATCCTTATAATATATACTTGTACAAAATTTCAGGTCAATATCTTAAACCATTCCGGAGAAAACGTGCGGACAAAAAACGGACAAACAGACTGACAGATTTTTTTTTCTCAAATTTAAAATCTGGACGTTTCAAGACATTCTACTTCAAGTAAAAAAAATTTGAAAATTTGTTTACGATTACTATATTTCCAATCCATTACGTGGATGCGGAAGTAAAACTTTATGTTAGTGAGTAAGTACTACCACAGACCTGCATGGAGTTACTTTTTATATAATCAAATTTTGCACGCGTCGTAGAATTTTGCCGTGAGCGAAAAAGCCATGAGAGGATGCAGGCAAATAAGAAGAGCCTAATAACTACAAGGTTTGTATTTTCATTTTGAACAAAATCATCCATGTATTCGATGACACAAGAAAAGAACAAAAAAAAATTATTGGAGGATGTATCAGGGTTGCAGGTCGCTATACTCTCATTGTACACCTCAAAACCTACATCTTGACGTAAGTTTTATTCGTGTAATCGGAAACACAAAAAATCGTGACCGGAAGTGACACCAAAATTCCATAACGCGGGCAAAATTTGATTATATGAAGAGTGGCTCCCTGTAGGTCTGTGGTAGTACTTACTTACTCACTCACATAAGTTTTCCATATATCTTATTCGTAGGAAATCTGTACAGCCGGATCTCTATCTATGGATAAAAGACTGCGTACGAGAGTCGATAGCAACACATAAATAAAATTATTACCTTGTAAGTGGTTTACACAAAAAATATGAATCTCATGATTGACAGTGACAGTGAATTGAAATATTGAGCTAATTATGTTCTAAAGAGGACGCCAATTAAGAATGTAGAAGCTTTTGTCGCAACATGTCTGTATGGTAATTCCATGACAAACTTTCATCGATATGATATCCTAAAAATTTTATTTAAGCCGGTTTCAAGTGTTAAATCTAATTCGTGTATCGACCCGTGCTCATTGTTATGAGAAGGCATTCGAACTGTATACACACTTCGGCTGCATCAGTAGGTAATGTAAAATAATCAATTTAGCTAAGTCTTTTTAGTTGCTTTGGAATTTTGGCTCCGGAGATTTACGTCAATTAAAAACTTTTACCGATAAGAAATAAAAAGACGAGTTTATTGCATAGTCGGTCGACGCCAAACAAAATAAATCGCCGAACCAATTTAAAAAGTTAAGCGTAAGTAAATACTTTATAAAACTTTACCTATGATTGCTGCTTAATTACGAAACTTCAATTGTATAACAGAGTACAAGTTTTTATTTAAAGCATTTATTTATAATTCAGTAATTAATGCCGAAATAATTGAGGCATTCATTTGGACAACGAGGCAGTATTCCCCATAACTTTATTAAGATGGCAATCGTAATCTGGTTAATGAGAAGCTGGAGAATAAAACAAGATTTTTTTTTATTATAAATTAGATTCGAAAGGTTAGTAACCTATCTTCTAAAATAATTTTGTAGTCTTCAAAATTGTAAAGTCTTTAAAGTTCATTTAGAACTAAATTGGTCATATTTCCCAGTCCAGGTTTGCCATCAGGTTCAAGGAAAATAGAACAACAATCATTGTTTCTTCGTCAAAAAAGCAAAAAGAGTATTACAACACGGCCGTCTTTAACCTCAAATAAGTACGTCTTTTATTTATCTGAGATCAAAACAAATACATGCGTTGGTTACAGTGTCATTCATGCGTAAAATTATGAAAATATACTTAATGCCAATTAGTGGAAAAAGCTGGTTTTAGTCGAATTTTCTCCCTTCCAAGTTATCCAACAAAAAATAATGACACGTTTCTTTTTCCAGAAAAAATTAATAACTAGGTTCGAGATATTAATATGAGGAAAGGCCAGGAAGTAAAATTTCTCTAATCTGACTGCAGGTGGCGTGTCGATTTCTTACCTCCCGACGCGCGATATTTCTAAACAAATTTTAAATATTAAAACTTGTTTATGTGTTCAACAACTGTCAACATAATAACCTCTGAAAATTTATTACATGGAAAATTTGACACTACCCCATGACTCCAAGTATTAAAGTAAAAGTAAAGAAGTAACTTTTGACAGTTGGCACTACTGGGAGGGGCATCAACATAATACAGTCATTTTAGTCCTTTGAAGTAATTTAGATAATGAAAACGTAATTTTGCCTTCCAGGGAAGAGACCTAATACTATTTTTAATTAAAAATAACTTCTGAGACATTATATGAAGTAATATTTACTTTTAGGTTAAACACATATGCTAGGTAAGTGGGGAAGTAAAATTAACGTAAATTTTACCTAAATTGAAACTAGCTGTGACCATGAGGTCAGGAAGTTTTAACTAAAATCTGACTACAATGACAAGACAAAACATAGGTTACATTTATGTTAAAAATTGGCAAAATTTCCCTGTTTCTATCGAAATAAAAGTCAGCGACTCCAAAGTTAATAACTTGGTCTAAAATTACGTAATATTTTGTTATACATTGACCTCAATATGCACTTTAACTTTATAGTTAAATTTTAAGGAACAATTACGTTAATATTTCTTGAAAATTACACTAAACTCAATGTGACTTTACCAGGCATTTCTTAAGAAAATAGTACCTAAATATTGCTTAATTAATTACTATTAAGTCCATATGCCTTTAAAGTTGAAAGTAATGGTTGCAATTACGTTATATCAACTATCTTAGGTCATTGTGGCTTTAAACTGGTAAAATAAACTAATTGTGCTGCTTGGGTTGATATATTGTCGTAATATATTGGAATTTGTCGAATGTTATTGAGAATACGTAATGCATTGAAAGTAGCTAGATCGCGCAGTGTACAGACAGCGGATGTAATATTAGATTTCCGTTGCCTGTGCATCCATCACATATCTATTGGCGTTTTTCTACAAGACATTTCACTAGCAATGAACTGCACATTGCTCAGTCGGGTAGAACGCGGATAAATGTTGGTGGGAAAGTGCGGAGAGAAATCAGTGGTGAACAAGCCTCACTAAGGAGAGGTCTTGTTGGTACCGCTCCTCAAGGAGAGGGCTGGCCATTAAAGTTGTGTTACCCGGAAGGGTGGAGTAATTAAGAAAATCATTACCAAGCCTCCGCAAGGGGAGGACTTGCTGGCCCAGCTTCGCAAGGAGCGGGCTAACGGGCCAAAGTTGCATTAGCCGGAAGGGTAGTTTAATTAATCAATTGTGGGTAATACTCCGTAAGGAAAGCTATTGTCATTTAGGCTCCGCGGGGAGAAGTCGCGAAAAAAGTTAAGATGTTGCCAGGAAGGGTGGTTTCTGAAAGAAAGCAGAAAATAAGAGAAATGTCCCGAAAGGGTGAAGACCGAAATTAGTTGCCTCTATTCGGTCGGCGAGGTGTGAAGTTCAGCCATCATCCGAGGATGAGGGATAATATACTTATCTAAGTACTGTTCATTAATTTCTCGTTTGTTAATATATATCTTTCTTTTATCGCTAAATTGAGTATTCTTTTCTGGTGTGTGTGTAACCCTACCACCCTCTCTTCGATGTTAAGAGGACCGACCCTGCAATTTAAGACGAGCACCAAGCTAGTACCTATATACCCTATAAATAAGGGCGCGCTCCTCTGGCTGGACAATATTGTAAACCGTTAATGATAGGTATAAAAGAAGAATCCAAAAATATAAAAATGTACAGGGTGTTCCATTTGAAAATGTTAAGTTGCATAACCTACCGCCTCTTTAAGGCGCCTTGTACATTTGAAAATAAAATAATTAAATGCATATTTTTAAATAAAATAACTTTTCCATTCTACATTTCTTTCTATATCTCACTGTTTTCCAGATAACACCTGTCTAAATAGTGCTGAAACACTCTGTATAGACACACCCTTTGGTTTTGACAGGGTATTCCTACACCTACTGCACTACTACACTACTACACTTACCTATAATTTAAAAACTTTTTTCCTAAATCTCTTCTACTCCTAAAATTCTTATTATTTACGGTTCTGGAACCAAAAAGTCCATCAGCGACTATGTATAATCTAAAATCGAATTCTAATTCTTGAGCAATATTTTCTAGTAAGTCCATGGACAGACCGTAGCAACAATTTGTGCGATATTTGAACTTTTGGAAGGGAAAGAAGCGATCATCGTCGTCAACGTAATCATTTGTAAATTGTTTGTACTCTGTATATTGATTCTCATCCTCCTGTTCTTCTTCTTCTTCCTCCAGGCGTTGCATTTCGTTGAACACAAGAGTAAGATTATCCTTATCCGAGGTAAGGACTCGATGGCATGGAAGACCTGCAAATAAATTCAAAATTTCACATTACGCACCTCTATGAACAATTAAAATTTGTCAGTTTAAATGTGTAGTCGAACCAAAGATAATTGGATAAACAAAAAATTATACAAAATGTTCTATGTAACAAAGCTGTACCGAGAAGTGTGGCGAGCTTTATTATGGTTGATTTTATGGTTAACGTCTTCCATAGGCGGAAACATAAAATGCCCATTTAAATGCCATGCTATACAGGCTGTCCAATGTCTATATTATCAGGGCCCAAGGGAATATCTCACTTAATATCGGTCGTGCAAAAAATTGTTTGTACGAAAATTGTGCCGACTTTTATTAAATGGTCTAAAGACATTTGAAATCCATGGTCTACTTCAAGCCCTCTTCCTACAAACATAAGTTTATCTTCACCTGCTACCACGAGTCAGATCCATTAGCCAGAACTGGTGGATCAGGATCTTGTTATTCTTGTTATTGTTGATAAGTTATGACTCCTAAGGTGTTTCCTTAACCAGTATTGCCATTGGCTTGCAAAAACTATTGTTCTACTTATTTCTTCTGATATCATATTTTGAACATTTACTACGGATCTCAGGTAAGTGAATTGTACCAGCCCAAAGCAGTAATTTAGAGAAAAATGTTTTTGACCATTAGGTAGGTACCTATTGTTTTATGTCATTTTATTTTGTGAGCATAGAATTAAGATGTAATTCAAATTCAGTACGATAATCTGCTTTTCGAATTGTACAACATTACATATTTTAATTTAATTAATAGCAACAAGAATTTGATTGAAGAAGACGTTACTCTGTGGTAATCCATAATTACAACGAAATAGAGCAAAACACTACTATGTTTTTTACCACTATAGTTGCGCAAAACCTGACTGCAGTTTCAACCCTTTAGGTCATTTTCAAACGATGATTCAACTAAGAATGGAATCATCGTTTGAAAATGACCTAAAGGGTTGAAACTGCAATCACGTTGTGTGCAAATATAGTGGTAAGAAACATAGTAGTGTTTTACTCAATTTCGTTAGCAACAAGAATCTCCTTAGTTTGGATTTACATGATTTTCACATTGTACGATGTAAAAGGTCATATAGAAATTTGATGTTATAGAATTATTGACATTGCGGCACTATTTTTAGAAAATTAAACTTTAAAATGATGTATAGCAGATCATAAGGCAGATGTGCAGTAATGGGCTTGTTCGGCATTTTTTTTTTATTTCATAAATCGAAAGTGCAAGTATAAATTAATGGATCTGCAAAAAATCAGAATCTTATTCGCACGTTTAGTATCTTAAAAACTATTACAAATTTCCATCTCGCGAAAATGGGGCGTGGCCAGGCGCTACGTCACTATATGCATAGACTCGGCGATCTCAATAGACTTGATGCTCCTTATTGGTTATAATTATAAGTGTTTTCTAGCATTGTTTGTTTTCATTACTACTTGACAGTAGGGGAGTACAATTTGGTGAATTGTCAAAAAATTACAATTTTCTCTCGCTCCTGCCGGAACGAATTTTCGATTTAAACCCTGCAATTTACGATTATAATTCATCGCCGACCTTCTCCTTTTCGTAGACACATAGAACGAACTTCCACTCGACGTATTTATTTAGTTACCAGCGTTTAAGAATTCCATGTTTTTCGACTTTTCAGGTTAAATTTGAAAAGTCCCAGAAAGCCATTTTTCTTACGTCACTTGCGTATAGTGACGTCACAAATGAGCGATCGGTTTTTGCAACTATTACCAATTTCAAATCCTTATATCTCGAGAACGGAAAAAGTTAATAATACGAAATTTTAAGTGTATAATGAGAATATCGAGTACTATATGAAAAAGTATAAAAACCATATAAAAAGAATATCATGGAACAAGCCCATTTAAATGACGAAGTAGGTACAGTATTAACATTTTGCATTATCTCGTTGACATTATATCATATTCCTTCATTTAAATACGCAGTTTTATTTTGTATGTAAATTACGAAATATAAATATGTAATTATATAATATACTCTAATATTTGTGTTATTTCATAAACGTTCCCAATTTATTTTTCTATTATACATTAATTCCAATAAAGTCATAAACTATGAACTATTGTTTAAAATAGCTATAAACACTGCCGCACATTAGATTAGTCCTTTAGTTTTCTTATGTTAATTACATTATTGCTTTTGTTTTAAATCTTAATATTATCACTTCTTTCAGTTAAAATTCAGGAAATTATTATTTTTTTCCTTTATTTATTGTTTATTCATGCAATAGTTTATTTATTTATCTGCGAAAAGGGATACATATAAGTTCAATAGCCCAAACAAGTATCTACTAAAACTAAACAACTAAACTCATACGATAGAGCAAATACATTCTTAGAGCTGTGTATTTGCCATACACAGCAAAAAAGATTTTTCAAAAAAAGCCTTGAAAAAGAAAACAGATTAGATTTCCGAAACGTCGGCGAAATATTTAATTTCAAGTTTTTATAGGTACTTATTTGTGTTGTTTATTTATAAAAACCAACCTTTAACTGATCCTTTGACGTAAACGTCACAGGCGTAGAGGTTTTTTACCAGTAACATACTGGTTAATTGTGATATATTTTGTAGACTCCCCTAGCACCGCTTAAAAGAAAACATACATGTGACAGGAAGTCCCAAAGAATTGAAGAAGGAAAAAAAAATACAAAAGGCGTTTAGAGAATATTTGTGTTTCTATAGTAGTTACAAAGCTCCTTAATGAGACAAGAATACACTTATTTTATAGAAGCTTGTGTAGTAAATATCATATTTAAAGCAGAGCTTTCAGTCACAATTTGTATTATAAGCAGATTTATGAAATATAATATTATTTGTAGGACTACGACGCGGAAAATGAAAGTTTTCCATAGGTAATCAAATCAAGGGAATCGGCTTATTAAGTTATTGACAACTTTGTATAAAAATGTTACATCAGCAAGAAATACAATTTCCTATGATATAATAGGATAATTACATTGTTCACCTTAATATTTAAATACCTGTGGAATCCATTTTTGTACACATTGTAATCGATATTAACAAATTATATATTTTGGGATCCAGATTATTTATGCATAATTTAATTTAGTATGCACTATAATGCATTGTTTTTACTGCGTTTGTGGATTTTAATATTTTACATATTCTAGAGATAAAACCCAAGCTTTTATTATCCATTGATGTTATCTACATGTATAAAAAATACTTTCATGTCTTCAATTCGTTGTATCTGTTCTATAGCCTTATTGTTGAAATTTTAAACATAACTAAAGGCGTTTATTATAGCGCACGTGAAACAATTATGGTGACATTTTTCTAGATTTAACGAATTGTTCTCTATGCAGTATTTGTAAAAAGAGTTTTAACTTCCTGCTGTGCTGTGCATTTAGCTATGTTACTTATTTATATAGATAAAAAATAAAATGACCCCAGAAACAATTCCTGGTTTATATTGAGGCAACTTTACAAATACCATAATATGTCAACGTACAATTTGAATTATTAACTAATAGAGTTTAGCTTGATGCTACTTTGGTTTTTAAAAAAGGTTTCTCAAAGAGACATGAACATTATGTTGCTATAGTGATATTTTAAGACAATAGCCTTTGACAGGGTAAGTTATGAAATAATACTGCAAAGACTTTAATGTTATAGATTCATCCGTCACCTCCTACCATTTGGTTTTCCTGAGCTATAAACTTTTCTATATGGGTTGATATGGTCAAAAAATACTCTAAGGTAAACAAATAATCTTTCTTTCTGCTTCAAAATCAGGTCTCGTTAACATGGATGGTTTCCATCTGCTTGGTACACAATCAGAATATTTGCTTCTTGTAATTCATACTTATACCGCACCCAGACCTTATTGTCTAGCAGGTGCTTGAGCTCATTGTCGTTTGCTGCAGTTGAGGCTGTATCATCTGCAAATTCCTCATAACTATGCCACTCTACCAGTCCCTTAGCTCACCTCACATCACGTGTTCACTATAGCTGTTAAAAAGCACTGATGGTAGAACATAAGCCTATCTGATGCTTTTGGCCACAAAGTACCTAGAATTTCCTTAAGCAATAGCAGCCTTTTTCATCTTCCCTTCTTATGTCATCACAGCTATATCAAATGTACCTTAACTACACAAACCTAGAAAGTCGACTTGACATATTTTGCAGTAACTCATCGTGAATAAATAAATATGTGTTTAATTGAAACAATTTTTCATCCTAAAGACTGTCATCTTTTCACTCCTGTTTTTCTTTCTTGATTTTAACTTTTCTTTTTTTTCCATACTCTATTTCCATTAAGTAATCTAAAATAAGTTTATTTGTCTGTTGTGTGTATAATCTTTTTTATATCTTGATACATTTTTGCATTTTAATTTAATTGTAATTGCACTTTTTCTCTCTTTACCTTGTAATTGGGCTTGGGTCTGTTGGATATCGTAATAGATAAATACATAAATACATAAAAATAAATATGAGGAAATGTAATGAAACATATGCCACGCTTCAAAGGAATAATTACGAGCAACTGCGCTTAGGAGAATATCAAAAGCAGCTCTCTATGCTTGAATTCGGTTATAATCCGAATTATAATTATATAACTTAACACAATGGAGAATTCAGAAGTGTTTTAACAATACCTCTGAGGCATTGGCCATCCTCGTCCAGTTCACTCTCCATGACGAAAGGAGGCGCCAGGGCGGTGACCACTCTGAAAACCGTCCGAGCCCTTGTCGACACCGCGGCTACTGAAAGGTCACCCCCGGGCCATATGATGGTATCCAGTCTCACTGATCTGCCTGCAACCATTCCCACTCGCTTCCACTTTACATTTGTAGTCGATGGCACATCTGGAATACAACAGAAAAACGGCTTTAGTTGTCTGATTTGTTAATAATAATAATAATTTATTTTTCATAATGACAGCATTGCAATTTTATAGAAATAGTAAATTTACAGCATATGCCTTAAGAATTAGATAAAAAATCGCCCACAATGTGAAAACATTTTGACACCAAAAACAATGTTAACTTAGTTTGAAAATCCGGTAAGTTTCTAGCTGTTTTACATTCTGAGGGTAAGTTATTAAACAATTTAGGACTCACGTAATTTGGGGAACTGCAAGTTATATTAATGCATATGATACTCGAAACTCTTCTTTGCTGCACATATTTACATTATGAATATTTCTATTCACAGCAAACATATTCTTGTTTCGATAAACATAAACACACATTTCGAACATGTATAAGCATGGCGAGGGTAAAATATTACACTCTAAAGATCTCGTTGCAAGAATGGGTACTGTAGTGACCAAAAAAAAGGACAACTATTTTTACTTCCCTCGCATACCAAAGGGAAGTATTGTATTCGAGAAAAAATCACCCTCCGAGATTTTTTCCGATTTTGACGTTTCAGATCACGTAGATTACGAAAATATAGGTTTTTCAATTCCGTCAGTCTGTCTGTCTGTCTGTCTGTCTGTCTGTCTGTTGGTGCATTAACTAAAAGACTACTTGACGGAAAGCAGTCAAATTTGGTAGGTAGTTGACGCTATTGTCAGTGAAGAAATGGTTAAACTTTCACTGGAAAATATACAGGGTGGGCCGTCTAAAAGGAATAAATAATGAAAAAAAATTTTTTTGCTCAAATTAAAAATTTCCACGTTTCATGACACGCTAAACCTATTTCAGAAAAAAAAAAATTCAAAATTTTTTTCACCACCATTTTTGACAAATTTTTTACCACTAATATAGGTGGAAAAATTTTTTTCTTTCTTCAAATTTTCACGTTTCATGGCATTCTAAACCTATTAAAAAAAAATTCATGGAAAATTTTTTTCTTTGTTCAAATTTTAAATTTTCACATTTCATAGCGTTCTAAACCTATAAGAAAAAATCTAGACATTTTTTTACCATTTTTGAAAAAAATAAACCACTAAAATAGATAGAAATTTTTTTCATTGTTCAAAATTAAAATTTCCACGTTTCCATTGCATTCTAAACCTATTTAAACAAATTTAAAATTTTTATTGAAAAACTTAAAAATAAAAAGAAACTAAAAAAAATAATCTATTTGTCACTACTTACTATAGAATACACAAAAATATTTTTTTTGCTAAAATTTAAAATTTTCATGTTTCATGACATTCTAAACCCATTTCAGAAAAAAAATTGTCACCAACATTTTTGAAAAAATGTTTGCCACTAAAATAGATGAAAATTTTTTTTTCTTTCTTCAAATTTAAAATTTCCACGTTTCATAGCGTTTTAAAAGTATGAAAAAATAGATATTTTTTTTACCATTTTTGAAAAAAATAAACCACTAAAATAGATGGAAATTTTTTTTCATTGTTCAAAATTAAAATTTCCACGTTTCCATTGCATTCTAAAGCTATTTAAACAAATTTAAAATTTTTATTGAAAAACTTAAAAATTGAAAAAAACAAAAAATTTGATCTATTTGTCACTACTTACTATAGAATACACAAAAATATTTCTTTCGCCCAAATTTAAAATTTTCATGTTACATGACATTCTAAACCTATTTCAGAAAAAAAAAATGTTCACCAACATTTTTGAAAAAATGTTTGCCACTAAAATAGATGAAAATTTTTTTTTCCTTTCTTCAAATTTAAAATTTCCACGTTTCATGGCGTTTTAAACCTATTAAAAAATAGACATTTTTTTACCAGTTTTGAAAAAATGTTACCACTAAAATAGATGGAGTGTTTTTATCCTTTGTTCAAATTTAAAATTTCCACGTTTCCATGGCATTCTGAACCTATTCAAACAAACAAAAAAATATATATTTTATTTATCACTACTTACTATAGAACTTACTTACGAAAAAATTTTTTTTTCTCAAATTTAAAATTTTCACATTTCATGACATTCTAAACCTATTTCAGGAAAAAATGTCGAATTTTTTTTTCACAATTTTTGAAAAATTTTTTACCACTAAAATAGATTGAAATTTTTTTTTATTTGCTCAAATTTAAAATTTCCACGTTTCATGGCATTCTAAACCTAATAAAAAAAAATGTTGAACATTTTTTTCATTTTTTAAAAAAATTTTAGCACTAAAATAGATGGATTTTTTTTTTCTTTGCTCCAATTTAAAATTTCCACGTTTCATGGCATTTTAAACCTACTTCAAAAAAAGAAAAAATTACCACTACTATGGAATAGAAGGAAACTTTCCTTTTTGCTCAAATTTAAAATTTCCACGTTTCATGACATTCTAAACCTATTTCAGACGAAAAAAAAATTTTCACCATTTTGTTCATTTTTTAAAAAATTTTTAGCACTAAAATAGATGGATTTTTTTTTTTTGCTCCAATTTAAAATTTCCACGTTTCATGGCATTTTAAACCTATTTCAAAAAAAGAAAAAATTACCGCTACTATGGAATAGAAGGAAACTTTACTTTTTGCTCAAATTTAAAATTTCCACGTTTCATGACATTCTAAACCTATTTCAGACGAAAAAAAAATTTTCACCATTTTGTTCATTTTTTAAAAAAATTTTAGCACTAAAATAGATGGATTTTTTTTTTTGCTCCAATTTAAAATTTCCACGTTTCATGGCATTTTAAACCTACCTATTTCAAAAAAAGAAAAAATTACCGCTACTATGGAATAGAAGGAAACTTTCCTTTTTGCTCAAATTTAAAATTTCCACGTTTCATGACATTCTAAACCTATTTCAGACGAAAAAAAAATTTGGACCATTTTTTTCATTTTTTAAAAAAATTTTAGCACTAAAATAGATGGATTTTTTTTTTCTTTGCTCCAATTTAAAATTTTCACGTTTCATGGCATTTTAAACCTATTTCAAAAAAAGAAAAAATTACCACTACTATGGAATAGAAGGAAACTTTCCTTTTTGCTCAAATTTAAAATTTCCACGTTTCATGACAAGATTTAAAAAAAAAAAAATTCTAACCACCACTATACTTCCACTTCACTAAGTGAATGTGGAATTGAAAATGTGACAGATGGCAATAATATTTGGCATATGCACCTATTAAACTTTTATCGAAAAATGTACAGGGTGGTCATCCCAAGAAATAATTCAGTCATAGTGGACATTTGTAAAGGTATTTGCGCAAGCCTTCCATATGTGGCACCTGTTATTTAGGTATAATAGGTGCATATGCCAAATATTATTGCCATCTGTCACATTTTCAATTCCACATTCACGTAGTGAAGTGGAAGTATAGTGGTGGTTAGAATTTTTTTTTTTTTTTATTTTTCAATTTTTTTTTCGTCTAAATTATACCTTTATTGAAAAATGTACAGGGTGGTCATCCCAAGAAATAATTCAGTCATGGTGGATATTTGTAAAGGTATTTGTGTAAATGCCTTTACCAATTTTTTTCTGATGTAAATCTGTCTCTATTTGAACAACATTGACAACTAACGGACAATGTCACAAAAATTAAAGTCTGATGTACACAACTAGATTTTAGAAAAAATATATTATGACTTGTCCTATTTTTTTGCTTACGACAGTACTAGAGCTTGGAAATCGGAATTGTTATAAACACAATTTCAGTTGCTTATAAACTAGTCGATATAGCCTTTTTAAGAATTCTCCAACGCACTTGCAAGTCGGGACAGAAATACGCAATTTGCTAAAATGTGTACAAATCAATATGTTAATAGGGGTTTTCACCAAAGATAATTATTCAAAATTCTTGATTTGACACAAGACAAAAAATATTTGACTTTGAACTTCACCGGACCACCCTACATGGGACACTTCTTGCATATTGATACGAACTTGCTCTAATAACCAGCCCATCAAAATGTGGAGCCGGATGTACAATGTGATCATCGTACGTCAATACGCTTTATATTAGGAGAAAATTGGTTGCCAGGCACCCATTTTAAGGGACTGCAACTCGATTATAAGGCGCGGTAGTAAAACATTTTATTAGGAAAATCTTCATATCTGGGGCACCCCAATCTAAAATTGAATTTAATGTACTTTCTTTTTAATCGCCCTGTATATGTAATGTTGTTTTCAAAGACCCGTATATAAAAAAAAATGTATATTTATGTGTGTTTTGATATCAATTGATAACAATTATTATTGTACAACGAAGGTAGGTTAATCCCATATCAGTAGATGTTTACGATAAAAGAAACAAAAAAATGTTCTCTTAATAATTATTTTATTTACTATCGGCTTCGTAAACAAATATTTGTAAGAGTTGTGAAATCCTCAGGCAGTAATAATCCTGGTTTATTTCATTAAAAATTCTAGTTTGCCCGGGGATTTGAAACAAATATTTGTTCGCGAAACCAGTAACAAATAAAATCATTTTTGTGAGTAAAGTTGCTTGGTTTCTTTTATCATGAACTTATTCAATAGCCTTTCTTAACATTGAAAAACTCGCTGCCTAAGGATTCACTACTTCCACATCCAGATTTTCCTTCTAAGTCTCCTTAAAGGTAAACTTCTTGCCTATATTTGCACTTTAGCATGCGGAAATAATTGGTCATAGAATTTTAATAATATTCGGGACAGATGTTATAAAAAAAATTACACAAGTTGCAATTTAGCACCTGGCAAATGTACAGAGGATAGAAATTAAAAAAAAGTTTTTGAAGTTTTCAAACCGGAGTAATTGTAATAGGCTTTACATTAATATTCCACAAATAATGTGTTTCGTAAAAATTCGAAAATATTAATCTACGTATCAAAATTTATCAAATACACAAGTTTTATAAAGACGATGCTAGGCGTCGGTAGGCGTCGAGACGTAAAAATGCAAGAATAGGAATTTACGTATCAAAATCGGTCAAATACACAAATTTTACAAATTTTTACAGAAAATGTTATAAAAAATTTTGAGGCTTTGACTTCTAGTACATATACACCTTATTTCAAGTGTCTGTACTCTTACGAGCTTGCTTTACTTATTTCCCTTTATCTACCCCTATTTGCCCCCAGCTCTTCACCAGATATGTTAAAAAAACAATCCAGTTCCAGATCCCGTTATAATATATACTTGTACAAAATTTCAAGTGAATATCTTAAACCGTTCTGGAAAAAACGTGCGGACAAAAAAAAGTTGAATTTTTTTATGATTACTATACTTCCAATCCACTACGTGGATTTGGAAGTAAAATGAAGTGATTTGAAAATATCATATTAGGTATTTATTTAAGTTCTAAATATTAAATTTTCGATAATTGTCTGCAGTAATGAAGAGCTTCAAATATAATACAACTGTATATAATATTGATGAAAATGGATACAGAATTAAGGGAAGCACAGTTAATATTTATTTTTTCCACGGGAGAGTAGAAAATGTATTTTTATGTATATAATTTCATCATAATTAAAAAGCATTATATTTTTTGCGAGGTGACAGTCAGCAGTCACGTTGGCTGAGGCTTGAAATCGTGTTGCTTGGAGCCGGTCAGTGTTAACGTGTGAATTGAGTTAGCGTATCTCACATTACTTATTTTGCCTTATTTGTATTTTTGCCACAGTTGGGCCACAACTTTTGCTATTTTAATAGTAGTTTTAAAACAAATAGAACGGTGGGTACTTAACACAAAACTGCGCATAGTGACTTCAATATTTTTGAATTTCTGAGGGCGTATTTCATTGGATATCCGGCCAATATTAAAATAAAATACAGTATGGTAAGAAATTAAAATAAGAAGTAAAACCAAATGAGTTCGATGAAGAGATTTTGGAATCTCACTTATAGTAACATTAGCTTTCGAGATACTATTTCCCTTCTCAAAATATTGCATTTCTAAAAGTTCGCATTAAGTCAATATCGAAGACTGAAATTTTACGCATATTTCTAGAAAAAAGTTTTTCATTCACAATTTCGGAAATATCTGTATTTTCGGCTTAAAAATTTCTTTTCACACTAAATTCATTAAATAAAAATTAAGCCACTCTAATGTTATTATACAAAAAGTACCGTTTTCTTTTTCACAGTTTCAAGAAAAAAACATATGTGAACAATAATATGAAATGGAGAAACAGTAGAAAGAATGAGAAAGAACACATACTTTACAAGAACAGTTCTACCTTTCAACGAGAAAAATAAACCGATTGATCAAGATGATACACACCCTCCAACGCTGAAACAAGGAGTTATATTGAGGCACTGATCAAAACCAATAAAATAATTCCTAGAATATCTGACAAGAACATCGTCCAACTAGTCTTAAAAACTATAGAACTAAAAGACCAATAGAAAGTGGCATCATTAATGAGAGGGAAAACTATAACAAAAACGGATAAAAACATCCAATGAAGAATGGAAAACACTTCTAAAGAAGGAACGCATCACATCTGCTGAAGAAACTGCTAATACTGAACACCAACAAATTTAAAATAGGGACACCATACTACACGTGCATAGCACTATAACAAGGTTGTAAGGATATTTACGCTGCAGAAATCAGAAGCTGAAAGAGAAAATTTTTGGAAGCTAAATCACAAAAAGAGGAGCATACACTCCCCATATCACGACTCAGTGCGGCAACGTACCTCACACCCACACGTCCCATCCTGTTTCAGTTGCTCTGTGGTTCACTATGTTGACAACAAGCACAACGAAATTCGAACTCAGCGTAAACGTGGTGTTTTTATGGAGTGACAACAATCGATATCGTACATTGGCAAAACAATCAATCAATCAGTCGGCGATCAAATGGATAAAAAGTAATAAGGTATGTGAGAGGGGAGTGGTTTATGGTGGATATATAAATATCTGGAGAATGAATAATGAATGATAAAAATAAAATGATTATATTTAGATAGAAAAAAATCAATGTTGACATATTTAGAGATGGTATATCAAGGAACTTCCTTGTGGTACCCACACATTCACTGTTCACAGGGCGGTAGTTACATCAATGATCACACCTAAATATCGACTGAACTATTGTTAAATGACAATATGGAATTGGTTGATAGCCCACGGAAAACCAAGTGGCAAGAGGCGAAGCGAACGAGTTCCAAAACTTTGGGCTGATGCTACTAAAGAGCTGATGGAATAGAACTTTGGTGAAGCCATATATCTAACGGGCAGAAAGCGTGTGGCTGTCGTATGTATGTATAATGGAGTTATGTGGGATAGCTAAAACATTGCATGTATCGCAAGACTATAGTGAGCATGTTGTGAAAAGAAAAATGGAGACATCTTCAGTGAACAACAAAACTTTTTAGAATACATAACCATTTCAATCACTGAACGTACACATTAATAAAGTATTTTGATAAGTCACCTATCTGAAAGTAGTCGAAGAATCTCATGTGTTTAAGATCAAAAATATCGGACATCCCGCAACTTGTAAATATGCGAGTGCCGTTAGATTCAAAATATCGATAACTAATTCATACACACGGTTACATCTGCACGCATTATCAAAGCATCTTTGAGCGAACACTCTTATTCCCAGACATGAGCCATATTGACGTTTCTTTTTTCCAAAAAGGTATTTGCTTTAAATTGATAAAATCATTATTTGAATTTATTCATAACCCAGAGTTACTCAAAGTGATTTTCTGGGACAAAGTATACATATTTATCTAACAACTGTATTTTGTTTCACAGAAAATGTTTACGTTTTCTATTTATTTCAATCGTTTTTAGACTTAGCGACTGACTGTTTTAGTCTTGGGACAAAATGAATGAGTATTTTCTAGTCGACATAAATGCTATACCATGTTTACTATTCTTGTTAATTATGCAGCTTTAATTCGGTTTATTTTAAAGCCAAGTAAGTGTTAGGATTGCAGTAATGATCCTGAACTGGGTATGCTTTTGTATCTTTAATTCTTGTTTTCCAAGTAAATATCAACATTTATTATACAAATCCAGTTTACGAACCATTTTAACTAGACCCAAGATACAATTTGCAGATTACTTTTAAATATAGTCGTATTATGGTTCTATATTTCTTAGGCATGCAAAGTACTTTTTAAGTTAATGTGAAGAAAATGTTTCTCCTATTAGTGAAATTAACTTTCACGACAATTGTTATTGTATGCATTGCATAATGCAGGGTGTGTTGCATTTCAAATTAACATAGTATAGTAGAAGGTACAGCACACTTAGCTTAGAATTACAAATTATTTTATAACAATTAGGCGTATAGAATTAAATTACATATTATTTTTTTTTATAAACAGCACATTTATGTTTATAATTAAAAACGTCCAAAATATTTGTAAAACAAATAATGCGTAAAAGGAACACATATTAACAAAATGTGCATAAATATTAAAAAGTATTTCATGTATGTAAAAAGGTTTATATGAAACCATCATTTATTACTTTCTATATATCTAGCTATCTACAATATAAAATACCTATGTTTGTAAATAGGTCTTAGCGAATGTTTAAATTTGTACAATGTATTTGAAATTGCTGTATCATCGAAAGTTTATTATAAATATTTATTTTATCATGGGTATAATTTTGTGAATTTTGTTGGTATTTTATATTATTACGAAAAAAATTGAAATTTTTTTTATATACAAACAGAGTAGGGTTATAATTTTTAGAGTTTTCTCTAAGTTTCTACATCCTTGTATGTTACTGAATTTAGGGATAATTCCAACTTCCCTTTTTTAATCCCGAACACTTCTATTTGTCTATCTCAACATTTATTTCCGTACAACTCAATACCATGAAACATAGTGGAATTAAATGATCCGTGGTATATGTTGATCTGTCCTGCAATATTTTGTCATTGCCGCTAATAAAAACGCACTTTAAATAGTTTTCTAAGTATGTGTTCAAACTATCCATGCCAATTAAAATTATTGCCTATGCAAATATCGAAGAATTGGGTAATTTTTCTTATGTTATTTCAGAGCGTATTATATTTATTTTAAAGACATTTCATTGGTTTCTTGAGAATTTAACTTAAGACCATTCTCACAAGTCTTCTCGAACTCGAAAAGTCCGACTTAAGGTTGATGAGAGGCGTTTTAACAAACCATTGCCCCTTGAGATATCATCTTAAGAATATGGGCAAGGCAGACGATGATACATGCAGATACTGTGATAGTGAAATAGAAACTGCGGAACATGTTCATTGCGATTGCAAGATGATAGACCGCGATAGGCTAAAGTACCTGGAGTCGGTGGAATTAACGCCTGAAGACACGGAAATTAGTCCCTAGGAAAAATAAAAGCATTGTAAAAAGCTTGAAAGTCCTGGGCAATAACTAATTGTAGGGTATTTAACGTTCGGTCTGTCGGTCGGTTTTTGTACGCACGTCCTCTCGGGAACGGTTTAAGTAATTGACCTAAAATTCGGTACATGTACGTATCATCTGGAAACAGATTATATTTTTTGCCAATTTCAGTGACGAGTTGGGGGTTAAATAGGGGTAAATAAGGAAAAATAAGTTAAGCAAGCTGGTAAGAGTACAGAAATTTGGGCTTTGGTGTATATACTAGAAACCAAGTCCTCAGATTTTTTAATAATATTTTACGCCCTCCTCCCCACCACCCCCACTCTATTATTGACGGAGTTGACAAAATAAAATTGAGATGTTCACTTGAAATTTGTTAATCGTATGTATTATAACGACATTTGGGACTAGACTATATTTTGAGATGATACTGTTGAAAGGTTGGGGGGTTAAATAGGGGAAAATGAGTACAGCAAGCTGATAAAAGCAAATAAACTTGGGATTTGGTGCATATACTAGAAACCAAAGCCTCAGATTTTTCAACACTTCCACCACCCCCACTCCATCATTAAAGTGGCTGATAAAATAAAATTGAGATATTCGCTTGAAATTTGGCACATGTATATAACGACATCTGGCATTTAATTATATCTTGAGATAATTCCGTTGAAGGGTTGGGGGGTTAAATAGAGGAAAATAGGAAGGGGGGATGAGTAAAGCAAGTTAATATGAGTGCAAGAACATGAAGTTTGGTGTACATACTAGCAGTCTAGGCCTCAAATTTTTTTATAACATTGTTCAACACCTCCACTACCCCCACTCCATAATTAGGGGGCTGATAAAATAAAATTGGGATATTCACTTGAAATTTGGTACACGTATGTGTTGACATCTGCAACTAGATTATATTTTAAGATGATTCTGTGATTCTGTTGAAGGCGTGGGGCAAGTACAGGTAAATGGGAGCAATTAAGTAAAGGAAGCTAGTAAGAATTCGAAAACTTTGGATTTGGTGTATATACTAGAAGCCAAGGCTCAGGATTTTTATAATACTTGTCAACCCCCCCCCCCTCCTCCACTCCATTTTTCAATATATTGTTTGGTGTGTGTTCTGTTCTTGTTTGTAAAATGAATATTCCTATTTCCACGGATTGTACGGATTACACTAACCCGCAAAGTATTTTTTTATCTAAATAAGTGATTCCGAAGGTATTTGAAGTTCTGAACACGTTTCCGTTGGCCGTTTTGCGCTATCACTTCACAATTTTTAGAAACCTAACCTCAAATTGCTAAAAAGGCTATTTCTGCCTATACTTATGCCCTGATAACTAGACGGCGATGCGAGATTGAATAATACGGACCAGACCATCGTGTCCAGCTGTACAAAATCTTCAAAACCAATAGAAACTATAAAAAAAAAAACATAATTAAGATGGTCATAAACGAGTAGAAAGGAATACAGTTCAAGCTCCTTTCCTATCATAACCTAATTGGTCTAGCCCTAAACGGGTAGGAAGGAGTGTTTGATATACTCCCATTTAACATTAACCAGAGCTAACGGCGTGGACGCAGGGGACAAAAAAGACAAAAAAAACAAAACAAAAACTAAATTAAAATAACAAAAAAGAGAACCAAAAAAATGGGGATACCTAACCTGACCTCATGGAGCAAAACGGGAAACGGTATTATTTATGTTCAGCGTGTCAAAATTCTATGGAATTAGCTATGTAGGTCCGATATAGTTGTATACATACTCACAGCAAAAGTCTAGAATTTCTTGCTAAACTCAGAAATAAACTAATATATGCGCCATCTACAGTTATATTTCTTTTTATTATTATTTACTGAATATTTTGGACAGCTGCATAAGGTAGTGTGGTCCGTTTTACTCAATCGCATATCGTTGTTCAGTTATTGGGTACGAATATAGGCAGAAATGGCCTTTTTAGCACTTTTAGGTTAGGTCTTCTCAAAATTGTGACGTTATGGTGCAAAACGGTCAATGGCGTTGTATTTAGCACGTCAAGAACACTCGGAATTACCTATTTTGGTAAAAAGAAAACAAAAAAGTATTTTTTGCATCTGTGTTAATAATAATAATAATAAATTTATTCGGTTCTTTGGCCAATAACACATTGGATGGAATAAGTCTAAAATACATATTATATTATTATTTCCACGGATCAGCGTACAATATAATTTTTAAATGTTGGTAAATAAATTATTCTCTTGATTGGACTAAAATACTAGTCTGTAAAAAATGTATCCAAATATGTATGGTCGTTCTAAAAATATGACATAATAAATTACACACGCCGCCAAAAAAATATGGTCTGTTTCTGGGATTCCATTAAGTAACCCCTACATAATTCCACCCGTTGAACACGAGCCCGAAAAAATAACATTTTTTAGGTTATTTTCGCAATTTACTAAAATTTGTGGACGATGAAACTAGATGGATACCGGATTCGTGTTCAGCGCGCCGAAATATATAAGGGTCACCCAATGGAGTCCCAGACACGGATAACTTTTTTTGTATGTCTGTGTAATTTATTCTGTCATATTTTTAAACACACCCTATCCCAGAAACGATTAATATTCAAGTCTAAATATGAGGGTATGCTCTAATTTCCACTGGCCTGTCTCTTTAAATCTGGGGCACCCTGTATATCAACTTCATTCCGAACATGGATTGACTGCCTTTTAGTTTTGGTTATCTCAGGTTCAGAAAATAATAACTAGATAAATGAAGTCGTTATCGTTTATCCCCAAAGACACATTTAATAAATATCCCACTCATTAACGCACCGTTATACGAAATCCGCCAAGGAGGATTTCCTCCACAAATCGTCAATAGATAAATTTCAATTATCAGCAAATGAGAATTGCTTAGATAACCCAGAAAAGAAAGAAATAATCGAATGTACCGTAATAAAGGTCTCACGTTGAGAATAATATTATGGGAAGGTTCGAGCAATTAGCGCTGAGCGACATTACTCTTAATTATAGCCGCTGGCCAATTTACGCAGACATTGTTTTACTACTTGCAAATCTTATCTTAATAACTTTGGGTTCTGTAAAAATGGTTAACATTTAGGTAATATAATGAACTTTAATTGGAATTTATACCAAGGGTTATTTTGCTCATAATACAGCGTAGGTCTTGACGATAAACATGATGAAAGTAAAACACGAACGTTTACTTTCTTGCATGAATTATTTTAGAAATAGGCAAACTTTAAGATAATAAATATTTCCGAAAACTCTTTAAAACAATATCCAGGAAAAATACTCTTTTGTGTGAGTGATGCATTGACCTTCGTTCGCTGTATAACACGTGAGACATAATGCCCACTGCTGCAGTTGCTAGCTATATAATTGGTCCCTCTAAAGATACTTTCTGTCAACTCCTTGTTGATATCAGCTCTGTTTTGAAAGGTGTCCTATGTCCTAAATTATGAGCCATTCTACATTGTCCCCTCTCCGGTCGATGAGGTAAAAATATGAAAAGATACGATGCTACGAGATCCACTTTTTCACCTGTTTAAACCTCCGACACACGGACTGTTAAAGAGGCAGGTAGCAGCATGATGCTTTCAAGATATGAACCTTGAGACATTTGTTACTGATTTCTTGGACAGCATATTGCACCATGACTGTATTTTCCAAAAACGGGAGCGAAGACAAATTGAAAGGCTATTGCTTCATAGAAAATCAAATGTCATGGGACGCATAAGAAGCCCTCCGAGACATTTGGTGATATTGCTATAGAACACTAGGTAACGTTGCATAATGACGAATTTTGAAAGTGCAATGAAACTGTACTGTTTGCAAAGGACGCAAAAACAACTTTATAGTGGTTTTTAAGAAGAGCCCTAGAAATTCAGCCAGAAAATACTGTTTTGGAAACTGCAACCAATTCTGTTTGAAATAAACGTTTTTTCGGAACTGCAACAAAATTTACCGCAAACTGCCGATTGAGTCCTCTATTCATTGTAAGAATGGCAATATTTCGATATTTCGATAATACACATACAAAGTACAAAATACATTCAAAAAGAACTACGCTGTTATCCATATGGTTCTCGCTCGCATGCGAGGCTAAGTTCCGTCTTCTAAATTAGGTTAAATGCCATGGGTACATTTAAAAAAGACGGTGACCTAACTGACGCACGTACAGCCCAGAAAACAGACAGAACACACAACCCCAACAAGCTCTCCTACCTTCCGAAATTTCCTTCCCCCCGCTGATATCTTGATCTTCGTGGATCACACGACACCCTTAAAACCCACAATTTTATCGATTAACATTATTTACAGTAGGGCTTTATTTTGATTTCCCTACATGCTTGACTGCAGGAGCCAAGTGCTCACATCGAATTTTTTTTTAATTTTTAAAATGAACCTAGGTTTAAAAAAGAAACAAAAAATAAACTGATAACTTGAAGAATGTGTTATGACTGCTACAGTTGTAACAAATAAGGGATCATTTCTCCAGCTTACCATCGCCACCTCGAGTCGTGTACAATGTGTACATATTTAGTATATGTTACGGATCGGGTTGTTATTTATTACTGTAAAAATGAAAAAACTGAAATAAAATAAATACCTATTTGACATGTTCAACCCTAGCTAAAAACAATAAAGAATATTTTAATGGTAATGGTAATGGGTACATTTAGAAAAAGTCGAAAGCCTGATAATGAGCTTGTTATTCTGGTGAATATTACACTCGTCCATAACCACAATTGGATAAAAATTTTCGTAGTTATTATTATAATCAGCCCCAAAACTGTCCAATTCTAACCAAATTGTACACAGATACTGTTCGGGGAATCTGGATCATTTTGTGCAAGTCGATTGATACAACCATCTCGCCGTTGTAAGAGGCTGCTACCATATGTCTTCGATGCATATACGCCCTCGAGGCGCGCCTCACTTGCCATGTGTGTCATTCGCTAATTTAAATCATTTTGTGTACAATTAATCCAGATAGACTGAATATTTCTAGTGTATAAATATTGCATTTCCATAAGCAATAAATATTAATATTATTGAATTCAAATCTTTCATGGACTACTTTCGCGCGATCTTGTGCTTCGAATCGGTAACTGAATTGAAAGTATAATCGAGTTATTAGTGCCGTGGTATGTATCAGACAATTTGTAGTGAATGTAAATAGGACCATTAAAAAAAATCAAACCCACACATTGTAAGCAATCATACACCGTCGGACTATTTCCCTAACGGTGAATGCCTCAAAGACGTAAAGAAATACAGAGGAAATATGCTTAAACAGGTGTGATCTTAGTGATATTTCTGTCGATCCCAAACACTTTTCTAAGAAATCTGTTTTTGTTCCATCAATCGCTTCACTGTAAAATCTGTTAAAAAAAAAACAAGTCAAATCACATTGATAGTTTTATTGATTTCTTCGGCCTACTGTACTTTTTGGACATGTTCCCTTATTTGTCGACCATTTTCATGAACTATGAACTTTTACCTGTTACTGGACTTATACATTTTAAGTCAATTTCATTGGATGTTTTCATTCAATATAAATCTTGCGGTGAATGCTACGACAGCTAAGCGTATTGATATATCGTTTTAATTTTTTTATGAAAGCAATATTTGTCTTTGTCATATACCTCATTTAATATGCGGAAAATGTATGAGAAAAATATGGAATTTCCAGTTTTCTGTGCAGGATTTTTACAGCCGTAAGCCCACATAGAAATATGAATCTTCCTTAGACTTCGCGGATGAATAAAACTATTATTTATTTGAAAAGCAAAGACTGAAAATATTTAAGGTAATATTTAATTCTCCATGTTATTATTCATTTAATTTATAAATATAAACACAATCATGGTTTAAAAAACTTGTTTTATTGCAATATTATATTAGCAAAGTTTATGTTGCAATGATCATTAACAAGGATTTTTAGAAATAGAGAAAGACAGGGATTATTTTTTCTATCGCTAAAGAAGGCCAATGGATATCCTGAATTGCTCTCATTTTAGAATTAACTATGGACTAATGTCGGGATTACATTAGAAAAATAATAGAAGAAAATAGGAGTTTAAAAGTTCTGAGAAGAGAAACATGATAGGAAAGACAAATATACATAAGGTCAAAAGTGCGGACGGCAACATGAAAACAAACAAAAACTATATTATAATGACTATCGAGACCTACTATAAGAAATTATACTCATTAAAGGATCAAAGAATCAACATTGATATCCCAAAAGTCCTTAACCAGGGATCTGAAGATGTTCCTGACAGAACGAGAAATTGCATAAGCCTTGAGGGCCATGAAAGACAACATGGTTCCTGTCGAAGACGGCCTAGTGATACAAGCCATTAAAAAACGCAGGCAAAACATCATCATAGCTCTCAAAATGTTGTTTAATAAATGTCTATTGGAAGCAACAACTCCCACACAATGGGAAAATGGAATTATGGTAATGATACATAAGAAAGGAGATAATACAGATCTCGCAAACTATAGATCAATTAGCCTCCTTAGCCATGTATATAAGTTGTACACGAAGATTCTGACAAAACGCTTAAAAATAAGATCGAGTTCTTTCTCTCAAGAGAACAGGCAGGTTTCAAAACAGGTTATGGGACAAACGACCACCGCCTCACAATAAAATTCCTCATTGAAAAAAGTATTGAGTACAACAAACCACTAGTGCTGATATTTGTGGACTTCGAAAATGCGTTTGACTCTGTAGACTAACAAAATATTCTAGAAACACTCGAAAAATGTCGCATTGACCACCGTTACTCGACAGCAATTAAATATATTTATAAAACTACAACAGCAAAGGTTAGAATAGCAGAGAACCAATACACTAACAAATTTAAAATCAAGAGAGGATTAAGACAAGGCGATGCACTATCCCCCAAACTATTCGTCACAATGTTATAAACTGTGTGTTTTGCCGATGTTATTGTCTTAATAGCGGACAGTATGCAAGAGGCGCAGCATATGCTGCAGGCGCTACGTGAGGCGGCGGGAAAGGTAGGTTTGAAAATAAATCTATCAAAAACCCAGTTTGGGACAAATCTTGTCCTAAGTGATGCTATAGAAATTGATAACCGAAATATAGATCAAACACACTTATATAAATACCTAGGCCATGATCTCAACATTGGACGAGACAACCAAACACACGAAATTCAGTGCAGAATAGGCCTAGCTTGGATAGCATTTGGTAAACTAAAACCTACATTCACCTCTGACCTCTCAATATGTTTAAAGAGGTCTCTAACCAATGCGTACTCCCTGTACTAACATATGGCGTGGAGATACTAACACTGACAAAAAAAATATCAACAAAATACAGGTAATGCAACGCAGGATGGAGAAGCCAACGTTGGGAATTACCCTTCGAGACAGAATCCCTAACCAAAATATTAGGCGAAATACAGGAATGCGAGATGCTGCCCAAGATATCTTGCTTCTGAAATGGAACTGGGCGCTAGAATGAAAGACGGTAGACGGACATAAAAAATACTAGATTGGAGGCCAAGATTCAACGTTTTAGAAGCAGAGGAAGACGGCCTAGCCGTTGGAGTGATGACATAAAAAGGCTCGCCGAAAACTGGAAACAACTTTCGCAAGACACGAAAAGAGGGCAAAATTTGAGAGAGACTTCCGTTCAACAGTGGACAGTATAAGCTTGCGAAGAAGAAAAATGTCTGAATTTAGAAAAGATGTCCGATGAAGAGCACTAAATCTCCTTAAACTGTAACCTAATCTCCTCACACAAACAATGCAAACACAAACCAGCTACCACTGATATGAGTTAAATTTATTTCTTTGCACCAAACAACAACTACTGTTTTTAAACCTGTAAATTTGTTAATATGTTTTATCTATTTAGTTCAGTTTTTTGTGTTTCTATTGTAGATTAGATGTAAACAGGAAGTACATTGGGTATTAAAACGTAGCATAATCTATAAACCTTCATATTATTAAAAATTTAGTAGCTCAGTGTTTACCTGTTAGGCTTTAGAAGGCACAATAGTGCTAATTGCTATTATCTCTCGCTTAACTAAAAGTTGTAATGTTTCTTATTCTCCTAACTATTATCTTCATAGGTGCATTAAAGGAGCTAAATTATCAATGAGTAATTTCTTTTGTAGGAGGAATTTAGTAAATTGGTTCACCTTTAACTTTCTTTAAGAAATTAATTAATTCTGCTATTATAGGAAAAACTGCTATTGAAGACAAAACCCAGATATTACAAAGAGATTATGATTTGTCTGTGGCCGACGGAAAACAGGATTCTAATAATCAGACAAAGGCACTGAATTCTAAAAGGTAAATTAATAACATTAAAGTAATATTATGAAATTGTTGCCATGATAAATATTGTAATATTTTTTTCTGATTTGTCTCGCAGTGAAAGAATATTACTTTAGTATTAGGAATTAAAATCTCATTGTTATAATAGTGTTTTTGATTAAAGATGAAACTTCCTTAAATATTTAAAAACTAATTATATTTCTAACCATTCTCGTATCACCTTATCAGAAAAAAGACGCTGAACGATTTCATTAATATGGACTAGATATATGTGTTGATATTTCATATCCAATAAGTACATAAGGTACATATGCACATAAAAGTTGTCATGGTACTTGTATATGTACCATCATTTTATATACTGGTGCTTAACTCTCGGGTAAAAGTGATGTTGAAGAGAATTCTTAGAATCAAAGAGTAGAAGCTATAAACATCTTTTACATGCGGAAGAGCCTCAAAATAGTTTTAAGAAAAGAAGACATTAAGAGAGCGAATGTGGAAACTTGTAATTAATAAGCGCATTAATAGGGCAATTTCACTTTAAAATTAACCGAAACAGCTAACTTAACGTGAAGTTAGAAGTAATATTCTCCAGGAAGGAATCTTGTTTAGGGTCTCCTTAACTTAGTCTATTTTAACATCAATGTATTCTCGGATAGAATATTTCAAACTTTCTTACCTGTAATTAAGGGATGAAGTTTGTTGCACAGGGTGACTTGTAATTACAAGAAAATACTTCGGGGGTCGAGATCTAACAAAAAATAAAATGTGGTTTGTTATGTATACAACCATCAGAAGTCACATAATAAGGACGATATAAGCTCTCAAATAGATTGTTACGTTAAGTCTCATCCTGACGAGTTTACCCTTACCAGAGACACAAATTCACCTTATGACTTTAAACCATATCTTAATATAAGTAGAACAAGGCATACTGTGTCTTCATCAGCAAAAGGGCCAATAGTCACGGCTTTCAAAGCATACAACAAATTACCTATCTCAATTAAGGCTAATGTGACCACTTTTTACCTAATTTGTTCAATAATTACCCTGGACAACTTAAGTTATTTCTATGCACTTTTGCAAACTATGGAGTATGACTCGGCGGTGGCCCCATATTAGTTTTATTAAGCTGTCTGATATAAGATGAGCAATCATCGAAAAAATAAATTCCATTCGATAACTCAGCGAATACGCTCGTAGTAAATTTCATCAGTTGCGTTAAAACTTAGGTATAGGACCTGAAAAATAGGATACGTGCGGAGATTGGCCGAATGTCCCAAATGCCATTTCATAACTATTTATGACACTTTCAACAGAGACTTGCACATTGCATAGTAGGGTGGAACGGAAAATGAGATTTTTCAATTTTTTCTCAGAATTATTACCCCATGGTTATCAAATGGTGCATTAGATTGTTGTTAATAACTATGCAAATATTGAAACCAATACTTTGTTATATTCAGGTTCCTCAGTAGGTTTAAAATTTTAGAAAAATGCTTTCTTTATAGTATTTATTTTTTCATTGTCATTTTCCTATCCTTTAAATAGTTGTAATGCCATAGTCGCCAAAAAGGGCCTTAGTATACTACAAATCACTGCAACATTTTTAAATGAATTTTATTATCCACACTTTAGGTTCCTCAAAGAAGTCAAAATATGCACTTCTAAGCGATTCTTTCCAAGAGTGTAACTTATTTCATCGAATCTTGATTATTTTATTCTGTATATTTAACAAATATAGAAATGGAAAACCAAACAAAAACAGAACATATTTAATATTTCAGTTATTGTCCAATTTTTAATGTAATTTCGTTTCAAATGATGGCATTATATTTTTCTTGATTTTATACAGGCTTGAATGAATTCATCTCGATTTAATCAGCATATGCTTTCTTAAATATCCTAAGTTTTATCTTATATGTGTTATTAATTATTATTGTTTAATCTACTTTAGTATCAAGGATTAAGTGGTAGAGCACTCTCTGGAGTGAACTTCCCCTCGGATTTCCCATGGTTGTTTAATTAGCATGTAATATGTGTGTATTTACAATATTTTCATATCTGTTTTGTATCCATTTACTTATGTTGTAAATTGTTCTTTCTGTGGGAAATAAAGCCATTTATTATTTTTAATATTATTATTATTATTTTCTTAGCTTCAGATAGTGATGCCTCAGTTGCAAGCCGCATGAATCGTTCAACAGCTTCGGTATTGCAAGGAGTGGAAAAAATCAGGAAAATTTACATCTAACACTTTGGAAACACACATTTCCTTATTAGCTGTCACTGGTGTCATTCCAAATGATTAATTCCGAGTGAGGTTTGGCCGCAAAATGTATTTTAGGTATACTAAATTCTAACAGTGGAACTTCTACATGATGGCCTGTTTGTCAATGCCCTGGATGCTGGCATTGCTTTCCTTTCTTCTGTTATTTTCATTTTCTTGGTTTCCATGGTCGCGGTAATTTAAATTGTTCTGAATTTGCTTATAACTTCCATGAAATTTTTCTGGCTTATCCCACATGCGATTTCTAAAGATGGAAGGAATCGATGTACTTTGTCAAATCTGTTCAGTTTTCGGTACAACGGTTTTGAGTATTTCAGAAATACCTAGATCTCTCCCAGCACATTTATATTTTAGATCGTTTAAATAAATAACGAAAAATAACGTCCTTAAAATTGGGTAGCAGACGATCACTTAATATTTTGAGTTAACCAAATATCTTGCAAAGAAGTTGACTTGTAGTTGCCTTAATAACTTAAATATTGTAACACTTAGCGAACAATCTTCATACAACCACGATACACGTATGTCGTATATACCCACAAGAAACACACCACTAAAAACAGTATTTAGTAGAATTACTCAGATAAATGAAAGTAAGCCGGAATTTGTTACCTCCACACACCAGTCATAGACGCCTGTAGCTTGAACTGTGATTGTATTCGAGCTTGTTATATCACCAAAATCTCTAAATCTTCGGTCCTGAAAATGCTAAAATAGGTCAATCAGCTTTTGAGAATAATCTTTATTTATCTAAATGCACATTTTAACACTTATGTCAAAACAATTTAAAAGAAATAATTTTTCGTTCCACCCTATTACATAGCTATTAACGGTGCTCAGTTTGAACCTCTTATTAGACAATTTGTTATTTTTTTTTTAATAATAAAGTTCATTAATCTTTTCCTTTCCCTAAAAATAAATTTTCTTTGAGATATCATAAAGGGTAGGTTGCTATTTTAAAAAATTAACTTTGGGGTGGCGAGGGATGGAGGTATGTAAAACTAAAAATTATAAATTGCAAAAGCTGCATAATTGAAAATATAATTTGACATATACAAGGTTTTTTTTTACTCTGTATCTTTTTCAACAGTGTTTGATTATATCCTCATATTTCAGTCCAACCAATGTACCTTTGATTTATGGCCTATTGCTAATGGTTCACACTGTATAATTAGTTTCAAGTGGCCAGAGTTGGACTAGCACTTTGCCGATAAATACGGAATATATGATAACTTTTTTTTTAAACTAAATATTCAAGATAACCTGACCTCTATACAGTAGTAATACAAGTTTTGAATTTTCATTGGTGAATATGACAATTTAAAATTCCTAATACAGAGGAAAGGTATTTAACATATTGATATTTAATTTTGTATTTTCGTCTTTCATAAAAATATTAATAAAACCGTAATACGCCTTTAATACCTTCCGAAGAATATATGTTTTAATAAAAGCCTGAAAAATCAATTTAGAAGATATTCAACCGATTTTATGCGAGGCAATATGCTTTCACTTTCAGCTTTCAGATACTGCAAACATTCTCACGAGTTTTATGTTTTTAATTTATCCTCGAAAATTCAACGCCTTTGTATGATGATTAGAACTCGCGACCTCAATATAACGCTAGGAACACTTAATCAATTTATAAGCTCCTGGTTTTGTCTTCGACGGCATTTTTTGTGCACAAACGAGATTAATTATTTTCTCGGTAAAAGCAGTAGGTTTACCGATATACTAAATTTAACCTACAAAGAAAACGTCGATAATAGTTTCCATCGCTGGGAATTTTATTATTTATTACGGAATTAGTCGGAAATGTAAAAAAAAACAATTTCTGTTCAATAAAATAAATTATGAAGATGTTGGTATTGCTTCCACATTCACGTATAATCCCGGCCCCACAGGATAATCCCGTGAAAAAAATGTTGTCCAGAGTAACGAATTTTAAATTTGTATTTTAGGTTCACTAGAGAAGTGATTTAACTTGGGTAGACATCACGAATTTGGCACGACTGTTTTTTGTGCGCATTAAAAAAAATGGCGGATGATTTCAGTATTATTTTGTATTTCAGGAACTATAAAGCCTACAGACTTCAGTCTGGTGGCAAAATCTAGGTATTAGGGATCAAAGAATACAATAGTGGCAGAATTGAACCCTTCAGATTCACCCTTCCACCATTACAAGATGGCGTTTCAATTTTTATGTAACCCTCTACAACCTTTAGAGATTTTGTGTTTGTTCCAGGTTTCCTCTTGATGTAATTACTTGAACATGGGTGATACAGGCGGCAGTAAAGTGTCTCTAACTTCTGTGTTACTAAAAACCAAATATGAAGAGTCCTTCGATAAAGCAAAATGCGTAATATGTCAAATTAACACGAATGAAACAGTAACATCAAGTAAAAATGGACAGAAGAGAATCCGAGATGCCGCTGAAATACGGAAAGATGATGTTCAAAAACGATTGAATAATGACTGAAGATGACAGAGTAGTTTATCACTGTAACAACAAGTGCCACAAATCATATACACTGAACAAAACCTTGGATATAATCAACCAAAAAACACCTCAATGTAGTGAAGGGCCAGAGTCTTTTGCAGAAGATACTACAGTTGAGGACCAAGGCCATCTACTCAGAAGATCGTTGACTTCTGCGCGTCCACCCCCATCAGCTCATTTGAAACCTGAAGACCTTCCGTGTGTTATATGTGGTTCAGCCAGAATAAAGGTCAAAGGGACGGACGACAGGAAAAAATACAGAATATGCGAGTTCAAAAGGGCCAACACGTTTCCTTAGCAACGGTTTAAGATATTGACTTGAAATTTAGTACACATATGTTCCATGACGAGATCTGAAACTAGATTATATTTTGCGCCATTTTCTGTGAAGGTTAGGGGTTAAATAGGCGTAAATAGGGGGAAATAAGTAAAGCAAGCTAGTAAGATTATAGTAACTTCAGTTTTGGTGTATATACTGGAAGCCTAAATCTCTGATTATTTAATAATAATTTAACCCCTTTCCATTATTGAAGGGTTTAATAAAATAAAATATTCACAGATATTCACTTGAGATATTGTCTAAATGTTATTTGTGGCATTATCTTAATTTTTTTCCTTCTTCAATTCTTTGGGAATTTCACTGCCACATGTATGTTTTCTTTCTAAGCGGTGCTAGGGGAATCTACAAAATATATCACAATTAACCAGTATTACTGGTAAAAAACCTCTACGCCCGTGACGTTTACGTCAAAGGATCAGTTAAAGGTTGGTTTTGATAACTAAACAACACAAATAAGTATAAAAGCTTGAAATTAAATATTTCGCCGACGTTTCGGAAATCTAATCTGTTTCCTTTCTCAAGGCTTTTTTTTGAAAATACCCTGGGGGTTTTGTCGATAAAACCTTCATAAATATTGAAACTAACAATCAGGTACGACAAAAACCTGAAAAACGTTACACAGCGTTAATTCCTTATGTATGCGGATTATCCGAAAAGTTGCGCCGCATCGGTGATAGATTTGATATTAGGACGGTATTTCAAACAAGCAACACTTTAAGATCTATTCTGACAAAGACGAAACCAACAAACCACGAGCAAAATTCAAAAAACTGCATTTATAGTATTCCGTGTGAGTGCAACAAACAATACGTGGGTGAGTCATCCAGACCTTTTAGTGTAAGATTGGGCGAACATCAAAATTATATCAGAAAAAATGAAATTCAGAGGTCCAAGATCTGCGAACACGCGTGGGAGAACGGACATAGAATAAACTGGGACTCGGCAAAAATTTTAACAAAAGAGGCAGATAGCAAAAAAAGAAAAATAAAAGAATCCGCGATAATATTATTGAATGAGGATAATTGCGTGTCGAATTGTTCCGTAGATGTCTATACAACTTGGCTGCCAATGTTAAAAGAAGAACTTCACAAACTTAACATTGTATAGAAACTAAAAAACTGTTAACTATATCAACAGTTCTATGTAAATAGTAAGTATCTATGGATATTGAATATAACAAACATTCTTAGAGCTGTGTATTTGTCATACACAGCAAAAAAGATTTTTCAAAAAAAAGCCTTGAGAAAGGAAACAGATTAGATTTCCGAAACGTCGGCGAAATATTTAATTTTAAGCTTTTATACTTATTTGTGTTGTTTAGTTATCAAAACCAACCTTTAACTGATCCTTTGACGTAAACGTCACGGGCGTAGAGGTTTTTTACCAGTAATACTGGTTAATTGTGATATATTTTGTAGATTCCCCTAGCACCGCTTAGAAAGAAAACATACATGTGGCAGTGAAATTCCCAAAGAATTGAAGAAGGAAAAAAAAATATTCACTTGAGATTTGGTACACATATGTATTATTACGACATCTGGAACTAGTTTATATTTTGAGATGATTTCGTTGAAGGGTTGGGGGTTAAGTAAGGTTTAAAGAGGGGAAATAAGTAAGGCAAGATGGTAATAGAACAGATACTTGTGATTTAGTACATATACTAAAAGCCAGGGCCTTAGATTTCTTTATAATATTTTTCAACCGGCATCGCCCAGAACTTGCCTTGGTATTCGGCAGTGTTTGGTAGTCCACTTTGTGTTCGACAGCATCCGAATATAGATTATGCAGCGCCCAAATATAGATTTGGCAGTGCCCAGTAGATATTTTGTGTTTCGGCAGCTCCCGAATATGGATTCGGCAGCATCCGAATATAGAGTTGGGGACACTAAGTTAATGCCATTTACACATAATATTGGGACACCCTGTATAAATGTTGAACATTATATTGTATACTCTTCGCAGTTTTATAAAAATAACCAAATTATGTCGGATATAATTGATACAATTATAATATTAATTATCTCCTGATGATACCATCTTGATTGACGAAACGATCGTTAGTATACTATGCAGTATTTATAAAATCTGATCAATGACTACATCAATGACTACATTCTTTGTGCATTTTTTCTGATTTTTCGTTGCCTTTATATTTACTGATGCATTTTTTAAAATACAGTAGGGTCAATCGTCTAGTTAACAATAACGGAGTGTCCAAAGAGTGTTGCCGGATAAGCATGGGTTAGCTGCCCTGGCTTGAATTTGGTTCATATTTGGGAGGTAAGTTCCTACGATTACAAAAATAATTCACCCCGAATGCTAGCTTGAGAAATTTATTTTTATAAAAGTATTATTTTCTTTTACCCCCCAGTCATTCAATTTATTAAGTATAAATTTTTTTATCGACGTAACGCCCTGCCTGAATGACATATACAGGGTGTTTCACTTAAAAGTCCCCAGGCCCTTATCTCTAAAACTAATAAAGATATTTTATTTTTGTAAATGGCAGATGATTGACACCAAAGAAAGGTTTAAATAACGGTGATTAGAATGTTTCCTCAACAGCACACAGAGATGGCGCTGCGATGCAAAACTATTTTTTGATGGCTGGAACCTTGAAACATAAGTCATGTGATTAAACAATAATTTGTGAATAATTTTGACGGTATAGAGAATTTACAAAAAACAAGCCGTTTTGGAGTTACATGAGTTTCTTTCATTAATGCCAGTACACGTGAATTTTGATAAATCCCTATAATTTATTTATTATTTATTATAGAATATTGGTTACCAAACACTTTTTTTCAAGATAAGGAAAGTGATATAATACACTATCATAAAATTATGTTTACCACTTCCGGCCAAACCGGAACTAACATGATGAACCAATATCCATATTATTATGTTCCTACATATTACATTTTTTTTTCTAATAACACTTCTAATAAAACGGCTCCCAAAACTTAAAGTAACTAAGACAACAAAGAAAATACACACTAATTTAGAATGGGCTAAATTTATATTAACAATTCAGTAAAGAACGTAAACAAAAGTTTTATAAACAAACATTTAAAAACTATCGAAATATTATTAAAAATGAAATTAAACTAATTTCTTTCTTATTAGTAGGTACTTATTATATTAAATGTTCAAAATTTCTCCCTTCTTCATGAATACACATATTGTACTGTTTCAGTAACTCTTCATTGCAAACTTTTTGTAACGTATGTCTATTTATAGCAGCAACACTTGCATATATTTTATTATACAAATCGGCCATATCCTCAATGGGTTCAATGTACACTACACTTTTTAAATACCCCCAAAGGTAAAAATCTAATGGAGTCAAGTCAGGTGATCGTGCTGGCCATCTGACTACTCCATTAGTACCAATCCATCTCTGAGGGTATATTTCATTAAGACAATCTTTGACTAGTACTGAGTTATGGGGCGGTGCACCATCTTGGTGAAACCAAATATTCTCCTGGTTATGAGGGATAGTCTATAATAATCCTGGCAATACATTTCTCAAAAATATCCCATATTTTCTTCCATTTAAAGTCCCATGGAATAGATATGGTCCAATAATATATGAATTTAATATTCCACACCACACGTTAACTCCAAAAGTTGCCTGATTTCGGGTCATTCTCATCCATCTAGGATTATTTTGTGACCAGTATCGGCAGTTATGCTTACTCACAACTACGTTGTTGTGAAAACGGCTTTCATCGCTCCAGAGCACATTTTTTAAAAAATTTGGGCATTCTTCAGAAAGAACTGAAAATTCAGCTAGAAAATGTAATCTTCGTTCATAATCACCAGGCCTTAAATGATGGATCAATTTTAATTTGTATGGATGGTATTTATTTGATTTTAATATTCTATGGCACGAAGATATCGACAGATTAGTTTCCGATGCCAATTTCCGGAGAGAACATTGAGGATTGTTGACAACACTATTTAACACCAAGGCTGTATTTTCATCGTTTCTAACTGGCCTATTTTTGTTACGAATAGTTTTCTTAAAACTACCCCAGTTTCTTAAATTTTTAAACAGCATGATAAATGTTTTTTTATTTTATTTGGAAATCGTAAACAAAACAATCGTTTTGCTTGTCGGGAATTTCTTTTGCGTTCACCGTATATTAAAATCATATTTAACTTATCTTCATTGGTGTATCTAACCATTTTTTAAATTTATTTTTTTTTATTGCCTTATTAGGATTAATTTGCTTTGAATTGTTTCTAAGTACACTATTTCTGTTTGAAACTATGATTGAAATGCACCAACTACAAACTTTGTTTAATAACTGTCAAACTTAAAATTAAATCAAAGCCTACTAATATCTCTTAAGTAGATTTTTCATTACCATTCTAAATTAGTGTGTATTTTCTTTGTTGTCTTACTTACTTTAAGTTTTGGGAGCCGTTTTATTAGAAGCGTTATTAGAAACAAAAAATGTAATATGTAGGAACATATGGATATTGGTTCATCATGTTAGTTCCGGTTTGGCCGGAAGTGGTAAACATAATTTTATGATAGTGTATTATATCACTTTCCTTATCTTGAAAAAAAGTGTTTGGTAACTAATATTCTATAATAAATAATAAATAAATTATAGGGATTTATCAAAATTCACGTGTACTGGCATTAATGAAAGAAACTCATGTAACTCCAAAACGGCTTGTTTTTTGTAAATTCTCTATACCATCAAAATTATTCACAAATTATTGTTTAATCACATGACTTATGTTTCAAGGTTCCAGCCATCAAAAAATAGTTTTGCATCGCAGCGCCATCTCTGTGTGCTGTTGAGGAAAAATTCTAATCACCGTTATTTAAACCTTTCTTTGGTATCAATCATCTGCCATTTACAAAAATAAAATATCTTTATTAATTTTAGAGATAATGGCCTGGGGACTTTTAACTGAAACACCCTGTATTTTAGCTCCCGAATTCGGCTCATTTACATTTGAGAAAACCAAATTTTTTCATTTTTCAAAATTTTGCCACAACTTTTGTGAAAATACATTTTTCAATTTTTCTCGTAATGGTAGGAACTTACCTCCGAAATATGAGCCAAATCCAATCCGGGGCATCTAGGCCATCTTTCAGTAAAACTGAACTTTTTTCTCTTATGGTTATCGAGCTTACAAAAAAACATGACGAACAAAGATGGAGACGGACAAACCAGCAGATGGACAGACTATAGACAATTGACCGACACATTGCAAACTGATCAGAATTTAATGATATATGCGCTGAATACGAATCCGGTGTCCGTTTAGCTCCATCACCCACTAATTTTTAGTAAACTGCGAAAATGAACTAAAGAAATCTGAATTTTTTAGGTCACTTTCGCAATTTACCAAAAATTTGTGGGTATGGAGCTAAACGAACACCGGATTCGTATTCAGCGCTTCGAAATATATAAAGGTTACCTATTAGAGTCCCAGAAGAAGACCACTTTTTTTATATGCCTGTGTAATAGATATGGAATAAATGTATACGTTTTTGTAGATAATTTTGTAAGTTTTATTTTTCATATGAGACATTATTCCGATATCGCTTAGCGTGATATACACAAAGTACTTAATCTGAGCACCATTTTTCCAAGATGAGAGTTGTTATATTGAATACGTTTAGTAGAATGCCTGAAAGAACTTCTTTTGCTAAATTTCAGAATCATATCTCTCAATTTTTCCTCTCTGACTGGCGTTATATTTATAAATATATACGTTTGTTTTGAATATAACTCTTTCGTTATAAGCTCTGCTTCTTGCATTTGAAGGATCTAATTGTGTGGTATGTTTTACGTTTTAGTTTTATTGTAGAAGTTGGAGTCATATTCCAGTTTTGTTAGAGTTCTCTAACAATGGTTTGTACAAAGTTCACAGAAAATTATTTTGACACCACCATCAAGCATTAAAAGCTCTTGAAGTACATAATAGTAAGGTCCCCACATAAATTTTATCTTTTCTGAAATAATCTACATAATATACTTTTATAGTTAAGAAACATCATCCGATTCATAACACACTGATCTCAAATATGAAATAAAAATTTAAGGGTTTACAAGTTCGTATAAACGTGGCAGATTACCACCCTGCAGTATGGGTGGCAATTCTTTTATTTATCATCACGTAGTTATTAGGATGTAATTGTAATGTAGGTAAATATGATTTATTACTTTTAACGTTTAACATGTAATTTTAATCTCTAGGAAATTACTGCTTGCAACAATAGTATATGTGTATCCGTTTAATAATCTTAGAAACAATCCAACTTAACAAATTTACCAAGGGGGGAGAGGAGTAAATTCGACATCGAAAATAAGTAAGCAAGGATTCATGATGAGGTTGAAGGTAGCAGAATTTTCATACATATCTCTAACGTTTGCTAAGAATTCCCTGAAATGTGCGCCTTCATAATTAAAAAATTAAATTACTGCCATTAAATCAGCTAAGAATACAAATAATACATATTCTTTAATTACGTTCAGAAAAGTCACTACCAGCTTATATTAATTTTAAAATAACGACTTTCCCAGTTGTGCATCACGATGAGTATTGAAGAAGCAGACAACCTAAAACGTAGTTATTTTACAATCTCTGAATTACCAGTGATAAGTTTTTACTAAACCAGTGTTGCTTAAGGTATTATTGAAAAATACAATTACACTGGAGATTAAAAGTACCTCAGGACTCCATTTTAGGACCTCTACTATTTAATATTTACAAAGTGTACCATCTCATGTTGTAGAAAATTATTCTATACATATGCATGAAGATGAAATTCTGGTTTAACCTTGTTTATGACATCTTCTATTCTAGGAAGGCCCAAAATAAAATAAATTACGACTTAAATGAAATAAAGAATTGAATCCGATGAAACTCATTACTATTAAATTCAAATAAAGGCAACACTGTTGTCATAACTTCTTTAGATAAACTATAATAAGAAATCGATTATTTCGTACTTTCATTCAATAATGTTATCAAGCAATCGGTTAGAAATCCTTGATAAAAGTTTAAACTGTATTTCCCTTATCGTATCTGAAGTTTGAAAAAATGTTTCTATTCCTTTAAATAAATTTCAAGTTTCAATAATATTCTCGATACTAAAAGGTACTAAAATACTATTATATGAATCTTTAGTTCCGTCACATATCAACTTTTGTGATTGTTTTATGAACCTCGCTTAAATGTAACGAAGAAAATAAATTAGAAAAGATACTTGGTAAGTCTGGTGTTCGATATAGTGGAGAAATCATATATGTACAAACTATATAGCTTAGGGCCAAGGACCGAACCCCGCGGAACGCCCGCTGGAATATCTCCACGTGTGAACATTTTGTTATTCACTTTCACCTGCAGCATTCTGCCAGTCCGATACGATTGTATGAATTTATCTTAAGCTGACTTACGCGATGAACTATTCGGTCTCTGATAAGTAATATGTAAAACTGTAATATAAACCTGCCCCTACCACATTCAATACCGGCATTTGCCACCAAATCACATCCGTACCAGTATCTGAGTGGCTGGAAATATTATACTGGCCAATAAATAGATTAATGCCACGTACATATATAGAATGTTTACATATTGTACTGCTAATCTATAGTGTGCAGTTGGTTTATATAATATGTAGTATGTTTACATAATAATAATTATTATTAATATTACTTATCACTTGAGTACAGATAAACTTCCCATGAAGAAAAGAATGTAAATATTTGTTGCTTCTTACACAACTTGCGACATAAATTGAGGGAAAGCTAGGTTTCTCCCATTTTTTGTTTAAATGTTTCTTGTAATGATATACAGAAACCATTTTAAAATATAATAAACTTGTCGTTTGGTTGGGTACTTTGCAAAATATCCCACTGTGCGTCGGTTGAAATTCGGAGGCTTTATTGAAACTTTTCTGATCAACAGTTTACTATTCACCATTGTAAATGTATAATGATAATTAATTTCCTAATTTCTATTTACTACTGCTACTACCACGTCAATATTAAAAATATGCTTTATATTATGGCATGTGATTAATCTGCTGCCATGACAACGTCGGATCACGTTACGCAAATCTGACATAATTCTGATTCTACCATTGAGCTACATATTCCACAAGTCACTTTAGATAATAAATACTTAAAAAGGTCAAACGTGAAAGTATACACATAATAATTCAGTAATATTATTCCTGAAAATTAAAGCATGGATTTTAAACAAAAGGTGGAATATGTTATATAACAGTACCTGAACGAAATAAAATTTAACACACAAAATGAAAATAAAATTATGTTGCATTTTTTAATTAGTAACTATGACCACCAGAGGCAATAGCTTAGGTGTCAGTCCACTTAGTTTTATAAGCAGTTTTTTTTCTTTATTTATTTAATCATCTTATTTATATTAACGTCCTGGCGGAGTTTAGCTAATGCTATTACACCACTCAACCAGGATATGTTACATAGACACCAACACAACAACCATTCCCTGCGATATTGCCATCTATCGCAGCTGAGGATCGAACTCAGGAGAGATAACAGGGATTAGACATGTTGTGCCACCCAACAGTACTCTGTCCCTCTGCCACCATCTCGGTAACACATTAAAAACGCCACTAGGCATCCATACCCTGGCCAGGATTCGAATCCGGGACTCCGTGGTCGCAAGACACCTTAGTTAGCACTGCGCCACCGAGCCGATGAATTAATTGCTATGTTAGTGTAACAAGCAAATTACTATCACATAATTTCACATGATACATTGTTTTTCAAAATGACTCAAATTCCAGTATAAACTGTAAGACTGTTTGCTTATAATTGTATTGAAACATTCTTTATAGGATTTTGCAAACAGCAGAAAAAATAACAACCTATGACTAAAAGAAAAACTTTGTGTAGAAATATTAATGAAATCTTTGCATTCTTTCGATAACCTGAATTCTGGTTATGCTAGCAAATTAAAATTCTTAATAATTAATTAGACAAATTCATTTTAGGATTTTAATTTGCTAGCATAACCAGAATTCAGGTTATCGAAAATGCAAAGATTTCATTCATATTTCTACACAAAGTTTTTCCTTTAGTTATAGGTTGTTATTTTTTCTGCTGTTTGCAAAATCCTATAAAGAATGTTTCAATGTAAGACTGTTATTCAACAAATCAAGACTTCTGAATTTCAGAGGCTCATATTGACCTGGAAGGTTGTTAGAAAACATCTTGAAATGAGAATTTTCAAATATTTTCAAGCAGTATCTCGAACACCGCAGGTAGACTGGGAAATCAAGTCAGGTTTAGAAAAATAATAAAAGAGCTTATGACGTATAATTTAAAAAGAGGAAAACGGGAATACATTTTTCTCTTCTAAATGAAATTTTCGAATGTGAATTTATCCGATGGTTTTACTAACATTTTATTATACAATGTGTCTACGCCAAAGCGATATTATAGATGTAAGTAACAATTTTTTTTTTATTATGAACACAATTTTCTACATTCTGTTCATGCTTGCCTAAAACCTATTTTCAAAAATGTAGAGGCGCTAGTGCTGGTGCTTAAAAATAAAATTTCCTTCAGGCAAACTGCCATTTTTGTGCAGATGTTGAAGAATTCTATAAGAAATGCTTTCACAAAATTAAAAGCTGCCACCAGTGCCCTCGATGCACAAGTTTTGAGTCAAGCAAGAGCAGAATACAGAAAACTGTGTTCATAGTAAAAATAGCGAATTTTATTTTTAATCTGCACCAGCGGCATCAATGCGCTTTTGAAATTCTATGGTTCTGAAAATAAGCTTTGGGTCAAGCAAAAGCAGAATACAGAAAATCGTGTTCATAGTAAATAAAAATATCTTATTAACACCTATAATATGGCTTCGCCGTGGACACATTGTATATTTGTATGTTTACAAACACAGCTGCAAATATTGAACGGACATGGGTAACTGCAAACAATTAATAAGGCGGGTGATATCTTACCTGTTTCAGATTTATTGATATAGAAGCTACGATCAGGAACTAAATTAAGTATTTCGAAATTTGCGACTAATGATTTGTCCACTTTGTCAACGCCAATTTCTTGTGTGAATTTTTTTCCCGCTAAGGCATTTGTACAGGCTAATTTCAATTCTCTGAAACAAAACAAAATAATTAGTATCTGGCTATTATTTATTTCCGAATAGTTTAATATCTCGAGTATATACAGTGTGTCTCAAATTAGGGATGCATGTATTGCTATCTCCATTATTAAAAAAGATAGAAAGTCGGTTAAATGAAGAAAGTTTTCTGGGCATTACAATAACGCTTCTAGATTTGAATTAACTAGTTAACTAGTTTTTCAAATAATTGCTCTAACACACAATAGTGCATTTTTGAGAACTCCTGATATTTCCCAATTTTAAATAGATTTTTATTTTAATTTGCACATTATACAGGCACTTCCTTGAGAAGTTTATAGGAAGGATAAGAAAGAGAAATACATTGTTTTGTTTGTGAGATGGTCAGTACAACTTCTGTTTTTATATGGACGTCATGTTAGATTTCTGTACATAATAGTCTTAATTCTATGTTACAACAAAATAGAATTAGTTTTTTTTTAATATGATAAAGACTTATTTTTTATTAGTAGGCTATGGCCTATGGTTTATACCATAATGCAGAAAATAATTTTTAAAATGTCATCACATGACTATTTCCTAGGTTCAATAGTCAAGCATATATACAATTTTATTTATTATGAAAAATAATACATGAAGCAGACGTTTATTTCGTTGTTAGGTCGATGACATACAAGCTTTGAATTAGCGTGCGTTGCAACGCATGTTTGGTATGTCCGTTAGTAAATCATTCAGACTGATATCTAGATAGGCCACAATGCCACAACATAGTGGTTTGTTACAACGGACGTATCTAACGGGCGTTAACCAAAAATTTACATAAATAAAAGCCGAGATAAAGTGTTCATACGATACTTGCCAACATGTCCAACATACTTTTTTCTCACTATTTCGTCCTAAGATACAATATTGTCTATGGCGATATCTCTGTTCCAGCCTGTCCATGCTCCTGGTATGAGTGCAGCATTCACATACGTGGAGTCCAGTTCTGCTAAGTTATATTGAAATTTTGACCGTACCAGTTTTAAATCCATTATTTCTTGGAAAATATGCTTACTCTGTAAATAATATTTTAGATACCGATAAAGCGATATTCTTTGTACGAGGACATATTTTCATAATTTTTTACTCTAAAATGTTGCAGTTATTCTCAAAAATGTAATATCATGTCCATTCGGCTATCTGTCAAGGTATTTAAAGCATTTTTGATAAAATAGTTAACTACATAAGATGTGAGCATTTTCAGAAAGAAAGAATTGGTATAAGTATATCAAATATTAATTTAGTTATGAAGCGCAATAGGCAATATTATTGCAAGCTTGCCATAATATTATCTATTGCGTTTGATAACTAAATTAATATTTAATATATACCAATGCTTTTTTCTGAAAATTCTACATTTGATATAATTAACTATTTTATCAAAAAAAATTTAAATACATTGATAAATAATCGAATAAATATGAGGTCAAGAATAACTGCAAAGTTTTAGAATAAAAAATTATGAAAAAGTTTCCCCGTACAAAAGATACCGTGCTTTATTGGTATCTTAAATATTATTTGCATAGTAGGCATACTTTCCAGGGTATAATTAATTTAAAACTGGTATTGTCAAAATTTCCTTAGAAAGTAAATTTTTTATATACCTTAGCAGAACTTCAAAACTGTCCAATGTACATTGCTATAAATTTTAGTAAATGATTTAGAATAGATACATAATCAACACATAATTTTTTCAATTTTCTCCGCGCTTTCGTTTCTGAGACATATGCGGTTAAATGGAATTGTATATTAGTAGGCTCATAATCGTGATATAGCTATTGTTTATTTCATATCAATTTTTCCTGGCTAGATAATTAGTAATAATAACGATGTCTCGTGATCAACAAGGTCTCTGGATCTTCCCTTGCCTTTTCTAGGGGTCCTATAAAGCGCGAAGTGGTGCTGATCCATAGCCTATCTATTAACGAAAGGTATTTTGAATTTTTTCTAACTAATAAGAAAATCAATTTGCCATATTATAGTATATCGTTGAAAAGCGACTGAGATTGTAAAATAATGACTAATAGAAAATTATTTTGAAACATCCCGTAAATATGAACAGATTTTTTAAAGAAGTTTGTATCATCATTACATGAATATTGTCTAAATGTTAGTTGTGGCATTATCTTAATTTTTTTCCTTCTTCAATTCTTTGGGACTTCCGGCCACATGTATGTTTTCTTTTTCAGCGGTGCTCGAGGAATCTACAAAATATCACAATTAACCAGTATGTTACTGGTAAATAACCTCTACGCCTGTGACTAGATTTCCGAAACGTCGTAATTTCAAGTTTTTATGCTTATTTGTGGTGTTTATTTAAAAAAAAAGCAACTGATCCTTTGACGTAAAGGTCACAGGCGTAGAAGTTATTTACCAGTAACATACTGGTTAATTGTGATATTTTGTAGATTCACCGAGCACCGCTTAAAAATAAAACATACATGTGGCAGGAAGTCCCAAAGAATTGAAGAAGGAAAGAAATCATTATATGATTTAAATACATATGTATATTATAACCCGACAATCTAGAAGTCAACATATTTACTCCATTTACATTAAATGGAGTTCTATCTCTTGTTTCAAAGCGTTTAAATTAAATAATCTTTTATACCGTATATTTTAAAACAGTACTGAATAATTCAACACTATGTTTAAGAATATATCCTAAATTCATCAAAAATGGGTAATGAAATATTGTTGTTATTATTATTATTATCATATTTTGTTATTGATTCTCAGCAGCATGTTTATTTCCTCTTAAATATAATGATTCCAAAAATCAGACTCTTTAAAACATATTAGTATCTCTTATTTACAGTATAACTCCTTTTAATTCTTTATAAAGCTTTTTAAAATTAATGAGTAAGATGTATTCGGTCTACAAAAAGGGCAATAAAGAAGATCATTAGTTTATGAAAACAACATGGAAAAATAATGCATTTTCCAGCGAACTAAAACGAACAAAGATTGCCAACGCAGCGTATTTTCATATTTATTAAAGTTTTTTTAGGTAATACGGTAGTTTAATTTAATTAGGGACTTTAATTTAGTGCACTGCATAATAATATATAACCATGCGTATTTTAATGAAATGAGCCACTAGCTAATTAGTCCAGTCGGTAAAGTAAAAAATATACCAGAAGCTCGCAAAAAATATTATCTGAAATTTTCCTTCCGTAACTGTTAGTGCAAGGATTAAACATCACAAAACCAAACCAAAATCAGTTCTGGGGTACCGCGCAACCCCCCAAAAGAAATCACCCCTTCGGTGAAAATAGCCTTATTTTACTCATAACTCGTTAACCTTTGAATATATAAAAAAATCGTTATAAAAAAGAAAAATTGACTAATTGCCTCTTGTAATTTTCTTGTAAATGGTTTTCGAGAAATCAATATCGACAAAAATTGCAAAATTTGTATTTTTAATGCGCACGAATTCTCGTTCATTGTAATTCTTTTGCGCGCGGCCTATAGGAAAAATTGAATTTTTCGAAAACCAAACAAGCTAGGAAGAAAAATCAAAATGGGTTTTAAAGGGGATATAAAATAGTTTCTTGTGTTGCTATTTTTGAGGGCTATTGATCATTATTGGGATATACAAATAACAATATAATAATATAGTTATCGCTTGTAATGAAGCACATTTTGTTTTAAAAACCGCAACCCAAACTACCGTCTATTTTCATAAACATGGTTTTATTATATACTATTTATAGGCACAGGAAGCAAATAGTTTTAATTTAAGCATTATCAGGTTGGTGTGAACTCCGCTAGGTGGCGCTAGTTCTTTAACACTAATCAATAATGATCCATCTGTATCGAATACTCAGCCAAGCCAACGATATAGCAAGGGAATCAGAAGTTAAGAATCAGTTAAGAAATAATACCGATACCGATACCGCCCGCCGAGACCCTCCGATCAAAGAAAGCCACCGGCAAGGAAGTGAGTATATTAGGGATTTTGGTAAACAATTTAGCCCGTGTTAAGCATAGGCATTGGTAGACTTGGGTGTGGTTTGCTGGCCTAGTCCCTTCAGCTGGTTGACCACACGGATACCCGCATCTCCACTACTCTCGCGTCCGTAACCCCTGGAGGTTGGTTTGTCCCTGTAGATGGATTAACCCACAGGGAATCGTAAGCAGGAGTATTTCTGTGTGTAGGTCATCGAAGGGGATATCTTGAGTAGTTCACTGACCTAGTCCCTTCAGCTGGTTAACCACCTGAGATATTTCTTTCTAACTCACTGTTGAGTACGCACGCCTGGTTCTGAGGTGTTTTGGGTGGATAGGGTGACTTGCTAGCCTAGTCCCTTCAGCCGGTTCGTCACATAAGCCCTCGGCTACCCAAAATATCCACCGTACTGGAGTGAGTACATCCTAGAGGGCAATTTATGCCTAGGTATAAATTGACTGACAGGGAACAGTGAGCAGGAGTGGGTAATTCATCTACATGTGCATTCCAAATATTGTATTTTTCTCCGCTGCGCACTAGACAAGTGCGTAAAGATTACTTTATATCGCATGGTAATCACCGTCCGTAATAATAGTCCTGCTTTCTGTCATCATCTGCATCGCCTTACCGTAGTAACTTAACCGTATTGACCTCTCCCCTCTCTTACGCCGTCTAAATCACCATTGACCGTTACTCTGCTTGAATCAGTGGTTGTTTGTTTTTGTGAAAATACGTTAGGGTAGTAGAATAGAACTGTACATATATCCTAATATTGGGAATAATAAATATGTATATTATTTAAACCGTGCCTTTTACTGCATGTGTGTGAAGTCTGGTATCCCTAGACCCCTAGGCATGCCATGTCTCATCTGGCGCTATCTCAGCCCTACCGTAACAGGCTATGTTAAGAGGCTAGTGTGAACCCTTTACCTCACGAAAAACAATTGTAAAGGTGGCGCCCGAGCTTATCATCACCGCCGACTGAAGGATCGAGTATCAAAGTGATGATTCACTACTCGAGAGTGAATAAAACGTCACACGCTTTATTTTTTGTGCATGTAACGATTCACAGGCCCATAAAAAATAACTGACTATAATGCAAGTTAAAAATGAATTGCCTTTTAGGTCAAGGTAGTACTTCAACGCAGAAAAAGTTAGCAATAAAAAGATTAACATTTACAAATTTAGCAGCATTTTAAAGGCTGCATATTCAGTTTTTTGACGACATTTTTTTAATACAATTTTTTAACTATTAAATGATTAGAAACAATAGTTATATGATATATAAACTCAGAAAAGAATGTTTGAGCTAAATTTTCGAAATGTGGCCTTTTTATTTATTTTTAGGAAACAATAAAAATTGGCCAAAATTTGGCTAACTTCAACATGCTGGTAAATTTGTAAATGTGGATATTCTTATTCCTAACTTCTTCTGCATTGAATTACTACCTTGAACTAAAAGATAATGGTATTTATAATTGTTCCTGCTATTACACATTGGATATTTATAGTAATTCCTAAATTACTTTTCAATAAAATGTTTTGTTTCCCAGTTACAGGGATGTGCTACTTCCACGTTCAATAATCAATTACTCGCAAACAGTGAGACCAAACAAATAAATGGTAGAAACAAAAGTTGTTTATTTTTTAGAGCAAGATATGAACCTGTAAAGAAAATGAGGTAATGGGGTAAAAAAACAAAGTAGACCTTCGGATTACCTTGAAGTCCCCCACCAAACTTTATAAAAATATAGCCATTAGATTCAATTTTTCAAATGAAAAATCATGGTGTCTTTTTGCTTAAAATATCGACATTTTCAACTCCCTGCAACTCGGCTTGTTTGCGGTTGGGGTGAAACTCACCCCCAACGAAAAAAACTCCCTTATCCCTTTTTAATATTTCATATTTTACCCATTTTGAATCAAACTGTTCGAAAATATTTGAATTTTAAACGGGTATAGAATTAGTCCGAAGTGAAATCATCAAGTGACTGCACTAATCTATTTCTAAAGAGTTAATTATAACTAAAATCGGTTTTAAGTACACGAGATTCTGACCGAATAAAATAATTCAGTTACAATTTGCCCTATCTAATTCAAAAATAAAACAATACTTCTACATATAAATACCTCGCTAAGAAATATGTGTGTGAAACAGAAAACAAAGGACAATAAACCTTGTTAAAACTATACGTTGGTGTATATCCCACCAGTGTAGCACAGATCCTGAAATATAAATTACCCTGGATACTCTTAAATCTGACCAAGGCATATGAAAAAGACTTTATCCTGGATAGAGTCGTCTTAGTTGGCGACTCTCTATAATACATAAAATAAAACTAGACAGGTTTATGTTTTTGTGAAAAATATGTGATCGTTAACGTGAAGTAATAAATCCTATAGAGAAAAAACAATATTGCTCAAGTTGGTGTTTGTAAAGAAACATTAATTAAAATAAATTGCTCCTGAAATGTTAGACATCTTGCGAATACATTTTGACATGTGTTACAGTTTTTCCCTATGTGTTGAAATGTAGAAACAATCTCAACTTTTATTTTTACCAGTAAAGTTAACAGAATGTTCAGTAGCAAAGCCTTAGATGATACTGACATTAGCAGTTTCCAAAACTGTGCCAATTAATATTTTAGTTACCAAAGTATACGTATTTGGGTAATGAAATCTACCTAAACTTTATGATTTATATACCAAATTTTACGAATTTCCTCACTATGCAATAAATGTCAGACTTATTACTAAAATTTACAGTGATTAGATTCCCATAAACACAAACACGTTTCCAATATTTTCATATACAAGCTGTCCATTTTATCAGGGCCCTCGAGAACATCTTACTTAATATTGGTTGTGCAAAAAAATTGTTTCTACGAAAATTTTGCCTATTCTATAACCTACTAAATGGTTTAAAGATATTTGAAATCCATGGTATACTTTAAGGTTATGACGGAACATACCGAAAATGCGGAATATGTCCAAGCAAGATATCTTATTATTGAAGAGATACGACGAAAATTCAAAGGCTGCAATTTTTTGCAAAACAGAATGTTTCAACGGAGTTTTATTGAATTTTTTTCAAAGCCGCTGTATTTTGAGATTTACTCTTTAGGGTGTTAAATTTATTTTTTTAAACGAACAAGAAATAACGTCGTTAAGTGGAATATTCTCCTCCCTTTTCAATGATATATCACAAGCCATATTTATTCAATGGAACTAAGCAAGCAATTATAAATACATTTTGTAAACCAATAATTTTTTTTAACTAGCATACTTGCCGTGGAAAAGTGTGATTAAATAAAACGATTAAATATTCAGTAAGTTCTGCAAATTTTTACTATCATCAAACAAAATTAAAAGAATGAAGTGAATTTAGCTACCAAAAAAAAATTAAAAATGAATACAGCACACAGAACATTAATTTTCTTTCTTAGCTAAATTTACTTTATTCTTTCTAATTATATTAATGTTTAATTAATGGTTATAGTAAATATTTGAAAAACTTACTGAATTTTGTAATTGTTTTATTTAATAATAATTCTCCACGGCAAGTATGACGCTAGTTTAAAAAAACTCATTGGTTTAAAATTTTTTTTTTTTTATTTTATGTTTAATTTCTTGCTTGGTTCCAATGAATAAATATGGCATGTGATCGTTGAAAGGGAGGAAGATACACTATTTAATGCCGCCCGTTTCAAAAAATTGTTTTAACACCGTAAAGAGAAATCTCAATATGCAACGGTCTTTAAAAAATCTTTATATAACCTCGTTGAAATACTGTGTTTTGCAGAAAATTGTCATCTTAGAATTTTCGCCGGAGATATTTTGCTTAAATATATTCCGCATTTTCGAATTCTCTGTAATAACTCTTAAAATAGACCATGGATACCAAATAGCTTCAACCCAATTTGTAGCTTATAAAAGTCGGCACAATTTTCCTGATAACAATTTTTTTCCACGAGGGACCTGATAAAATGGACACCCTGTATATTAAAAATGTTGTAACAAAAGTCAAATTAAGTGAGCCAAGTCCGGCTCTGTCGCAAAGAATCACCGTATTCCGATCTTGGTAACATTTTAAGAGTCGAGACTTTACTACAATAATGTAAAATACTGGTCATGGACACATCTGTTTTATGTTACAAACTGATTTATTTTAGAGCCCAGGAAACATGCTTTGTTAACTTTAGTCTTTACTAGGTGGTCGGCGTTAGCCACTTGGAAACATCCAAATTATTTTATGTCCAATTCGCCTTTCTCACTTGAAGTTATGGGCACTTGTTTCAATACGACCTCACCGGGGTCTAGTTAAATTTTCAAGACTAAGGCAGTTGAAAGATGATTCCAGGAACATATGTAATAGACTAAGATAGATAGACCAAATAAGGCAGATTTTTTCCCCTATACAAAAGCAAAGCAAGGAACAAAAGGGGTTTTTTCATCTGCTAGAGTGGTACAAAATGTTAAATAGGCCATATGATAAATGCCATGGTCCATTGGGTAATTTCAAATAGGGGTACGGTTTAAAGTAGAGAAGATTTTAATTGGTCGAGGGTTTAAAGTTTACTGCCCACTTTTGAGACGTCTTATTTCGATTGAGAAAATATCGATATTCTTGGCTTAACGTCTGAACGGTCGTCATCTACCTACAGGGTATAGTAAATTCTCGTTTTGCGAACGTTTTTCAATTTTAAAGTTTAAGTACATTTGTTCAGTATTTTGCCGGTTATAATAAGTAGAAAATTAATGTGTTGTAATTGAACTAAGAATGTTCGGTCGCGATTCAGCTAAAGAATTGAACTTGCCGCGGACCATTTCATTTCTTGATTAGTCTAATTACTGTTTGTTAATTTACGTAATCCTTAAATGTTTGTGTATGTCATTTTCATTTGTTTTCATGTTCTTCTGTAAATATAGTGGTTTAAGTGTTTTGAGAAATCACGTGTTTTATTTGCTTGTTATGCAATTGAGTTCATTCTATATTCAGTAAAGTTTGTTTGTGAAGTAACCTGGTTGAGGGACACCAAAAAGGATATAATCACCTGGAAGGAAAAGGGTAAGCACAGTTCTGATTTCGACGGATATATTATGACATCGACGGAGTCTGCAAAGTAATCGGGACACTCCGTACTCTGCCAATGGTAATGTCTGATTAATTCATGTAATTAGGGGAATAAAACCCCAATTATTACAATGTCTTTTTAAATTTTTTAAATCACACCGATGCGATGGAACAAACATTAAAAGTGAACTGACTGAACGCTGTCTTTAAAAGCTCTACTCGACGCGCCTTTCGCCAATTACATGGGCATTGTCTGGAGATAATTAATATAAACAGTGCTAGTTTTACCATTTTCATATGATACCAATAATGCAAGATGACAATTTCTTTTATATATTAGATGTGATTTATTAAAAGTCTATATACAGACTTGCAGAATTATGGTAACTTTATGATATTGACGGGATGTGATCACTAAGATCAGTTAAGGAGATGCCTTTGTACTAAAATAATAAGCAGGCAAGTGTGCGTCGGCAGCTTTTTTTGAGAGCAATAAGGTCGGTGTGTACAAGAACAGTGCGCCACTTGACTTCCTAAATCTGTGTTGAATTTTGCTCAGCTAAGACGACAATATTATTTAGGCAGTAAATCTTGACTAAATGAAAATTTTGAAGCTTGGGATTAACTACAAAAAATAAAACTCAAATTGTGCTCTGCTGTGCTTAAATATCAGGAGTGCAAGAAATCCAAAATACAAGAAATTTGACCCTCTTTTTCGATATTATAAGAGGATATTTACCAAATTATACTGTACAACCTAAGCTCACTTGCAAACACAGTTCCAAGCATAGTATCATCAACTACTGGCTTGAACGGAGCTTCCATTTAAGAAACGTTACAAAATATCAACAACAAGCTTGCATAAGATAGTAAACTAAGATAATCCTGGCAATTAAGTAGCTAAAAACAAAGGCATGCTTGAATTATTCAGCTCAAGAATTTTATTACTAAACTTTCTATATAACTGTTAAATATTTTATAGTATATATAATACACTAATTTTTAAGTAAGTACATAATTGCTATGCATAAAATTTTAATTATCTCCCGATAATGCCACCTTAATTGACGAAATATTCAGCACTAAACTATGTAGTATTCTTGTGTTTTTAAAATTTTATTAAAAGTTGCAGGACTCCTAATGTGCATTTTTTTTTCTTCAAATGAATCACAACTTATATTTACCGATAGATTTTTTTTAAGTGTAATATTCTTCATCTTTCTGATACTGACTTACTGTCCAGATTTTAATGCTATCGGTTTTTTCCGTCTTGAGTTATTCTGCCTACGAGAGACGTGATGGGTCGACAGATAGACGGATGGACAGCCAGACAGACAGACAGATATTTTGACCGTATAACTAATCTAAATATTTTATTAAATCTACTGAGGTTCTCTAAAGTGAATAAAATACTTATATATGATATAAATACAATTTTCGTGTACAAATAATATATTAAGTAATTTCAGAAAGACATTCATCTAACTTTGGCTGGCGTGATAAAATCGTATTCTTCACCCAAATACTTCAATAAGTGCACCAGCAGTAAGAAATCTATAGAACAAAATTCAAAGAAACACAACTTACATTTATTTCATTATAAAAGGAATGCTAATATATTTAATTTGTCTTGAGGAATGCTATCGCATATTAAAGGTTTATCCACAAATAGGATCCGGAAGAATTTTCAACTCAGGTTTAATTCTATCTGGGTAGATTTGCGTTAGCCACGGAAGTAGACCAATGTAACGCCTTCACATCACATAGAAACCACCGTTCTGGAAATGATTTTCCCTGAAGACGAGCCGGATAACATCAATCGCGCAAATTTCATTAAATTACATAGTAAGCGAAACCACGTTTTAAGAAATACTTCTAATTTGTATACAGTAGACCATAAAATAAATAAAAAATTTTGTGTCACATAATAGTCAGGATTTCTTATACTAATTATTCCGGTCTTCTGGAGTATTTTGGCGGGCTGAAGCTAGTTTAAAAAAAATAATATCATCAGTTTTTCTCTACTATACCCTTATATCCCCTAAAAAGGGCAAAATTAGGTTTTTCCTCATATCTCAAGAGTTAATAACCTTTTTTATAATTTTACAAAGTTGTGAATACATCTTTCCATCTTCCATCCCCTACCACCACTTATATGGAGATATAACCTGCATTTTCCTATGTCAGTCACATTAATGGCCAAAAAATATATGACTTTTGCCACTCAAAATGCATTAAAATTATTTCACTTTGCAGCTAAAGAATTATATTTACATGCATATTATAGGCTTTATTGTCTAAATGTTCTTTGTGGTATTATCTTAATTTTTTCTAATTCTTTGGGACTTCCTGTGACGTATTTTTTTTCTTTTTAACCGGTGCTCAGGGAATCTACAAATTATCACAATTAACCAGTATGTTAGTGGTATAAACTCTACGGTCTGTGACTTTTATGTCAAAGGATCAGTTAGAGGTTGCTTTTTTTAAACAAATAACAAATAAGATCAAAACTTGAGGTTAAATATTTCGCCGACGTTTCGGTAATCTAATCTGTTTCTTTTTTCAAGGCTTTTATTGAAAAATATTTTTTGCTGTGTATGATAAATACATAGCTCTAATAATGTTTATTATATTCAATATCCATAGATACTTACTATTTACATAGAACTGTTGATATAGTTAACAGTTTTTTATAATTTTTATACAATGTTAAGTTTGTGAAGTTCTCTTTTTAACATTTGCAACCAGGTTGTACAGACACCTATGGAACAATTCGACACGCATCTATCCCCATTCAGTAATATTATCGCTGATTCTTTAATTTTTCTTTTTTTGCTATCCGCCTCTTTTGTTAAAAATTTTGCCGAGTCCCAGTTTATTCTATGTCCGTTCTCCCAAGCGTGCTGGCACATCTTGGACCTCTGAATTTCATTTTTTCTGATATAATTTTTCTGTTCGCCCAATCTAACACTAAACAGTCTGGATGACTTACTGACTGCAATCTGGCCTAACGGTATTGAGTTACTAGATAGTATTTTAGAACATTTAAATAATAAAGAACCTTCTATTATATTCACTTTAGAAAAGGAGACTACGAAATGAATCATCATTTTTAGATGTTTTAATAAAAGAGCTAATGGTACAATTCAAACAAACGTTTATAGAAAACCAACACATATCAACAGATATTTAAATTTCAATTCAAATCAGTCGATGCACGTTAATAGGGGTGTTATAAAATGTTTGTATGATAGGGCCAAAATCATTTCTTCCAATGATGAGATACTAAACAATGAGAAGCGGTTTATAAAGGAAGTTCTTATTAATAACCAATACCCTGGGGGTTTTGTCGATAAAACCTTCATAAATATTGAAAATAAGAATCAGGTGCGACAAAAACCTGAAAAACGTTACACAGAGTTAATTCCTTATGCATGCGGATTATCCGAAAAGTTGCGCCGTATCGGTCATAGAGTTGATATTAGAACGGTATTTCAAACAAACAACACTTCAAGATCTATTCTGACAAAAATGAAACCAAAGAACCAGGAGCAAAATTCAATACACCGCATTTATAGTGAGGTCATCCAGACCGCTTAGAGTAAGATTTGGCGAACACAAAAATTATGTCAGAAGAACTAAAATTCAGAGGTCCAAGATCTGCGAACACGTTTGGGAGAACGGACATAGAATAAACTGGGACTCGGCAAAAATTTTAACAAGAGAGACGGATGGCAAAAAAAAAGAATTAAAGAATCAGCGGTAATATTATTGAATGAGGATAGATGCGTATCGAATTGTTCCGTAGATGTCTGTACAACCTTATTGCCAATGTTAAACGAAGAACTTCATAAACTTAACATTGTATAAAAATTAAAAAAATCTGTTAACTATAGGTATCAAGAGTTCTATGTAAACAGTAAGTATCTATGGATATTGAATACAACAAATATTCTTAGAGCTGTGTATCTATCATGCATAGCAAAAAAGGTTTTTCAAGAAAAGCCTTGAAAAAGGAAACAGATTAGATTTCCGAAACGTCGGCGAAATATTTAATTTCAAGTTTTTATACTAATTTGTGTTATATTTGTTTAAAAAAAAACAACCTCTGATCATTTGACGTAAAAGTCACAGACGTAGAGGTTATTTACCAGTAACATACTGGTTAATTTTGACATTTTGTACATTTCCCGAGCACCGGTTAAAAAGAAAAAAATACATGTGGCAGGAAGTCCCAAAGACTTAGAAACCATTATAGGCTTTCTTCTTTACACTCCGGAAAAAGCCGATACATCAATTACAAAAATAGATAGTGAAATCCATGAACTCGATTCAGTAACTAATATTTTATCATTTTAGTGATCGTAATTAGCAGAGTTGTTTGGCTTTGTATTGCCGAATGTCTATTAATCTACATCGTTCAGTTCAACGGTTTGCATACACATTTTCTTTAAAACTTTCAACATGCCAAACTAAATTTACTTCTGCTTTAAATAAAGTTGTTTAAATGCATGAGCTGCGAGTAAGACTTTAGGCACGAGCATTTTAGTACTTTTTATTTCGTTTGGTTCAGTCATTTCAGTAAATTATGAAACTCGTAGTTTCAGCAAACACTTTTTATAATTAAATAATAAAGTGTTTGTCCGGCTCATTTTAATGAAATATCTAAGTTTATATCACGCTATTTTTTTTATTTGTACATAATGATATATTCATTTTTCAAGAAAAATATTTGAAACGGAAGTCTTCTGTATAAATATTTTGATATCGTAAAGAGTTAAAGGGGAATAATAACTGTTTATTTGAAAAGTGTAAAAATTACAAAAATGGCCTTCAGTTCTCATTTCCAGGGTCTCTCTGAATCCTCAAAATTTTCTAATTATTTTGCTCCATTTTAAACCCCCATGGCACCTATCCTATTATATACAGTATGTCGCATTTGATGTAAACACATCCTTGTATTTTCGTTATTTTTAGAGGTAAACAAATAACGTCTGCCACAACGTTAGAGCATTATAGACAGAACTTTTGAGATATATAGCTTATGAGGCCATCATAGGAACATGTAGTTTTCACATCACTGAGAGGGTAGTAAGTGGTGGTAGGGGTTGAATGATTCCATCATCGCTAATGTCATTATATACTCATAACTATAAAACATAAATAAAATAGATCTGTTGGCCATTAAATGTCGATTGATATAGGAAAATACTGTTTGGGGAGAGGTAGAAGGTGGTGTAGAATTAAAAAAATTTGGTAATATCGATTGAAACTGTTATAAATAATTACGTAATTACACATTAGCAGCAATAAAAAGAGAGAAAACTGCATATATATACGTCATTTACAAGGTTACAAAATCAAGAATAGTTGTGGAATGCCATAAAATCACTAACTATTCTACAGAATCCGAAAACTGATTTACCGAACAATATGAATAACCCAAATATTAACGACTACTTTATTTTAGGTTTTGAAAATAATGACTCATGTGCGGACACACTTAATTTTTATTGTTTTAGGAAATATAATAATGTGATAGTTAGTTTTAAGATAACTTCAACTGAAGTAAGTAATACAGCATTTTTTAATCTGAAATCAAATCAAATTTTTCTACTGTTACCAGCTTGGTTTACCCATTATCCTCTATTGCTTCTACTAGTTCCAGACGTCGTTATAATACATACGTGTACCAAATTTGAAGTGAATGTCTCAATTTTATTTCATCAACCTCTTTAGTAATGGTGGTGTGGGGGAGATGGACAATATTATAAAAAATATGAGGCCTTGGCTTCTAGTATACAGATTCAGAAAATGCAGTTTAGCCCCGCTAGTTACATAAATCGTGAAAGCAGAGGCACACAACGAATTGAATTTAGTACGGCATGAACTAAGGATGGGTGCGGACGTAGGTAATAATTTCTAATACGAAACGAGAAAATATCTCTTCATCAAAAGTGAAGAAGTTATTTGTCACATTTTTGACAAATAATTTCTTCTATTGAAAGCATTTCTGCAGTTTCTTGTTTAGCCGTAAATGCTATGGGAATAAAATAATAATTCTTATTAAAACCGAAATGAAAATAGAACATTAAAATAAAATAAAATTACTCGGAAACTAAAATCAACTAATAGTTATCAAGAAATAAATTATTCTTATTAAATTACAAAAATGGAACATTAAAATAAAATTAAATAACCCTCAGAAACTAAAATCAACTAATAATTATCAAACAATAAATTAATGAAGTAAGGATTCAAACAAACCACCTTCTTGTGCCAAACAATAGCCAGACCGATTATACAATGAACCTCTCATATCATTGAGTTGGTTTGGAGTAATGCTTGCACAAAGTTGTATAAGTTTTTCTCGTAATTCGACTAAATTATTGGTTCATTCAAACGCATCTTTGTACGCGGTTTTCTTTAAAAAGCCCCACAAAAAGAAATCATGGGGTGTTAGATCAGGTGACATGGGGGGCCATTTTATCATTCCCCTCGTAGTTATTAAATGATTGGGAAATGTTCTTTCCAGAAAATTAATAACAGTTCAGGTACCTGTGACTTGGGCAGCCGTCTTGTTGAAACAAAATGTCGTCAAAGTTGACAGGAAGATTTTGAACTGCAGGAAATATTTGGTTTTGTAAAAGCTCTAAATATTTATTGCCATTTAAATTGCCATCGATTAGCAGGGGGCCTATAATATGATTGTCTAAAATTCCCGTCCGAACGTTCAACTTTAGAGGATACTGAGTTCGCACAGCAACACTCAAATGTTTATTTTTCCGAGACCAATACCGCACTACGGATGGATTGGGTTTCCTATGTAATGAAAAGGATTATTCATCTGTAAACAATATATTCTTTAAGAAGTTTTCATTCTCATTCACTTTATTTATCATGATTTCACAAAATTCCATCCGTTTGAAATTGTCCTCGGGAAATATTTCTTGCGTTATTTGAACTTTAAAACAACTGTACCCATTTCTCTTCATAATATTTCTTCTTTCCTTCATGTCAACTTAATCAGCAATTTGCCTGCTAGAACAAGGTTCACTAGTTTCAACAAGTGCACAGACATTAGTTTCGCGAATTTCACGTTCTTCGCTCATTTGTTGATGACGGGGTTCGGGTTGACAACATTTTTTACAATAATTCACGACACCCGAAATTCTCAAACTTTTTAATAATGTATGAAATTATGCTAGCTGAGGGGATTGGTCTGTTTTGATATGCCACAGTAAATAAATTTATTGTGTCTTCAGTGGAATGGCCCCCGAAGAAGAAATTGCACTTCTTCTGCAGTTGTATAAACACACGGCACTTTAATAACGAAATTGAGATGTATTTATTTTATTCCCGCACGTCTAAACAGCTACGCTATTAAAAGCAGAATGCATGCGCTGTTCTCAACTCGACGCGGTCAAGCGATGGCGCTATTGTTTTATACCAATGCCCTGCATTATTCTACGACAAGGCGTGGTTTATCTGCGCAGAAACAAGTTTACGTACCTTAAACTAAATTTTCTAAATCTGTATATACCAAATTCCAAGTTTCTGTACTGTTACCAGCTTGCTTTACTTGTTTTCCCCTATTTACCCCTATTTAACCTGAACCCTTCAACGGAATAATCTCAAAATATAATCTAGTTCCAGATATAAGCGTGTATCAAATTTCAAGTGAATATCTCAATTTTATTTGATCATCCCCTTTAATAATGGAGTGTGGGTGGTGGAAGAAAGGAAAATACTATAAGAAAATTTAGGGCCTTGACATCTAGCATATACACCGAATTTCAAGTTCCTGTACTTTTAACAGCTTGCTTTACTCATTTTTCCCTATTTAACTCTACTTACTCTCTATCCCCACAACGGAACCATCTCAAAATATTATCTAGTTCCATATATCGTTACAATACACACATGTACCAAACAGGTGATAATCTGAATTTAATTTTATCAGCCCCTTTAATAATGAAGGGGGCTGGTAAAGGGGTTGAAAAATGCCATAAAAAAATCTGACACCTTCGCTTCTACTATATACAAGTTCCAAGTTTCTGTACTCTTAGCAACTTGCTTTACTTATTTACCCCTATTTACCCCCCAACCCTTCACCGGATATGTTCAGAAGACAATACAGTTCCAGAACTCGCTATAATACATACGTGTACAAAATTTCAAGTCATTATCTTAAGCGGTTTCAGAGAACACGCGCACAAAAATAGTTGCAGACCGACAGACAGACAGATAGACAGGTAGAAATTTTTTTTCGCTCAAATTTCAAATCTTCACGTTTCATGACATTCAAGACCTATTTAACGAAAAAAAAATTGAAATTTTTTTAACGATTATCATACTTCCAATCCACTGCGGGGATGTGGAAGTAGTTGTAGTATAGCTGTCTGAACTTTCAAATTTATTAGGGGATAAAGGATTATGTAGAAAAAAATTCCAATCTATCTCCATTCCTTTGAATTTACTCGTATATTGTGTATATTAAAATTTCGCGTCATTGTAATATTATTCCACGTTATATCATGTAACGTCGAAAGTTAGAACAGCTTATAACTTGTTACATGGCATCACATTGTTTGGGATGTATTTAAAAGGCATGTAAATAATAACTCAGTAATCCGATGGAGCTGCTGAAACGATTACAGCACAGAACATGATCTAAGGAAAGTTTCGAAATTCGGATCAACTGAAATGGAAATGGAGCAGAAATTAGCACAACGTTGCTATTTTGCGACAGCCTTAATTCAAATGGAATCTCTTTTATAAGTATAACAAGGGGTGCGAGTTGATAAATATAACTTAGTGGTTTGTTATTTATTGTGAAAGTTGTGCTTTATGTAGTGCTCGGTTATTAGAAAGCTCTCACTTGTTCGTGCAATTAAAAGTTGCGCAAGTTTTAATTCAGTTTTAAGCAAGTAAATTAATATTTAATTTAATATCAGCTGGTGGAATCATTTCTGAGAGTAATAGGCGATGAGCTTACGCACAAGAGGGCCAATAAGTGTCATACTAGCGCTTCTTTATTGTATCATTTGCATATTTTTCGCTCAGAATCAAACTATTTTTTAAAATTTTAATTCCACGTCTACTAGGTGGAGTGGAAATGTAGCAATCATAAGATAAATCTATTTTTTTTCTTGTCGAAACAGGTTTAGAATATTATGAAACGTCCAGATTCTAATTTTTAAGAATGGGGCTGGAAATAGCAAAAAAACTCAAATAATATTTTTTTTGTAGATTTTTTTGAGACGAACAATTCCTTTTTTGGTTTTTATTCCTAGAATAAATACTCGCAAAGTTATTATCATTAAAATATTTTTTTACAATTTTCGGGCCAATTTAACTATTTTTAAGCTGTTTTTCAATTTAACAGAGAAGTTCAGGTTAGCGAAAAAACTCATACGACATTTTTTAAGACTAAGGATTTGCACTTTGATCAACAATCAACAATAACCCAAGACACTCAAACTTTATCGGAGGACACACTGTCACAACACACGAGTGATCTCTTTATTTATGAATCTCCTGGATTAAAGGAACCCCTACAAACAGTACTGATGCAGTTTAAACGAGTATTAGCTACTAACAAATTATATTTTATTTGTTGATCAACAAATGATTTGTGAGACGTTCCCTTTGAGGCTATGGTTCAATAGCATAATGTCAAGTATGTCAAATTCTGAAAATCGAAACGTACTCAAAGCGTTAATAATATTTTTATTTAAGTAATTCAAATAATATAATAGTAGTTATATGGAAGTAAACGAAAAGGTCAACAATTTGATTTATTCTGTCTTAAATAGTTTTGAAAAACATATTCTTCCACCACATTTTGGCCTCGATGCAAAATCAAAAGAGTTTATTCTTAACGGAACTGCTCCAATAGCTAGACTTTTACATGACATCGGTGATAAATTAGTGTCTGCATGTGATGGTAAATATTTACGACATGAGAAAAGTAGCAATAATCTATATAAAAGGAAATCATATTCTGGACAAAAAAAATGCCTCTGTGTAAGCCATTCACCATGTGTATGATATAGATATACAGACTATCTATTTTACGAGGGCCACACCAAATATCTCGCTTAATATCTATTGTAGAAGAATAAAGTTTTAGAAACAGTTATCCCATTTTTTGTGAGCTCACAAAAAATGGGATAACTGTTTCTAAAACTTTATTCTTCTACAATAGATATTAAGCGAGATATTTGGTGTGGCCCTCGTAAAATAGACAGTCTGTATAACGGAACTTGTAACGATGCAGAAATTTTAATAAAGGTATGAAAAGATCGAACGTTATTAATATCTTGAAACCTGAAGATATATTCATTCTCGATCGTGGATTTCGAGATGTGGTAGATTTGTTAGAGCAAAACAGTTATCAAGTGTTAATGCCTTCCCTGAAAGGAAAAGGAAATCAACTCACTACTGAGTCTAATAAATCCCGATTTGTAACAAACCGTCGCGCGTCGGTGGATTATCGAATAGGTTAACGGAATTGTGGGACAAAAGTATGGGTTACTGCAAAATCAATTTTACAGTAAACCATTCAAATACTAACTGCAATTGGCGTTGCTTAACTTTTCTCACCGAGCTACGAATTCAGTCAAGACGGATCTGCACTCGCATGTTAAACCTTATATTTGTGTTTTTTTATTAAATTATCAATCTTCATAAAAATTCTTTAGAACAAACAAGTTTCAAGACTAAATTTTGTACTACCTGATATGGAGCGGATCTAAATGAATGGATGATGGATCTAAATAAATTTAACGGCGATAAATACCTAACAGTACTTCCATCGAGTTCATCTTTGTTTACATAATCCGTAAGAAAAACTTCTCTATTATAGAAAGATGACTGAGTGTTATGTTATTTATCAGCGTCTACATTTTGTGTCAAAATCTGTGTTATTTATATGATATACAGTCCCTATAATGGCGAAGAATGTCTACCATAATATGACATGCCTCTATAAATAATGAATGGTCTGTGGGAAGAGAGAAACAAGAACTCAAACAAAAAATCGCGTTTATTTACGGACAAGCCATTTAACAGCAAGTGGAAAAATAAGTTTTGAACTGTACAAACTTTCGTCCTGAAATATGAAATATGTGATTTTTCCTTTACACTACTACTATTCAGGTTATTTCAGTTCCGCAAAGTTTCTTTTGAAGACTTGAATCTCTAAAGTCAGTATTGACTCGGAAGTAATCTAATTGCTATAACAAATTTCGAATACAGGATGGATTGGACCATTTTTTAAAAGTCGAAAATCTAAAATGAATTACGAAACTTTGTGAAACAATTTTGACTGTGAAACAAATGGTTTATGACTATTTTAAAACATATAAATTAAAATCAAAAAGGCATTATCAGAAAAGTTTAGTGGCTTCACAATATATATAATATACAGTATGTCTATGGATTGAATTCGGAATAGGGAAAATTTTCTCATTTGTAAAGGAGGAGAGTCAACAAGTCCTGATTTCAGGCCGCTTTTAATGTGAAAAAAAGTCTTTGGAAACTTAACTGTATACATTAATATACCTTCTTAAAAAAATTCCGTTCTAAATGGAGACATCCCACCCTCTCCAAGCCACCCCCCTTTTTACATTTTTGGCTACTGGGGTGGGTAATTGCTAAATTGAGGCTTTTTGACACGATTCCCCACATGCTTAGTAGCCAGAAATGTGTAAAGGGGGTGGTTTTGGGAATTTGGTGGTGGTTAGTTTAGAGTAGGGATGAAATTTATGTTGCTATCGTGTTTAGCACCGCTGAAGGCGAATGGAAACAATTTTTTGTCAATTTTGAAATTTTTGGGGAGATTTTAGTATCAGGACAGGGAGTAGTTTCAACCCCAGGGGTTGATAATATGTTGGATGGTAAAATTCCATACACTCTACCCGAGAAATCTGATTCGACAAGCCTTTGCATGCCTAGAATGGAGAAAACGCGAGAAGGGTGTGGTTTTTCGCGTTTAGGGTAGTTCCCGAGGGGTGGGAGGATTAAAAATATCACCAACGTATTCAGCACTGTCGAAAACTGGAGGCAAACAGTCTCGTCCTGGTCACAGCACTTCTCAAATTTGCCCCTTTTTTGGAACTTTTTCATGGACTACTACCCAGAAATAGCAGCGTGGACGAGGTGGTGGTGGTGGTATCAAAAACTTGGCAGCACATATATTTTGAGTCATAAAAAAGACTCAAGTGTGTATTTAAGATAGATAATGTACGATCCAACATAGAAGCGTAGAAACATGAAAATGTGTGAGAGGCCGGGTGAAAATGGCCTGGAGAGGGTGAAATGTCTCCGCTTAGGCTGAAATATTTTTAAAAAGGCATATTTATGTTTACAATTCAGGTTCCAATGATTTTTTTTCAAATTGAAGGAGGCCTGAAATCAGGCCATATTGACCCTTCTCCTTTACGAGTAAAAGTCATTCTTTATTAAAACCCTTGCTTGTTATGAAACGTTCGAAAATGAAACATATTCTTTATGGGATTTTGCAAACAGCAGAAAAAACTATCAAAGAAAAACTGTTCGTAAAATTATTGATTTACAATCTTTGCATTCTTTCGATAACATGAATTCTGGTTATGCTAGCAATTGAAATCCTAAAATGAATTTGTCTTTCTTATTGGACAATTCTCATTATAACGCTAGTTTCCACACAGTTCCCCACGGCTATGCAGAGAAAACCAGCATCCACATAACCCCCTACGGCTATGAAGATTCAGGTAAAATAAGAACAATGGCCTAAAATGAATTTATTTACATACCTTTTGGAAAAATTTTCGTTCAAATAGATTACTAGTTAGGTAACACATAGGTGAAAATCTGTTTTTTCATTCAGTCAATATCAAAATATTAATATCAAAAACTTGGTAATTGTCTTGCAAGAAGCATCGTGTGAGTGGCTTTATCTCTTTCTGATGAGCTCTAGAATAAGTGCGAAAAACGTTTCAAAGGATAAGCATCTCCAAGAAATAGAATGAAAATATAATCCATTTGAATGAAGAATTTTCCCAAATGTCGAGGTATGTAAATATACTCATTTTAGGTCTTTGTTCTCATTTTAACTGAATCTTTATAGCCGTGGGGGGTTATGTGGATACTGGTTTACTCTGCATAGCCGTAGATTACTGTGTGGAAAGTATTACAATGAGAATTGTCCAATAAGGAAGACAAATTCATTTTAGGATTTCAATTGCTAGCATAACCAGAATTCAGGTTATCGAAAGAATGCAAAGATTGTAAATCAACAATTTTACAAACAGTTTTTCTTTTTTAGTTCTAATAGATAGTTTTTTCTGCTGTTTGCAAAATCCTATAAAGAATATGTTTCATTACAAGTATAATAGGCCAGTCATTAGGAATTATTGCCTGGAAATAACTCAGGAAGTTTTGAAACTTTGCAGGTTTGTAGGTTTCGGGGTCCATATCTAAAATTTATAAAATGCACAATTCGAGACTTACCGCCGGAGCCGCCATCTAGCCAAGATGGCCGCCAAAAACGGTTTTTAGCAATTCTCTCCAAATCTATGCGTTTTCAAAAAAATATGTAGAAAACTAAATTTTATACAAAAAATATTCTTAGCATATTTTCGCAAAAGTTAACCGTTTAGGCAGAAAAGTTAGGCAAATGTTGCATATCGGTTCCAAACGACTCGATGCAACAGGTAACCACCGTCAATTATGTACACTTTGTTGGTTCCAAAGTCATTGTCTGTAACTAGCAAAAAAGCTTTGTACAGTAGGGACTTCGCAGTTTTTCGCATTCCGGCTTCAGAAAACGGGGACAATGGGTACGGAGCCAACTCATATTGTAGATGCTGTTCGAGTTCTTCGTTGCTCTGTTTTGCAACACAATGTCTCTGAAAAATAAGTAGTGGGTCAACGGGCACTACTTTGTCATCAATTTGAATGCTCGAGTTCACTGCTCTCAGGGGCAGTACTTTGTTTTTGCGTCTCAGTACCACATCGCCAAAGTTTTTTCCAATTATATTATTTATTCCAACTTTCCCAATTTGCTCCGCCTCAAAACAATCTATTTTTTGATCTCGAACAACTCCTGAAGAACCAGACATTATTTCGTCTACGTATGGGAAAGGCAGGTGTTGCGTAAGCCAAGACAACATCTTTTCCACATCATTATCGTCTAGAATAATGCGGGAATTTCTCATATCCATGTGCTGTTCTTTACATTCAAAATAAACTCCACAAAACTTTTCAATTTCATCACATATGTTGTGCAAATACACCATTCCCAGTGTCCACTTTGTTAAGACGCTATCCATTATGCCTCGTCCATGAGTGAGACCACCAACAGATTTCATCATCCGCATCAGGGTTTGTTCTATAGTCATGTCTGCCCAAATACCTGACCAAAGTTGTTGCTGCGTCTGATTGTGAAAATTGTTGGTATTCATCAGGTGGCATTTTGTCCTGTAGGGATAACATATCTTGCAAACATAAATGACAGGATTTCGCATAATGGTGGTGGCAGCTCGCGTGGAAGTATGGGAGCATTTTTTGAACAGTTTCTAGGTGGAGTTGCCAGTTACCCATTTTTCTGCTTCTATAAACTGTTTCACTAGAGTCACCATTTTAAAATATTCCACCCAGAGTTTCGCAGTAGGTACATTACTTTCTAGTTTTCTAAGTGCCTCTCCAAATTTTCCAGTGATTCTTTGAAGTAAGTCTAGGTGATCCGTTGCAAAGATCGTGGATCTGTCCAAATTAGAAAGAATGTTTTCCATGGCCAGGCGTTCTTCTGCTGTAAATTTCACAGTCTGCATAATAATCTGTCCCAGAGCTCAGTGGACTAAAAGATGACCTCTGACTGCCCGAGCGTAGGCGTACCCTGACATCATCTTGTCTACGGAATTCGGTGCATAAATCACTTGGAGAAGCTCTTGAGCCTAAACCGTTAACTTTAGGGAAAATATAAAACATTTTTTGTACGAAATTTTCTTTAATTTTCCTCTTTACATATTTTTTTTTAAAATGCATAGTTTTGGAGAGAAATGCAAAAAACCGTTTTTGGCGGCAATCTTGGCAAGACGGCGGCGCCGGCGGCAAGTCTCAAATTGTGCATTTTTTGAATTTTAGTTCTACACACCCAAACCTACAAACCTGCCAAATTTAAAATTTCCCTAGTTATTTCCAGGTAAGCTCTTTTTTTGATCCCCAATGACTGGAATATAAGCAAACAAAAATAATTAACGTTTGAACGTTATACTATTCTCCAAAATTTACAGACTTATAAAAACGTGAAACGCTTCAAAGAGTAAAGTGCTTTCCTTTGGAAAATGGTAGTAAAAAAATGTTATGAACTGAAATGTATAGTCAGTTATCATGATATTTTGATCCCTTACTGCCTGATTATTTTTCTGTTCCATTTTAAAGATTAAAGTCTCTGTAACCAGTTTTTAAGCGTTTTACTAAAACTAAATCTATAAGTAGTCTGTTCGGTTTAAGAATAAAGTAATCATTACACTAAATAATATTTGTTGTTATATCAATGTCATGTGATTGTATTTGATGTAATAAAATATTATCTTAGCAATGCCATGGTGCAGTTACAGGGAAATTTCGTGGTTCAATTCCTTGGGTATCTGGGAGCGTTGACCAGACCATTGTGGATTTTCGCTTATGGGATACTAAACATCAGTTTTTAGTAATAATTTAGACAATTTAAAACAGAGTATTAGGGAAGACTGAACTTTACTCCTCTTAGTTTTTCACATGATTGCACATTTTGAAAAATTGTTTAATTCTCGGACTTTTTATAATAAGCAGGAGTTTTTGTAAAGAATGACTTCCTCGTTTTACAAATAGGAAGTGTTCCCTTTTTGTCGAGTTAACTCTGTGGACACACTGTATGATCAGTGATATAATCCTCCAAGGGTTAAAAGCTTATAAAGTTTAATTAAAGTGACTCGTGGGACATGACATCTGGCTATTTATCAAATGGTTTTACTTGCTTTGAATATTATTTTTTCATGTTAATCTATACGTTTTCTCTCGTTGGGATGTGTGGGAGAGTTTGATTACTTCAACAAACTCTTTGTACGTGTATAAACACTTTCTGTTATAACTTTTCCAGAGTAAACCACAAACATGCGATGTACAGGCACTTACGTAAGCAGAGCGTTTATTGAGCTCTATATTCCATTAGAATCGGGTGTATCTAATTAATAATAAATTCACATAAGCTCTCTGATAATTTTGAAACTGCTTGCCTGTTTCAGTTTATAAGGCGTTCATCTAGATGATTTGATTAATATTCTAAAACCTAAATATAATTATCATAAAGCATAACCCTCGATTGCTAATTTTAGAAGATAAGGGAAGGTAATTATTTATGTAATTGGGTGGTTTCCATAATATTTAACAATTTTAGAAAACAAATAAATTGCTGAAATCTTTTCGAAAATAAAAGTCAGAAATAATGATGTTTTCAAAATTATTGCTACTCTCTTTATATAATAGCTAAAATATTTTCAGGAAATTATGCTTTTTAATGTTTCAAAAAGTTTTATTAAAACTCTACACGTGTTTCGGCTTATTAGGCCTTTATCAAGAGTACAAGATATTACTTATTAATATCTTGTACTCTTGGTAAAGGCCTAATAAGCCGAAACACGTGTAGAGTTTTAATAAAACTTTTTGAAACATTAAAAACCATAATTTCCTGTATATTTAAATTATTAAAGAATGTTTCACAAGGAACCAACCGTAGAATCAACCAAATGTATTAAAATATTTTCAATTGAGTTAGGTAAATACATTATCAGAATTATTACACTTACAAACTTAACCTATTGTCCAATTTCAATTCAATTGGACTTTTCTTTCTTAAATTATTGTGCTTAGAAGATGAAACTAATACAATGATATGAAATTTGTGTGTATACGAGCAATACTTTCGTGTTCAGAAATGTTGTAGCATTTTAAGGAGCCACATCACAAATCTGTGTTTATTTAGGTTAAGCTAGCTCGAATTAATTTACCTTTCTGGCGTAGACAGGTATGCAACCACATACTTGATAGGTGTAGCATGTTGTCTATTTGCAAAGGTGTTAACATTTCGAAATTAAACATGTTCTCTATAAAATAATTTGAGTTAGTGGCGTTAATTGTATATTCTCATACATAGTAGAAGTATTACATATCTTCGAAATTCCGTCTTTTGATTGTTAAGTCCGCTGGTGGTGCATTGTCACTGGCTAGAGAAAATCTTCGAACAGTGCTCAAATTGGCAACACTGATGAAATTTTGGCAGGATTTCCAGTCTGGTCTTCTCGTTCTCACACAGAGACACGAAGCGCGCCGACTTCGGTCCTGACTGTGTAGAAGATTTGGGGTTCTACATCACCAACACAGTTGTGGGTTTGTAAAAACCGCCTTGCCGCAAGAATTTTGTCAATTCAGGAAAGGAATTCTTTTGGTTGTTGAGCTTTGACGCCACGTGTTTCGTAAGGTTATGTAATACTCCCTATATGAGGTAAGATTTTTATTTTGAGTTTTGTTGTGTAAAAGTTCTTATTTATTATAATTAATACAGAGTGTTTGGGTCAGGCTATTTAGAATAGTGGTTTATATATGAGCCTAGCTGTTTGGTGTAGTAATTTTGGTTATATGGGAGCCTAGTATTTAGTAGAGTAGTAGCAAGAGACAATCTATTACTGAGAACTTTGGGTACATATGGTCTGGCTGACATTTAGGAAAGTTTTGGCTTGGAGAGCTGTTCGCAAATGCTTCAGGAGATTTGCTGCAGGCATTCTGGTGTTCGGCATGGATTTATGGTCGTAATCGACGCCGCAAACGTCTAGGAAGTTGCAGCAAATCACGCTGCAGTGGTCACATAAAATCCAAGGCTCTAGGTAGGTTTTTTATTACCATTTTGGTTGTATTTTCTAAGAAATTACCATAGTTTTATTCAGTGATTTTATATTCAAATATTAAATCAAATTAGATTACAATTCTGCAACTACATGTTGAACTCTAAGTTTGCATCTAGAATAATGAAATACTTTAAGAGCTTTATTGTGAAAGCAAAGCATGGTACCATGGGATGCTGATGCCATATATGTTACATATGAAATATTTTAATGAAATATACTGATTTTAGATTATTCATTCATATCTAAGTTGGCATAGCGAACATTGCAGTTATTTGCATATAAATTCTCGTTCATTTACATCACATTTCAGTGATGATTTTCCTATAGTAGAGAGATTCAAGAGCATAGCGGCGCCCATTATTTTTTCCTTTTGCCATGGTTTTTATTAACTGTTATTAAGGGCATTTAGGATAAAGTAAGCACTTGGTGACAGGCTTCAAATAATTATACCTATTTATTTGTCATTTAGCTGCCAGATTATTCGCACTCTTTGAGTCCAGATCTTTAAGCCCTGGTGAATTTTTAGCAATATCGATCTAATTAAGGCAAAATAAACGTTAGAATGGTATAAAATCGGGTTATATCCGTCATACAGGTTAATCGTCGGAGGCGTGTAAATAGTCATGTTTCATATAAGCGGAATATACATTGTGTCAAGATATTTACGTGGATACCAGTTTTACTTTATAATGGTGTGAACAAGTAATAGTTACAATAGGGCGTCGCCTACTGCGCTTACCTACTTGAACAATACAAAATATTGAGTGAGTACTTAATTTAAGTGAAAATGTTATTTAAATAGGTATTTGCAGCCATCCACGCTCAACTGTAACTTCTACAAAAGCTCGTTTTGCAATTTTGAGACGCGTGATATAACATTCATATTCTTAGTAGTTTCATAAATGGTTGTTATGGATTTATAAAATGTAATAAATTTTCACAATCGGCCAGACTTAATACACAAAAACTAACATTAACTAACACGTCTTTTTATATACCCACAATGTCCTTCCCTTAAAGACATCGTTCTTTAGTCATAAACTGCTCATCTTCTGTTATAAATGGTGGAGTAATTTCAGTTTTATAATATTATAAACTTGTTTACAACTATCATAAAGCTACCATACTCAAGACATAATGATCAATGCAAGCCTGGTAGTAATTTCTTGTAGACAGGACAAAGTAACTCTGATTTAATATTTATCGGTGAAATTTATTATCCGTTAAGAACATGTCGTAAACGTTACGGATGATAAAATGTAAAATTTATAACGTACATTTTTCCTGTGTGATATAACATGGCGCTCTATTTGAAATTAATAAATACAAACTCTGGCCGAGGTACACGACAGCTAGCTTTAACTTTGAATTATGAACTGTAACATATTGAATGCTTTTTATGAATGGTGTTTTTGAATTCTCAGTGGCTCTTTCATATGAGAGGGTGATGAAATTTTATATATTTGTCTTTGATAATTTTCACATGTGAAATCTTGATAAATGAATTCGTATTTAACTGTAAAATCCCTTGTATATTAACAACATTCTTTGGATATTTTGTGGACAATTTAGGTATTAACAAAATAAAATTGAGATATTCACTTTAAATGTGATACATAATGTATTATAACAATTATATTTTGAGACGATTTCGTTGAAGAGTTGGGTAGTAAACAGTAGAAAATAGGCAAAGCACGCTAGTAAAAGTCCAGAAACTCAGGATTTGGTGTTTACAAGGTATTTCACGAGGAGCAGACATGCTTTACTGGCAAATAGAGGACACCGAGGGTACTCATAATCATCCATTGAAAAAACTAGTTGGGCTCTCGTTACTGAAATGCAGGATGTTTTATGTATTTTTACCAAAATTTCTTTTGGTTGTTACTTTGTAAGGGAATGGAATAATAAGTTCATATTTGGCACATATAATACACTAGTGATCTTGAGTAAGTACTTGTATCACACACAAAAAAATGTAGGGCCGGACACAAAAAAAAGGATGTTGTTTTTCTTCAAGAAAAGAATACCCTGTATATGTTTGTCGTAAATTTCAATATTAAATTGGAAAAGTACATAAAAAACTGAACAAAGTGGCTTCATAAATTTTTTTGCCACATTTTTGTCGCATTCAAAATAAATTCAACTAAGTAATGCAATATTAACCTCTGGGCCAGATGGTATCCCCGCATTCATATTACGCGACTGTGCTGCTGTTTTTGCTAAACCCCTTACTATATTATTCAACTTATCACTAAGGTCCTCCAAATTTCCGTCACGGTGGAAATTATCAAAAATAATTCCAGTATTCAAGAAGGGCGACAGATCTGAAATTTCTAATTACCGCCCGATAGTAATAATAAATAATTTCGCCAAGGCATTTGAAATTCTCCTACACCATTATATTTTTAACCACGTAAAGCATCAAATATCAATAGCTCAACATGGGTTCTTCAAGGGCCGTTCAACAGTCACCAATTTAATTAATATTACAGAATTTATTTCTGATTCTATTGACAGGAGTGTACAAACAGACGTTATATACACTGATTTTTCCAAAGCTTTCGATAGACTGAATCACGGTATCCTCTTACAAAAATTTGAATGTTATGGCTTCTCGGACAACCTTATTGAGCTTTTTAAGTCCTATCTAACTGATAGAAAGCAATATGTTGTATACCATGGTGTTAGATCTATTGAGGTTTTAGCCACGTCAGGAGTCCCCCAAGGTTCAAACTTAGGTCCACTTTTCTTTAACTTGTTTGTAAATGATATAGTAGATAATCTAACTGTTAACTGCCTTCTATATGCGGATGATTTAAAACTCTTTTGTAATATTGCAAGTGAAAAAGATTGCTATGAACTTCAAAACAATATTGATCGTATTAATACATGGTGTGTGATAAACAAATTACCCTTGAATGAAACAAAATGTAACGTTATGACATTTGCAACAAAGCAAAATATTATCATGTACGATTACAAATTAGAAAATCATATACTTTTCCGGCCAGACACTTTTCGGGACCTGGGTGTGACATTCGATAAAAAACTAACGTTTGTAAACCACATCGAGCTTGCTGTCACCAAAAGTTATAGAATGCTGGGTTTTGTTATTAGAAACCCCGCACATTTTGAAAATGTACGCACATTAAAGCAACTCTACACTACTTTTGTTAGACCTCACCTTGAATATGCTTCAATAATATGGTGTCCAACCTATAATGTACACATACAAAATTTGGAAAGAATACAACGCCGTTTCCTAAAACATGCGACTTTCAAGGCTGACGGGACTTATCCAGCTATTGGTTATCCACATGAAGAATTGCTCTCTAGGTTTTGCCTAGATAGTCTAGAGATCCGTAGACACCGATCGCAATTAACTTTTTTATACAATATTTTACACAATAACATCGACTGTGGAGATATTTTAAGTATGCTTAATTTTCAAATTCCTAGACCGGCATCTAGACACAACAATTTATTTCACTTGCCTTTCTCAAGGACAAACGTAAGAAAATTTTCTTGTATCCAGCAGATGTGCAGTATGTACAATAATTTAAATAATCGATTAGATATATTCACTTGTAGTCTTACAGACATAAAGAATCTGTCTTTAACTTAAATTTTGTATTTTGTTCCTTTTTGTTGGCACAAGTAGCCTCACCGTGTACTATACTTCTTGTATAAGCTGTATATTTTTTAAGAATGTATATTGTATATGTATATTTATACTAAAGTGTATTATATAAGTTTAGTTTAGTTAGTTGTTTCTTGGATGAATTCACATGTATTCATGTATTTATGTGTGTATATGTATTTTTCACAAGTTACTATTTTTAATTTTAGTTTTTATCTCCTATTCTGTAATTGGGTTTTTTAACCTGTTGAATAGTGTATCAAATAAATAAATAAATAAATAAATAAATAAATAAATATGAGACATTAGAAAATACAGATGGATGATACGCGCAAAAAATGCTTCCAGTATAAAATTAGGCATTTACTTCTTTTTTTCAATAATTATTGTTTTAATCACCAATTTTTATGAATTGAGTAAAATAAACAAAAAAATTATGTTATGCGGTGGGGTTCCGTCATGTTGAAAGAACATACCTCGAATATTTACATTTTCTAAAAGTTTCGGTAACGTATGTTGTAAAAAATTAAGATAACTTTACCAGTTAGTGCAGCTTCAAAAAAATGTGGTCCTAACAAATGACCACCTACAAGTTCGATCCAACTGTTGATAACTAAACAATGCCTTTAACCGTTAAAAATCAGTCAGTTGTCCCTATTGATCATAGTAGCCTTACTTCAACATGACAACTATTAAAAAACTTATGAACAAATGATACAACGGTACTATGATCAATAGTGACAACTTTAAACAATGATATTGTCTAAATGTTATTTGTGGTATTATCTTAATTTTTTTCCTTCTCAATTCTTTGGGACTTCCTGCCACATGTATGTTTTCTTTCTAAGCGGTGCTAGGGGAATCTACAAAATATATCACAATTAACCAGTATGTTACTGGTAAAAAACCTCTACGCCTGTGATGTTTACGTCAAAGGATCAGTTAAAGGTTGGTTTTTATAAATAAACAACACAAATAAGTATAAAAACTTGAAATTCAGAGGTCCAAGATCTGTGAACACGCGGGGGAGAACGGACATAGAATAAACTGGGACTCGGCAAAAATTTTAACAAAAAAGGCAAAAAAGAAAAATTAAAGAATCCGCGATAATATTATTGAATGAGGATAATTGCGTGTCGAATTGTTCCATAGATGTCTGTACAACTTGGCTGCCAATGTTAAAAGAAGAACTTCACAAACTTAACATTGTATAGAAACTAAAAAACTGTTAACCATATCAACAGTTCTATGTAAATAGTAAGTATCTATGGATATTGAATATAACAAACATTCTTAGAGTTATGTATTTGTCATACACAGCAAAAAAGATTTTTCAAAAAAGCCTTGAATTATACTTATTTGTGTTGTTTATTTATAAAAACCAACCTTTAACTGATCCTTTGAAGTAGACGTCACAGGCGTAGAGGTTTTTTACCAGTAACATACTGGTTAATTGTGATATATTTTGTAGATTCCCCTAGCACCGCTTAGAAAGCAAACATACATGTGGCAGGAAGTCCCAAAGAATTGAAGAAGGAAAAAAATTTAAACAATAACTTTAAACGTTAAATCTGCTAGTTGTCCCTATTGATGAATACGCCTTATGACAATATCTGAACTTTTTTATTTTTCGTACAATTATTATGTTGATAGTTTGCTACTATGTGTATTATTGATATGCAACTTTGTTGCATATCACATGTTGCTGTTTTATTTCTTAATAAATGAGAGGAATGAAATAGATTCTTGATTTATTATTCTATTTATTTTATACCCTGCTAATAAACACATAATAATTAATGCTGAAAAGAAACCTAAATACCTCATTTTATAGTGGAAGCATTTTTTGCGTATTTTCTAGAGTCTCTTATTACATTATTTAGTTCAATTTATTTCGAATGAGGCAAAAGTGTGACAAAAAAAATGAATGAAGCCACTTTGTTCAGTTTTTTATGCAGTTTTAGAATTCAATTTTGAAATTTACGAAAACATATACAAGGTATTGTGTTCTTGAAGAACAAAAACATTTTTTTTAGTCCGCACCTGGATTTTTTTTTTAAGTCCGCACCTGTACTTGTTTTGAGTGTGATACAAACCTTATTCAGCATCACTAGTGTTTTATACGTGCCAATCATGAACTCATTATTCCATTCCTTTACGAAGCATAAAACAAAAGAAATATTGTACATCAGGATCACTAGTGTATTATATGTGCCAAATATGAACTTTTTATTCCATTCCCTTACAAAGTAACAACCAAAAGAAATTCTGGTAAAAATACATAAAACACCCTGCATTTTAGCAATGAGAGCCCAACTAGCTTTTTCCACGGATGATTATGATTACCCTCTATCTACCATTAAAGGATGTCTGTTTCTTCGTGAAACACCCTCTATACCGGAGGCTAAAGTCCCAAGTTTTTCTTTGACAAATCCCACTATCTCCCTTTACTGCATTGTTTGCATTGCATTTTAAAATTTGATACACGTGCGTATTATAACGAGACTTGAAATTATATTATATTTTGAGCTGATTGACTCTAGTAAATCGTCATATAGCCTAAGTGAGAATATGCCAAAACGTAGTAGAGATTCATTAGGTTCCTCGTGTCTAGAATGTTTTTTAGATTTACACTTGCAAAATAGTTTAGTTTAGCTTACTGGCCACAAAGCCAACATGTGCAGCCCAGGTTAGTTGATGATTGTGGCGTTTGACGTTTCCCTTACATCTCACCGCCACATCATTTGGCCCACTAAATATATATAAGAGCCACCATGTTGAGTTCGTTGGAAAAGCGTATATGGTTGAAGTAGCCACTGTCTTATACGCTTTTCCTCCTACCATAACTTCCAACTATCATACACTTTTCACCACCATATCTTTTATTCTATATCAATTTCTTTCCTTCTTCTTGTTTGTCATATGTTTGTATTTTTGTAATTTTTGTTATTCTGTACTTTTTTGTTGAAAAATTCAATTTAGACCGATAAACTTTGTAAAAATTTTAACTCTTTTAAACTCAATTTTCCTTTCCTAAAACCAAAAATTCCTAACGGTGAGCAGACTGTTGGGGCAATTTGTTTAAATGGAGCTTTTCCAATTGAGTTCGTCTCCATCTCAACAACAAAATTTCAAAAAAGTGTTTTTCCCATAAAATAGATTAAGGATTTTAACCATTGTTTAGAATTAAGTTTTTTAATATGTCCAAATTTATCGATAATTTTAAGCCGCCACAGGTGGCAGGAGTTTTATCTTATTTTAACCATTTTATTGAGCTAAGCCGGTCACGACCCGTCCAACCGCACTAACACCACGGCGCTGCGCGACATGGTTGTACGGTTGGCTCCGGGTCATGATCCGTGGAAGCATTAACTGTATAAAACAAAAAATAAATATGTTGATGATGATGATGATACGCTTTTCCAACGAACTCAACATGGCCGCTCGTATATGTACTTAGTGGGCCAAATGATGTGGCGGTGAGATGTAACGGAAACGTCACACGCCACATCATTCCCTCATCAGTGATAAAGTCACCAGAAATTCGATGGTAATAGAAGAACGATGGATAAACTGGACAGGAACGAAGCGGGTCCCCACTCTTTACTTGACGCCCTCTACCTGCATCAGCACAATCCTAGGAGAGGGGCTGAGCAATGCAATGCTCGAGGAGGAAATAACTCATAAACTCGAATATGCTTGTGCGCGTGTCTCCGTAGGGTGTAGAGTACCTCGTAAATCACGTTGTGTGTTAAGATCACGTCGGGATCATCAATTGTGGAGCTTGAAAATATGAGCGTTTCGTTCCGTGGCTACTCCGTGAACTCGTCACTAAGGCTGGAATAGCCACTGCCTTATACGCTTTTCCAACGAACTCAACATGGCGGCTCGTATATATACTTAGTGGGCCAAATTATGTGGCGGTGAGATGTAAGGGATTGACTACTCCAGTCTTACTGACAAGTTAACGGAGCAGACACGGAATGAAACGATAATATTTTCAAGCTCCATAATTGGTGATCGCGACGTGATCTGAACACGCAACGTGATTTACGACGTCCTATACACCTACTCTACACTCTACGGAGACATGAGCACTAATATGCTCGACCATTTATCAAATTAAAATTTACGAATTACAGTTAGAACGTCACTACTAACCTTACTTCACAAAAAATATGGTTATGTTTAATCTCGGTCCACTACGGTAATCTTATATCGATGCTAAAATTAAATTTAAGTACAGACACACCCACATTTAACTACGATTAAGCCCTAACTGAGGTTGAAAGTAACCAAATCAACTGGTTAATACTTAGTCAGATGCTAAATTAACTCAATCGGGACCGAAAGTAACGGCCCTAAGTTCGTTTTTAATTTCCATCGTAGAACTTGCCGTAGAACTAAAGTTGCAGCAGAACAGCACCCATAGGAGCACTGCAGGTATTTATTAAACTGTTATTACAATAATATCAATTACGTAAATAATTATTATTGTGATTTTTACAATTTCAGGTTGAAGAATGGCTAGGACATGAATATATGGCCACTGAATGTAGATAATAATGAATTCAAAACTATCGTTCTCCATTTGGATCACGCTAACCCCTGCTCCTGACTCATCAAAAACTGTAAAATATAACATATATTTTTAAAATGTTTTGTTTTACCGTCATTTTCGACTTAATATGTCAATATATTTTTATCACTTTATATTGTCATATATAATGTTTTAAACATGCACTCTGGAATAATATGTTTCAATTTAATTTCATCATTAATTTATATTTAAATTGATTTATGTGTCTCAAAACAACTATCTAGTCACTTCACTAATATTACTTATTTATCTAAATTTTTTCATTATTAAATTTTTGCCTTGTTGCAAATACATATTATTATTGTATATTTCCACGACCTGGGGGAGCCTAGGGAGAAGAGGTTGCTCTTTTTAATAAATAAATTATTATAACTTTTACATATATTTATTTAACACACTAAATCATGGTAAAAATCAAAGAGAAATAAAATGGAACTGGCAAATAAAATAATTAAAAATAAGACATAATAAAATTGATCAAAAATAATACATATAATAAAAGTGTTCTTACCCAATCATCATAGTAGAGGAGATGTGCCTGGACGCCAATGGACTGACCATCATTAAATGATTCGAGTATTTTTATAAATGCTACTTGCTTAGTCGGCATATTCCATATAGGTAGAATATAATTTATAGTTAAGTGAACTCTATTAATTATTATGTGTTTGAAATATGACACTAAGCTTCCTTTAAATATTGTAACATGCTATAAGTTAAATAAAATACATAAAATTAATTTGGGAAAGATACGAAAATTATTTTACTAGATTTAGGAATCAATTAAGCCTACCTACAAAGAACATGCCAATAAGTAATTTTGAAAACTTAACGGACCTCGTGGCAATATAATAGACATGGTGGAACAACTTATAATTGTACGTCGGTTTTTTAACGTTTGTAGTAAATACTTAACCCTTATTTTACCCTCTAATAGCTGTTCATTTTGGGAACATTTGGCGAACGGTTTTTCATCAAATATGTTCATTGAAATGTTTCTAATAGGTAATTCTGCGTGCTTTTAATATCGTGCAAATTTAAGAGATTGCAAAATGATTTCATTCAATCAACCGGATGATAATTCTCAAAGGGAACCTGTCACGTATTTAAAATGAACTTTCAAAAGTTAGGATCAATAAATCCAGATGCCTTCGATATTTACATCAGATACAAACAGTTTTTAAATCACTGTGGAATAATCTATTCTCAGAGGAAGGAATAACGATGCGAAAATTGTGAATAATGAATAACAATCGTAAACAAATAATGGTTCGTCTATAACAATATGTGTTTTAATATTTGTTTCAAGTCTATTAGTTTGTTTTATTTTTCTTCATTCTTAGGCATGTAATATAAGTGGATGACAACAAAAATCTACTTTACATATAAACTAGGAATAACCTGGTGGCTTTAGCTCTCAATGTTGCTTTGAAATCAGGAGTATAACAAACTGAGATCTGCAGTCACATCTGTGATAAAACAATAAATGTGGCAAATTTGGGTTTAGAGGAAGTTGGCCTTTGACTACTTTAATGTAATGAAAATTATTTAACACTTAACCCGGACAAAGTTTGTGCAATTGTTTTTGTTTTAATGGAGAAACCATTTAAAACAAGCTAACCATTACACTCCTGGCCGATTTCTCTACTAAACAAAATGGAAACCAGTGATCCTAGAATCGTAAACGTTTAAATCTGTTAACACCGTGCGATGGGAGCATATTTGGCAGAAATTTCCTTCACGGGGATTTAAAAACGAAAGACAAGTACTTGTTTTATCTTTATACAAAAGGAATTAATTTCACAAATTTTAATTTTGGTTCATAAAGGCCAATTTATTATCTATTGACAGGTTAAGATTTTATTAATTCGTTGTAATATAGTAAATCATTGTTGTATATATTAATTTCGTTGTACATTATTTCTATCATAGTATCTTATGTATTTTGTTGTAATATATGATTTATAAATATTGAGATAACGTTACGAGACATATCTTTTGTAATACATTTATTTTGTATCTCATAAACGCCTCGAGTTTAACTTGCAGCTAAGCAAATTGTAATATAGTATATTTTGTAGATATTTCTTTTGATATACTATAGAATATCGTTGATTCTGTTATAGTTTAATTTTTTGTACTACTGTATATATGTAACATGTCTTTTGTTTATCTCTAGCTTTTCTTTTTCTGGATTACACTAGTTAACCTGGCGCCCAAGCCTTAAACTCACTACCCTCTTGGCTCTCCGTATCTTTACTATGCTAGCCCGGTAAAACCAGTGACGCTAACCACGTCGCTCGTAGGGTGGCCCACACTAGAATAAAATGGGCAAACTAATACCTTTATAATCGCCACACCATTAGTTCTATTTTGATCTCTTCCGCCCCTGTAACTCTATGTAACATTTGGCAACCCCTTACACTTTGTCTTTAAACTTATCCCCATCCATATTTAAGAATAACAAATTACGCTTTTCTAAAAAAATATTTTGCTAAATATATCTTGATATAGAGCAATTTTGTTGTATGTTTTAATCTTAGTTGCAATTATTCTAATATTTAGAATTAATTAAATTGCACCTAAATCACAGCTTGGACTGCTACTGTGCACTACTGAGAATTTCATATTATGCCATAAGCTAATGTTGTACTAAAGAAAAACCCCGCATCTAAAAATAAAATAAGTAAAACACGGGAAATTTTATACGATGTTTCTTTTGCGGTATTTTAACTTAGTAATTACAGTTTACTGTGTTTCTCTTTCGTATTACGAAGCATTTTAGGAAATACGGGTTATTATAATATACAGTTACACACATTTAGATTTATTTTACTGAATTTTTACTTAGTAAGTAAGTAGATCTTGATATCACCTATAAGAAACCAATTCTAACTCATTTTCAACAAAAAATTATTTTATGGGGTATTATGCTTAACAGGGCAGTATATTTCTCAATATTTTTTTTATCAGAACATTTACACTTTATGAACACCTTCCCCACATTGCTAATATTGTCACATTTTCGGTAACCCCCCTTTCCCCATAAAAGCGATAGTATCCTATGTTTAATGGTCTCATAGTAATTTGATTGCTCTTTATGAACTGATTTATTTACTCAGTTACCAATCATCGTCCAATTATGCTCAAGTATTGTAGAAAACAAATAGCGAGAACACATTGGTTTATATAGTTCTAACAGATACAGCACAACATCTGCCGTGAAACATTTCCATTCGATAACTCAAATGGCAACAATGTATATGAAATGGAATACTTTTAAAGTAAACGGGTGATAAATCGCGAAACCAATACAGCTAATATCATTTTTATCTTTCTACCAACACAGACACTTAAGATTTATTGCGACACCTATAAAAGTAACATAAAAATAAACTTGAAAATCGTTATTTAACATAAATTATTGCTCCTTCGATCTTGTACCGAATTGAAAGACTTTGTTGCATCTCGTTATTTCCTTTCTTTTTAAATGAAGTTCAATTCGTAAAATAATTAAAGCTCCGTTTCACAGGAAAATTGAAAATAATCTGCATACCACCATAAAATTGGTGTTTCTTATAACCCTAAATTCTTCTGTGGGAATTAGGGTGGTCTTTGGCTATAGGTACGGAATTTTTTTTTAATGTGGTCCTCTCACTCACTAATTGTGTTCTAATATAAGAAGAAAAAATCACACAAAATGGGTGAGTGGTTAGCTCAACCCCTTGCCTCAAAAGGGGTGAATTTGCCTAAGTATTTCTTAAGGGTAAAAGACATTTTTTCGTAAATTTGCGACAGAATCGTCAAAATGTTGTGTAATAAGAATCGCATAAAATTCTTCTCTTCAGAATTGTCCAGAGAATCATTCTTTTTTTAATTAAAGCCTCATAAGACTCTTTTATAGGTCCCCAAAGGGACCCTATAAGAGCAAAAATAGAGTATCTCATAATTTTAACATTTACTATCGTTTATTTGATATTCTCTGCGCAAATTGTTATTAATTAGTTACATTATATTATTATTATTATTAATATCTTAATGTTAATCAAATTGTTTAAACAATAAAAAATTTCAAAAGTCAATTATTTTTTGTTTGCTTATACTTGTAGTGAAACATATTCTTTACAGGATTTTGTAAACAGCAGAAAAAAACTATCTGTGAGAACTAAAACAAAAACTGTTTTGTAAAATCACTGATTTACAATCTTTGCCTTCTTTCGATAATCCTAATTCTGGTTATGCTAGCAATTAAAATCCTAAAATCAATTTATCTTTCTTATTGGACAATTGTCATTCTAACACTGGTTTCTACATAATCCCCTAAGGCTATGCCGAATAAGCCAGTATCCACATAACCCCCTACGGCTATGAAGATTCAGTTAAAATGAGAACAAAGGCCAAAAATGAATTACGTACCTCGTCTTTTGGAAAATGTTTTATACATTTTCATAAAATCTATCATTCTCTTTAATAAGGGCGAAAAACGCTTCAAAGGCTAAGCATTTTCAAAAAACAGAATGACAGATTTCATGAAAATGTAATCCATTTGAACGAAAAATTTTCCGAAAGACGAGGTATGTAAATAAATTCATTTTTGGCCTTTGTTCTCTTTTTAACTGAATCTTCATAGCCGTAGGGGTTATGTGGATACTGGTTTATTCTGCATAGCCATAGGGGACTGTGTAGAAACATTTAGAATGAAAATTGTTCAGTAAGAAAGACAAATTGATTTCAGGATTTTAATTGCTTGCATAACCAGAATTCAGGTTATCGAAGGATTGTAAATCAATGATTTAAATAGTTTTTATTTTAGTTCTCATAGATTTCTTTTCCGCTATTTGAAAAATCCTGTAAAGAACATGTTTCATTATAATAATAATTTATTTAAACAATTACATTTTGCCATAAATTTATAAAATTTATTTTTTTTTTTTTTAGTTTCATAATAATTGTCGAAAGACTACGAATTAGTAATTCTTTTTCAAACTAATAATCATAAGAACTATTGAACTTTAAAGTGGCCTCATGATGGCAACTGTATAGTATCGCGTATTTTTTACATTTATTATTATAGTTTATCTCAGACTTATTCTGGATATAAAACATGTCGGCGCCTTGGATAGTGCGATAAAGAACAAAGATTCCGACATTTTTTATACCGACAATAGGTTTGGTAAGTTTGGGATAAAGTATACTTATTTGCCATTACAGAAATTATTTTTAATTAGTCTTATTTCAGTTTGTGTTGATATATTGATGTTTTTCAAATTACTTGAACAATTATAATTGATTTAGGTAAACAACTACATTTTGTCATAAATTTGAAACGGTGTTTTTGTTATTGTTGATTATGAGTTTGCTAATGGAACTTAAACTATTACTTAAATTTAATTATTTAAACAACTTATTACACTTCGGGCCTAAGTCAAGCGAAAAAGTTCCTAACTTATTCGACAAAGATTATCACAAGACTTCTAAAACTCTAAAAGTTTGATTTAAGGCTGATGACAAGTCTTCTAACAGGCCGTTGCTCCTTGAGATATCATCTTAAGAATATGGACAAAGCAGAAAATTAAATGCAGATAACATGGTACTGCAGAACACATATTTTGCGTATGCAAAATGTTAACCCGCATATTAATCTTATGATAAAGTACTTATAAAAGGCGAATTTAACATAGGAAAATTAACTCTCAGGAAAATCTCAAGCTTTGTAAAAATCTTGGGAGCCCTGGGCAACAACTGAATACAAAGAATCGAGAAAACTCCTTTCAGGTTCAAAGCAGATAATGTATATATCAGTATATAGCACATTTCTTCGTTTCTTATTTTTTTTTAGAATTATCGCATTTTAAAGAATTTACCCATTAATACAGAATTGTTCGTATATTTGGTTTTTGTAGAGCATTTCAAGCCCTAAACTATAGCTAAGATGTATTTATGTGTTAAATGAACAATTATCTTATCTTTATCTTCTATGCATTTTTTTGCTTTATGTGATATTTTGCGAGATAATTAACAAACAGTCAGAATATTAAGAATCATGCAAAAATTCGCCCCTATTGTGGCACGGGAAGGTGTTGAATGAGGCACCCTAAATTTGCTGTAAATTTTTTTCTCTTATATTTTAATAATTTGAGGAGGTGAGACGATCAAATTGTAAAAGTTGAAAATTAAGGGCCACCCTAGAGGGTATGAAGGCATCTATGTCACTATTCTTTTTGACTGTACAATGCAATAAAGAGTATAATCTCTTGATTTCTAGGACTTTGTACAATCTCAATTTTAAACTTCCCGAGACACATTAACATAGATAACATAATTCACTAAAATGCCTGTATTAAAACAACAATTTAAAATAATTTCCGAATAAATATATCAAAATGTACCAACTGTGTTTTTCCGTTTTGATTAGTTAAGTTACAATGTTCAAACATAGTTATTAACAAAGTGGTGTGCTCGAATTAGGGCCCGTTAAATTCTCGAGATTTTATTCAAATAGCTATGACCCAAAGAATTTATTTCTAGAAGAGAAGGGAACATAGATGATATTTCGAGGGGAAAGTGGGACAGTAGACATCGTTTTCCAGACTTTAACTTAGACCGTATAGTCGTTTTACTGAGTTAAAATAATTACTGTTAGCCTATCATATAGGTAGAGAAAGTAGAAACCACCTATTTTAATTCGAAGAATTCAAGTCAATAACTCAATTTAATTAAAATATGTCATTGTAACATAATTCCTGTTTAAACGAAGGGGGGTATAGATTTAAAATATATCGTCCAATTTGTTTCTAATATTTCGTGCTGACTCGAGTCAAAACCAAAAGTATCTATTTAATATATGTAGTTTCTTTTATAAATTTATAATAGTCCAGGAATCTAGCATAAAATCTAGGGTTAATAAAATGAATTAACTTTCCGTATATTTTGATACTTAGTAAATTTTCCGCATCAACTCCGACAAGATACCACGTGGCCGAACCAAATTTCACACAAACTCACTGAAATTAAATTTTGCCAACTCTTTTTCACACATATGTGCTGACCGCTCCTATAAACATGATTTTACTGTAACTAATTGCATGGTATTTGCACACATTTTTTTTGCTGCTTACTACTTACTGCTGTTTACCGATTTATTTATTATTTTGCTTCTTACTTTTGCTATCACCAGAAGAAATCACGTCACAAATATTTTTAGTGAAATCACACCCGTTCCAATAATATAAAGGGATAATTGTTTAGTTAAGAATCATTAAACACTCGGTATCTCAAAAAGTTTTATCGTTCAAGAACAAGTTTAAAATTGTTTTGAACTAAGCTGAGTGTGCCGCATCAACCAATACATTGTCCCTTTTATTCCGGGACACCCTGTTATTAAATAAAATTCTAGAGACGGTCGCTCTCTTCTAAGTTCTTATGATTATCTAAAGATGTTCTTTAGGTACTCTTTTTGTTAACTTTTTAAACTTAACCGCCTATATGGCTTATCGTTAAATTTGAAGCACGTAATACAGTCACGTATTATTAGAATACTTTGGAATATTTTTATTCTCTTTTGAACACACTCTAATATAGCGAAATACTTTTTATGCATCTTTTTGTTCTCGTCTAACGCACGAAGTCTGGAAGCTAATTTTACGTATACTTTCGTTAAACATTTTTTATCAGAGACTGGTAGACGACTAGCAATATGTTTATAAGTGAATTCCACTCACATCAATGAAACGAGGTGTTGTTTTCTATCCTGAAGTTCTGTCGATATTGGTCATGCTCATTTTCCGACTAGAGATGGCTGTTACTTTTTTCTGAAAACACCCCGCCGGCAGCAGAGTACGGACTTATGGAAAGTCATTGGTTTGAGCTTAAATTAAGATTATGAAGGTGTTTAGACTGTAATACGATAAGTAAAATTTCTGGCTGTTAGGTAAATATGTTCAATTCACTGCAATGAGTTTTATAAGTAGTAAAAAATTGCATAGAGAAGAAAATATTAGCATTAGGTGGATAGGTATATTTTCAAGTTTTAACATTATCAGTGTTAAAACCGGACTGTAAAACAAATGATGCATACTCAAGCTTAGATTGCGAAAAGCCAAATAAAACAACTTTGAGATTTTATCATCAGTAGAATCATGATGGTTACGCGACATGAAACGCAACATTCTGTATGCGTCCGAAGTTACAGCATCAATATGACTAATGAAGGTTGTTTCATTATCGAAGATATATCTAGGTAATTGAAGGTGCGCGGTCAATTTAGTACGTATCCAATAACACTATAATAGTGTACAACTGGACACTTCTTGGATGCATAACTCATAATATTGTACTTTCCAATGTTTCCACTATGTTCTTCATCACACTATGAAAAGAAATAATTTAGATAAGTTGGGTCATAAATCCCGTACAAGAACTTAACGTTATTACGTATGTATTAAGAAATGCAAACCCAAAATATCACGGGTGCCGTTAATAGAAATATTAAAAAGGAGGTTCAAGTATTGAACCTTGGGGTTCTCTGGGATACTCCTCGACATTCAACAGATTAACACTCATTAGAAGGTACGAACTGAGTTGTATTGGTTAAGTAGCTCTCAAGAAATTGAAGCAAACCGTCAGGTATTCTAAATTTGTCAAGTTTACAACGAGGTTTACCATGGTTCAGTCTATCAAGCGGCTTATAGAAATCTATATAATTATGTCGGTCTAGATTTGAGAGTCAATTGAGTCAAGAGTGTACTGAGTAGCAAAAATTAAATTCGCTACTGTGGACCGTCCCTTCATGAAACCGTGTTGTTGAGTAGTGATTTTCTGTTGAGCATGTGAATAAATATTATCATGCAGTACCGAAGGTTCATTGATAATTGGTCTATAGGTAGTGATTGATATATCGTTTTTGCACACCAGACATGCTTTGGAGTATTTTCAAGAATTAAGAAAGTAACATTCCTTAAAGCATAAATTAAAAATTATGAAGAGGAGACATGCAAAAATACTAGGCACAGCCTTTTAGTGAAAAAGCCGGAATTTCATCTGGACTCGCAGTAAGTTTAAGTTTAACGCAATACACACTTCAGTTTACCAAAATCGTTTAATGTTCAAGCGTTCAAAAATTGGATTGTTATTATTATTATTACAGTTGATTACTGCATAGTCGGAAAGGTAGTAAAAGTTCTTGAACAAATTTGCAAAGGCATCTACGGCATCATTCGGGCTAAACTTTGGAACTTCATTAATATTAGTAGATAGAAAAACTACATAAAGTGCCACTAAGAAAGGTAAAAGATGTATATATTTTTTTAAGTTCTACCTCTATCAGTATTAAGGTCGGTGTAAAAATTAACAGGGGGACCTCAAATCCTGTCAAGAAATATCGCACTATAACGTGAAAGTAATAAAGATTGTTAAATTATCCGCTTTTGGAAATTTAGTATTAAGTTAATAATAATACATTCTGGAGTGTGAAACTTCACCACTAGGACAGCTATCATCCCTGTTTAAACTAATTTCGGTTATCCGCCTGTCTTTAGAGAAAAGACCTTTAATTTCCACATTAAACAGCGCAGCGTTTAAAGGGGATGTATTTATCTCATTTTCAACTTCTACCAAGATTACCGGTATGTCAGTTTGAGGAGAGATTTAATCATCTAGCGTTTGTATAACTTTTAATTAGAAATTTAGCACCAGATGGGGTGAGTTACAGAAAACTTATCCTAGGTAAGCGTGTACTCATTGCCGTAGTATAATATTGCTGAAGTTACTTGCATGAAATTAACATGATTAAAGTTCAATCAAAGTTCCCAGCCAAAGAGAGACGTTACACGTTGGATGCCTGTAAAGTCTCAATTACCTCCGTTTATGCCGAACATGTAAAACTCTTTGTCCTTTGTGGTGTCAGTGAACCTCTTGTATTGATAAAAGCTCTCCAGCTTCACCTTATTAGTTTCCTTTATTCGATAGAAATGCATAATTAAGTTTGTTTCAAGTTATCTGATGTAGTTTAAAAAAATGATTGAAGGAAAGTTATTAGCCCAGTCGTCACGGGTTTTAAGGCGTCACTAAATCTTATTAGGCTGAAATTTTCAGGACAAGTATTTTTTTTTTTTGTGTAGAATACGCTAAAAAAAGTTTACAGCTGTAAGGTGTGTAAGGTGCCAACGACTCCAATAATATTGGCAGAAATTTGATTCTTGGGCAATAACTCGAAAAATAAAAAAATCGGTAAAGTTATTTACACAGAACTTCACTCGTTATTTGTGCATGGCGGTCACTCTAAAAAATTATTAATTACGAAATGACATTGAGAATACAGATCGGAATATAGTTATTGCTATTATTACAAAAAAACCTGATAACTTTTGGTCAAAAAAATATACAGAGTGCTCATCCAACAGCAAAAGTTCAATACTAAATAACAGGTGCCAAATATGGAAGGCTTGCGCAAATATCTTTACAAATGTCCACCATGACTGAATTATTTCTTGGGATTCCATTATTCAATAAAAGTATAAATATTATTGCCATCTGTCACATTTTTAATTCCACATTCACGTAATGGAGTGGAAGTCTAGTGGTGGTTAAAAAATATAAAAAATTTTCAAAACTTTTTTTTTGAATAGGTTTAGATGTCACGAAACGAGAAAATTTTAAATTTGAGCAAAAAAAAATTTTCCCTCTATTCTAGTGTTAAATTTTTTTCCAAAATGGTGAAAGGATGTAGCAATATTTTTTTCCGTAATAGGTTTCAAATGTCATGAAACGTGGAAATTTTAAATTTGAGCAACAAAATATTTCGTCTATTCTATAATAGTGATAAATAGATTACCTAAACTTGTTTTCAAATTTTTTTAAAAATTTGTCAAAAACATTTTTAAATTTCTTTGAATAATTTTAGAATGCCATGGAAACGTGGAAATTTTAAATCTGAACAAAGAAAAAAAAATACCATCTATTTTAGTGGTAAAACTTTTTTCAAAATTTTTAAAATATTTTCAATTTTTTTTAAATAGATTTAGAGCGCTATGAAACGTGGAAATTTAAAATTTTAAGAAAAAAAATTCCATCTATTTTAGTGGTAAAAATTTTTTCAAAAATGTTGGTCAAAAATTTTCAAATTTTTTTTTTCTTTTAGATAGGTTTAGAATGCCAGGAAACGTGGAAATTTTAAATTTGAACAAAGAAAAAAATTTTTTTCAGTGGTAATTTTTTTTTTTCATAAATAGGGTTAGCGTGTCATGAAACGTGGATATTTTAAATTTGAGCAAAAAAATTTTTTTTCATCTTGGTAAAAATTTTTTCAAAAATGGTGAAAAAAATTTTCAAAAATTTTTTTTCCCGAAATAGAATTAGCGCGTCATGAAACGTAGAAATTTTAAATTTGAGCGAAAAACAATTTTTTCACTATTTATTCCGTTTAGACGGTTCAGCCTGTATATTTTCCTGAAATTTCTACCATTTCTACGCTGACAGTAGCGTCAACTACCTACCAAATTTGACTGCTCTCCGTCAAGTAGTTTTTTAGTAAATGCACCAACAGACAGACAGACAGACAGACTGATGGAATTGAAAAACCTATATTTTCGTAATCTCCGTGATCTGAAACGTCAGAATCCGAAAAAGTGTCGGAGGGTGATTTTTTTTCGAATACAATACTTCCCTTCGGTATGCGAGGGAAGTAAAAATGCCAAAAGGGTAATAGCACTAGGCGATAGAGGGGGGAAATTTTACGTCAAAAACGTAAATGATGTTTTCTTTTCGATAAAAAATGTATGTCATAGATTTTTTTTTATTTAACGCACGAGAATGTAACGTGGCGACACATAAGTACGGTGCGCGAAGCGTGCGCGGTCTCTAACGTGCTACATTAAATTTTTTGTAACTTTTAAACTAATTAATGAAATTGACCTCAACAAAGCTTAAATGAAAGATGGAATATGTGACTATTGGATAATTATAGTTTCAAATATAAAAATGAATGTATGTAGAAATAGTGGTATGAAGTCGGAACGTAGAGATGAAATCGGTAAAAGCATTTCTACAATGTATAAGACAGAGACCTGGAACTTTCATAAATTACTCTTGGAGTAATATATAAAAAATCCGATGAATGAAGAAATTTTCAAAAATTTATTTCTGAAGATGTACACTTCCAAAACTTTAAAATTTTGAGATAGCGATAATATTTGATATGTATAACTAACTTTAACCACCTATTACTCTGGTTTAAATCGCGTTATTAGATTTGTGTAGGTGCGATTTTTAAATGTGTATCTTAAGGTGCTTCAAGGATATTTGCCGTAAAAATTAAATTCATTATTTTACGAAAATAAAAGAAAAATTTTTCTTTGCTCCAAAAATTCGTGAAACTGGAGGTAAAATAAACGTTAATAACTTTCATTTAATAAAGTATTTAGCAAACCTATCCATCGGATCTCTTTATACATTACTTTAAGAGTAATATGTGAAAGTGTCGGGTTTTTACCTTAAAAATTGTAGAAATGGTAGGAGCTTTTACCGATTTCATCAGAAATTTCTTTATATTCCGACTTCATATATGTACTACTCCTACATACATTCATTTTATATTTGAAAATATGATAATGCAATAGCCACATATTTATTGTTTCATTTAAGCTTTGTTGAGATCAATTTTATTAATTAGTTTAAAAGTTACAACAAATTTCACCTAGTGCTATTTGTTTTGTGATATTTTTCTTATTTTTCGAGTTATTGTCCAAATACTGAATTTCGGCCAACATTTTCGATTGTTTTAGGGATCACCAGCACTTCACAGCTGTAAATTTTTTTTTTTTTTTTCATATGCTACACCGACAAAAATATTTATTCTGAAATAAATCGAACAATAAATAGAAAAGTTAAAATAAAAATGAGAATTATGTTTTTATGATTAAGCAACAAATGTCTAAAACTAATATTATTTACAGAAAAAAACTGCGAAGAGTATCCTATGGAATATACAACAATTATATAAAAAGTACAGCAAATCGGCGAAAAGAATACTGGTTAGCTTGTTTGTTTTTTACTGTACAATTTTGAAAATTCTTTTACAAGTTCCATCAAAATTGATGCTGACAAGAATTTTATTTTTACAGAAGTCACTTACAACCAAGTACTAGATGTAATCGCTAATCTGAAACACAAACAGAGTAAAGATGCTTATGATATCAGCATTAAAATTCCCAACTGTATCAAATGCATTATTATAATTCCACTCACGAAACTAATTAATGAATGCATCAGAAAGAACATGTTTCCAAAATGTCTTAAACTGTCAAAAGTTTTACCTTTGTTTAAGAAAACCTGTATTGATGATCCGGCTAACTACAGACCTATTTCTATCGTGCCATTATTTGTCAAAATCTTTGAGGTAGTTCTCAAATCTGAAATCACGAATTATTTTGAAAATTCTAATTTATTTAATGGTTGTCAGTATGGTTTCAGGTCAAAATTGTCAACGACGTTAGCTATTAATTCATTGATGAATGTATTAAATCAAGGTTTCGAGGCGAAAGAATTTGTCCACGTGCAATTTTTAGATCTAAGTAAAGCTTTCGACTGTGTGCCTCACAATATTTTAGTACTCAAACTGAAATTTTACAAATTCTCTGAGGGCAGTAGAAATTTGATTGTGTCATATTTGACTGATCGTCATCAATTTGTTCATTTTAATAATGCTGATTCTGGTAACATTAATATTAGATTTGGTCTCCCTCAGGGTTCAGTTTTGGGACCGGTTTTATTTCTTATTTTTATAAATGATTTGCCTAACAGTAGTCCCTTAACATATTTCACTCTCTTTGCAGATGACACGACATTGGCTCACTCCCATAATGATTGTAACATTTTATTGTCTGAGGCTCAAAGCAGTCTGTCTATGGTTCATAAATAGTTTTTAAATAATAAGCTAGTACTAAATAATGATAAGACAGAGACTATGATTTTTTCACTGCGACAGCACTCTGTACAGATCATTGCGTTAAGTTTTTGGGCTTTATTTTGGACAGTAAGTTGACATGGGAAGAACACACGTCCTATATCTGCAAAAATATATAATGTAATATTTTCTCATTGCGCAACTTAAAAATTTGTTTGTCGCAAACAACTGCTTTAATGGCATATCATGCTATAATTCAATCTTCCCTTACCTATGCCATCTTAATATGGGGCCTCTCGGCACATACCTCAACAGTTTTCTTGCTGCAAAGAAAGGCCGTCAGAATCGTTGCTGGGTTATCATATAGGGATGATTGTAGGAATGCTTTTAAAAGCCCTGCGAATATATTCTACAGTGCCCTGTATATATTAAAAGTAACTTAAATAATTACACAACATGTGAAAGTGTACATACCTACTCAACTCGCAATAGGAGTAATATATATTTGTATTTTTTGCGACTTTCAAAAACCAGAAATGGGACATGCTATTACGCAGTAAAATTTTTCAATGTGTTACCGATTGCTATACAATCACTTGATTGTACTCGTTTCAAATACGTGATTAAACGATTCCTCTTTGATAGTGCATTCTATGATTTTTACGAATACTTGTTGACTGATTTTTCCCGTTTAATTTTATAAACCTACTCTATACAGGGTGATTCACGTAGGCCATTCATTAGAAGTTTTTCAACTTGCAGTTGGATTAGAAACTTAAAATTTGGTTTGCAGCCATAATCGATCACGCCCGTTCTATCTAAAATATTTTCAGTCCTCCAACTATACAGGGTGTGCCAAAAATTGGTACCAACTTTCTTATTTTAAATGGAAACCTATATTTTTCTTTACATGGTTCGATTGGTCTTCAAATTCTGAGTTTAGAGAACCTTAGTTATGTTAACTTATTTATTACAATTTTTGACATATGTCCAATTTTTTGAAAAAAATTGCCGCTGTAGTAGTTTAGGAACAAATTTGTATCTCGCAAACCTTTCAAAATTATGAAACCAAATTTGTGAAGCAGTTAGCTGGAAGTCCAGGCTAACTTTTGATGTCTCATCGGTGGTCACATTTTGTACCATATGGGCGCAGTCGATTTTCAAATGTCGCAATCAAAAATTGTCAAAAAGTCAATTTTTTCAAATGGCACCTACTATTTTTTTTCACACCGTTCGAAAGAAAATTGAATTTTAGGGTGAGTTACTTAAGCATTCCCTATACCTAACTTCACCCCATATCGAGTTAAAAAATAAAAATCAAGAAATACCTTATCTTGCCGAGAGATTCCTTACTTCATCAAGTATGCCATGGAAACAAAAGACAGTTGTAATAATTTTTAAAGAAAAATATGGATTCTTATTTAATTACACACAACACCAACAAATTATTATTAACGAACGAGAACAATGTTGACGAAATTCTGACGTAAATGTTCAATGTGACCACCATATTTTTGTTCAAATATTCTATTATTCTACTTTCAACAGATTGCGTAGCACATCTTTGCGCCTGCCATTTCTGACGCCAGAAATCAATGCAAAATTGAATTTTAGGGCCACTTTTATTAACATTGTGTATGTCTATCTACAGTCGTTTTTGAGTTATTGGCATTTTTTGAAAAAAATATTGTTTTTTTTCTCAAGGGTAGTAGGCTTTGGAAACAATCATTTCGTTTTAATTTTTGTTCAAAAATCGTATTGCAATAATAAATAATAACAACAAATAAACAGATTAACAAAATAATAATTTCAATACAAATGCTCAATGTGTGCACCGTTTTCACTGACAGAATTTCGTCAACATTGTTTTTGTTCGTTAATAATAATTTGTTGGTGTTGTGTGTAATTAAATAGGAATCCTTATTTTTCTTTAAAAATTATTACAACTGTCTTTTGTTTCCATGGCATACTTGATGAAGTAAGGAATCTCTCGGCAAGATATTGATTTTTATTGAATAACTCGATATGGGGTGAAGTTAGGTATAGGGAATGCTTAAGTAACTCACCCTAAAATTCAATTTTTGACAATTTTTGATTGCGACATTTGAATATCGACTGCGCCCATATGGTACAAAATGGGACCGCCGATGGGACATCAAAAGTTAGCCTGGACTTCCAGCTAACTGCTACACAAATTTGGTTTCATAATTTTGAAAGGTTTGCGAGATACAAATTTGTTCGTAAACTACTACAGTGGCAATTTTTTTCAAAAAATTGGACATATGTCAAAAATTGTAATAGATAAGTTAACATAACTTAGGTTCTCTAAATTCAGAATTAGAAGACCAATCGAACCATGTAAAGAAAAATATAGGTTTCCATTTAAAATAAGAAAGTTGGTACCAATTTTTGGCACACCCTGTATAGTTGGAGGACTGAAAATATTTTAGATATAACGGGCATGATCGATTATGTCTGCATACCAAATTTCAAATTTTTAATCCAACTGCAAGTTGAAAAACTTCTAATGAATGGCCTACGTGAATCACCCTGTATATGACAACGATTATTGTTTGTTCGTTCTCTATGTACTATATTGTTATTTACCCTCTGTGTCATTTATTTGTTTTATTTATTGTGCATTTTCTGTTATTATTGTTTAATACGACCAATATTTCGTTGTTTTTTTTGCTATATTTTACATTTATTTGACCTGTCAAAGCATAACTTGTGTTTATATGACCAATAAAGATCTATCTATCTATCTATAACCACTGTGTATACTTAAATTAACTTTATACATCAAATAGGATTAAATGTCCATGAAAAAATAAATATCTCATTAAATTAACAGTCTATTAAGAAACTTATTTAAAATTATCTAATATACCGAATATAAGAGGTTTCTAATCTAAGTAATCAGTCATACAAAACTGAATGCGTGTCAACGCAGAGAAATTCGCAACCAACCTCTCCGACCCTCATTATTGACTGGCGGATTGGCGACATGCCATTGTCACTCTTCTATTGAACGGAAGAGGGTCAATTTATGACGTCAGATCTCACAGTGGCGCGCCTTCTGAATGTAACTTAATTACTCGAAAATATAGAGAAGACGATCGAAGCTTACGTAAATCCAGCCCTCCAAGCGAACTCAGCTGAAAGGAAGCTTTCAGAGTTATTTATAGGATATAGGATTACTAACTCTAGAGAATTGAAATAAGAGCATATTTTTTTATGACTTCGCAATTGCATTGTCTACCATTAGAACATTTTTGCCAATATTATTTAGTCTACAGCTTAGTATAGTAGGAAACTAGAATAAACATTTTATACTCGTCGAAGATTTATTGCACTTTTCAGGATACTCTTAACATTTTTTTTATAAATAATGTAAGTTTTAGACTTTTTTATTTCACAATTTCAATTTAGATGAAACACTCGTCAATGTAACATGAAACAAGCTAACCACTATACTCTTCGCCGATTTACTGCCCTTTTTATGTGATTGTTGCACATTCTTCGCAGTTCTTTTTTTTTGAAATAATATTAGTTTTAGACATTTTTTGTTTAATTACCAAACCTTTTTTTTCCTCGTCTAGCTAATACTAACTTACTGTCCAAGTTTCAATACAATCGAACTTTCGTTCATAAGTTATCGTGATTACAAGAAACGTGACAGACAGACAGACAGATGGGCGGACATTTTGAAAGTTGTTCAGAATTCGATAAAAAAAATTTCTCTACGAGCAATATTACCTGTTTTAGAAATGTGCCGATCGAATGCAGTATAGTCTTCGTTTTGTATTTGCGAAGAGTATGATAAAGAAAGAAAATTATGTACTCAACTTCTAGGAGCTTCGAACCCGCCACCCTTGAATTTGTAGTCCAAAGAATCAAGTTAGCAAAACAAGTTTACTTTAAATTATAACATACAACATTTAACCTTTCTTAAGTATTCACTATGGAGCCAGCCAGATATCCACGGCGTGAAGCTTCCTGTCAGCTGAAGGGCTGTTCAGCATTAAAGGTAAAATAAGACATGTATACAGAGTAGGTACCAATGAGAACAAATACATTTCCAAAATATTCCTAAAATCAGAAAGAATTATAATTTTATAAAATTATTATGACAATAAAGAGTTCCAGTAAACAATAAATTATATATAATTAATTAATTAATAGGGTAGATCATTTCAAAAGGGCTTTGCACAGAAGTTCTCAAAAACGTTTTTAACATCAGCCACCGCCATCCCATTATTTACAAACATGAGTTATTAGATACTACCATTGCATTGTGGCCGATTGGTCAGATGGTCAGTCGGATGATCGGTTGGACGGTCAGTCGAAGTGGTATGTCGTTTTATGGGTTTTTGGATCATATGATTTCAAATACCATATTGTCACGCAATATTTGAGATTTATTTTAAACACCCGGTATCATTTGTTAGTAACGGATATGATTTGTTAAATTAGATTGTTCAACGTATTTTATTGTTTAAGCGAAGCACGTTTCACTTTGGAACTGAAAAGTCGTAGCCAGCGGAAACCGAGTAAGGATCAAGGAGGTTACAGTAACCAAGACGGAAATGCTGAATCGCGAAAAGAATAACGGTGCCGGGGAAGAGTAAAATAATGAATTTGGTTTTAAGTTTTAAGAAAGAAAGTTCTGGCGGGGTACTGCGTGGCTGAACTCCTGTCCTGGGAGGTGGCTCCCCAGGAGTAATCTAGCATCTACATTAAAATGTAAGTAGTACCTTTGTTCTATATTTGTGTATTAGTTAACAAACATGTATCTTGTTTTCTATCACTATGCTTTATTTGATAGTCATTCAATTATTAAATTAAACCCTCTCGTATTCCAAGCGAGTTAAAGTGACTTTAGCCATGGGTATCGCCGGTATTGCTCTGGGCAACAGAGTAATATAGGGGATACCTGTGGGCGTCTCGCATTTTGTTTCACAAATCAGTCAAACAACCCTTTGGCTCGTGACAATAATATTAAAATTCTATGAGTAATTATTTCAACATACTGGAGTGTAAGTAGGGTATCAAGATGTTTTCATTTAAGGAGACTTGGATGGGAAATCTGGAAGTGATTCCACAGATAGCGGCTTTTAAATTCTGAGAACTGGTCCATCAAACAGTTATATTGTACCTATTTCGTAGTGGAATTCCTAGCTTCGCGGTCGTGGATATGGTAAGAGTCTCAGCAACAATACTCGAATATTTTGGTCGTTGGTTCTCGTACTAATTGATCTTGTATCCAATTTTAGACTTATACTGACTTATCCATAGTATTTGTAACCTATTGGAATGAACTGTAGGTAATGATCATTGATGTATATAAAACAAAAATGGTCCGATTTTCATTAAATGTAGGACTTGGGGTTTAGAAATAGTTCTAAGCAATTTTTCATATACAATTTTTCGTGAAAAAATATTTACTGTCTTGTCAGTTTTGGCGTTATTGGATTGTACTCTCGTGAGTAAAAAAAAAAAAGAATAGGACAGGTATTTTTTCTAAAATTTAGTTGCGTTCATCTAACTTTAATTTTTGTGACATTGTCAGTTAGTTGTCAAAATTAATTGCAAATGTGCCAAAGCTAATATGCCCCATATAAGCGATTTAGTGAAAGCTGGAGTTATTGCTAAAACGGAATATTGATGGCCAGTGAGACAAATTGCACGGCGTTATAACATTAACAAAAACTCTGTGTTTAACAATTCCAAAATGTGGAGAATAAACAATACGATTAGTAGAAATCCTGGATAAGGACGATGATGGATATCAACTCAATAGAAAGATTTGCAATTGGTAAATAAATTAGTAGAAAATTCATTTCACTAAGTAATTCAGGCTACTGAAGAAACGAATGTTCCTGAATAGTACTAGTCGCCGGCGAGTAAAATAATCGGAGCTACGCTGTCATATAGCAGCACATAAATACTCACTTAAAACTGAACATAAAGAAGCACTACTGGGATTTGCCCTTGCATTTTTAGTGCATGATATAAATTTTTGGAACAACAATATTTATAGATGAAAAAACTTTCCAGTCTACACACAGTGGTCGTTTTCGTGCTTTCCGACCTCCGAATATCCGATTCGATGAGAAGCATATATCTAACAATGACGAAAGTGGTAGATTTTCCGTTAACATGTGGGCTTAGATAGGGCTTAGATATCACGTGGTCCTGGTGTTTTGTGGCATATTGAGGAACCATTTAATAGTGAAACGTATATTAGGAGGATATTAGAGAATATTATTATTATGCTCCCTTCTTTGTCACAATTATTTCCTTATAATAAATTCATATTTCAACAAGATAATTGTTCAGTTCACACTGCTCATACCACAACTAACTGGTTTCAAGATAACAACATTAATAGTGCAATGCAGGTTTTCACGGCCGTTGTCTAATGAAGTAGCT